>CM021105.1:442487759-443087759 GCA_007115665.2 Sequoiadendron giganteum
AAGGAACAAAAAGTGAATTAGGAGAACATAATGTGACACGATCAAGGAATACTTGAATGCAATGTTTGTGTTTCTCATCAAATTTTTAGATTTGTATATACGCAAAATTATGAAAACTAGCTAACATAGATTTACAACACCATTAATGAATAGAGGCTACCTGAGTGTACGTTGTTTGATGATATGAATCGCAAGGTGCGGAGGAAGAAGGTGCACCAATAAACTATTTTAAATCCAAAGCATGTTATGAGACAAACATTCAAATATAACATTCAACTGTTCAAATGCAATAGTAATATCTTTAATACTAGTTGCATACCTATGGACTCATCATCGAGAATGTATAAGGGTCTGTAGGAATAGAGAATGCCTCTTGAATAGTGCGACCCTGAAATTTCATCATACCAAAATTCTACTAATTTAGTTATTCTTAAATTTCAAAATATAATTTAATAAAAACATTAAAATAACTTGCTAAATTTTACCTGAGTGTCAATGCCAAACGTATCATTCAGAATATCATCTGTGAAAGCCATCGCCTCTACAACTGATGTAGGTTGTGTAGCTGCATCATGAGCACTTTGATAATCATAGGTGCAAAAAACACCACAAGTGCCACAATGGTGGGGTGGATCTTAGGGCCTACACGTCTCCTCCACACCAGGCTCTACTAGAGGACTCGCACAATGTAAAATGGTCTAGGTGAGTGAGTCAATCAACTTCAGCGTGTCCACCTCTACACTGTCATTAACAATGGAAGGAACAACGACATGCTCCACCATGGGTTTGCCCAAGGCTCTCGATACCAGCTGTGGATTACGTCGTGCAATAGGTCTATCATGTGTGGAGCCCCCACCTCTACCCTGAAAGTCTAATATATCAAAATAGTTTGGCATTTTATTGATGACAAACTCACAATAGAGTTTCCTCAAAAATTATTGCAGCACCTCATGGTTATTGCATGGAGGTTGGTCAAATATCATCCACCACCGCTCCCAAAATTTGTTTTTAATTAACTCATGGTGGCACTAATGGATGAGGAACCTCCTACATGCATGAGACAAAGGTTCATTGGTTTTCGAGTCTATAAATAGGGCACACAAGTCGGCTTTGCTAATTTTTAGTTTTTTGACATCTACATATGACAAACCACTAGCATAAAACTGTCTTATCTCATGCCTCTTAATTGAACAAAAAATCATTTGCTCGCTCATTTCTCTTACATGAGTTACAATTGAATTCAATGATTCAACAATCCCTCTCCTATAAGGGTGGGTTTCGGCATGCTCGGTTAATCTTGCAATTAATTGTTGAATGTCTCTTTTATTATTTTCAATTTGATTTTGAATATTTTCTTTTGTTCCTTGAGGATGGCCATGAATTGATGGAGGGGTTTTGGGTTGTTCTATTATAGGAGGCTCTTCATGAGGGGGTGATTTTGAATTCTCAATGTTTCGAGGTGGAGATTCATTCCTTGAGAATTAGAACAAAGTTTTATTATAAAAACCTATTTAAATTTGCATTCTAAATCAAATTCGAAATAAATAGAATAAAAATACATACCTCTTTGCAATCTTCGACCTCTCTGACGTGTTGGCGACATCCTCGTGGAAAATGGAAAGCTAAGGATGTAAACAATGGAAGAGATTTGGCGAGTGCAAGTTGTAGAACTAAAATCCTCTTCCTCAAGCCGTGGGTTGAAGACAAAATGAGGGTTTGAAACCTGATTTTTTGCTTTTATGTCTACTAGGCCATTTGGCATGCGCCAAATGGCTTATTTTGGGTTTTTTTTGAATTTGGCATCTAAATTGTGTCACAGATTGGTGCACTTACCCATAACAATCGCTAAAAAAGCATCATGCAGATAGTAAAAATATGTGAACCATAGAATGAAGTTTTAAAGCATGTACATCAATAGTTCAAATTCAAATGAGAATGACAACTAATAGAATGGATGTTTTCACTCGCACAAGTTTTTTGGTGCCATTAATGGTGACTTAACTCGGCCAACTTGCTGTAAAAGGGTCTATTGTGTGAATTCTCTTTCATTCTTGCACATATGAAGCTGAAGAAGATATTGAAGTGACAAAGAACCATGACGAAGAGGAATTGCAGAAGGTTTTCTCGAGTAAGTCATTTTTTAACCTTGCAAATTTTTGTTCTTTTGCAAGAATTGTCTCAGTGTATCAAAATATTTAAAAAAATTATGCGAGGGTAGAGTAGGGCTCTGAGATTTTCTTGACTAGTTTAAATTCCCGGTTGGGGTAGGATAAAGAAGGTAGAATTATTTTCCAAATTTAAATTTTAAGGCATAGACTATCAATTCAAAGCCCAACTTGAAACCAGTTTTAGAAAACCCTAGTCAAGTAAGATGAGTTAGCCGGGTGAGTCATCTTCTTCTAAGTCTGCACCCAAGAGAAAAAAGCAAAATATTTCCAAAGACACGCCACAAATATCTGAGGAATTAACAAAAAAAAGGGACCACCCAAGAATTATGTCCGCTTCATGGACAAGTTTCAACCTGTAGATGTCAAGGCAAGTGGTAAGAAGGCCGTTGGGGAAGAAATATTGACCACCAATTTCAAGGTCCTTGCAGCAGGAATTGATGACATTGTTGTGCCAGAGCCTGGATGGGAATTGTTTTTGTACAATTTTAGGAGAGATTCTCCACACCCTGGTCGAAATGTATGGGGTTATTATTTGGGGAAACTAGTTGTCCCTAATATCTTTATGGAGGTAGATTTAATGTTATAGATTGCAGACAGATATGATGAAGTCAACAGGGCGATCACAGATATAGATGGAAGAAACATTCTGGAAATAAAAAGGAGTAAATTCATAGAGGTTTTTTTGGAATGAACCCTAATGCCAATGAAAAAATCAATATGGAGAAGCTACAAAAAGGATATGCTGATCATAGAATTGGGATCAAAAGAGGTGAATTGCCCAAGTATAGGCGAGAGAAGGGCTCTAGGTTTGCAATCAAGGAGCTTGAGCCACTGAATTGTGAGGAATTTATTGACTATTTCAAGTACACATACTATATGTTGTGTCAAGTGCTAGGGGTGAAGTGTGATAGAAGGATAGTATCATCCTTGTTAATTATGATCATGGAAATCCAACATAAAAAAAAAAACACAAGTGGTTTGACTACGCTCACCGAGTTGCTGAGAAATTGCACTATGACTTGATAAGGTTGAAAGAAAGAAAAGCCCCTCTAACATTCAAGTACTATTCATTATTGATGTGTATGCTAGTATACCAGGGAAGGGAAGTTTTTGGTCAAGTCATAAAATTGAGACAAGTGGATGAGAGGAATCATAGATTTCCTGTCCAAATGTGGACACACATCTAGGATTTGCATTATTCAAATTCAAACTATGTTGGATTCTGCAATGCAATAAAACACACTATTTTGGTACAAATGGGATTAAGGCCAGTGGACAAAATTTCTAAAACAATTAAGTGGTTTTTGAGACTTAGAGAGTGTGGAGATGATCCCAATTATGAGTGCAATTGGGGAGACTGGTACTTTTATGACAATTACACAGTCATCAGATGTTATGGAACTATTGTGGTACCACACCTTTTTCCTAGGTTGTTTCAGATAGGCTAGCTTTTACTAAGATAATGTGGCAAATGGAAAATAGTGATGCAAAGAATTTCAGGTTATCCAAAAAGGCCTCTATAATTGCAACAAATTTCTCTTTTGATTATTTTGTTGTCACTGCAAAGGAAGCTTATGATGTGTTTGGCATAATGATAAATAATCTGAGAATGGATATAGCTCCCACTAGAAATTTTGATCCAGAAGGACTCATTGATAGAGAAAAGATCAAAAGGGGAATATTAGGATATGGACCTCATGTTTTCTATCACAAGGAAGATGTGATAAGAAATTTGCCAACATTTGTTGTTGTCCAGGATAGAGAGAGAGTTTGGATGAAGATTTTTGAGGTTGAGCATAGGGCGTTTACCAAGAATTTATATTATGAAAGCCATTGCAAACACATCACTGATAAATTTAAGAGAATGGAGATGATACTTGTTGATTTCAGTGATGGCACTTTTCTAGAGAAGGTGCAACAAGTAGAGAAAATTGCTCAAAGTGCTTTACAAGAGCACCTACTAAAAACTGGTGGAAAATCAAAAGAGCCCATAGCACCTGAAATCCAATGCAACCAATGGACATTGAATATATTCCTGTTATGGAGTTGCCTTCTATAAATGTTGAAGAAACACATGGTGTTGAAGGGGATGTACAACAACTGTCTGCTGAATCAATTCCTGTTGATCAAGGAATAAAGCGGGAATTCTCATACCTTGATGTTGGAGAGGTAATGGAACCATTCATTCTTGATGACAGGTTAGTACCTTGGGAATATGATGAAATTCAAGACAATGGTACAAGGGTTCTAGCTTGTGCAATTTTTTTGGAGGATGATTCTTTTGTGACTACTAGAGAATTTAGAGAATTCATTGATGAGCTAGAAGCTCAGGAAATAAATGACAGGATACAAAAGGCACAAGAGGGAGTTGATCCCTCACAACATGAAGAAATTGGGAAGAAAATTGAAGATGAGATTGTTCAAGAAATTGAGCAAATGAATCCTATGGAGGCAATAAGAATGGTTAAAGATAATGGGATTCTTGTGATGCTAGGATGGAATCTATCTTCCATAATTTCTCTAGATGCAATTAGGAATGACCCTAGTGATGTGGTTTTAGAAGAAACCTTTGATGAGAAGACTTTTGGTTCAGGGTTCAACCCTAGTTTACATGCACTAGCCATTTGGTCTTTAACACTAGATTCAGTGAGGTGCAGGCTTAGTAGAAAAATGACTAGCCTTTGAAGAGATTTGATCATAGCAAGAGATTCAGAGACGACATCCCCATAGGCTGCAAGGTTAACAATGTAGTTAGCTATGTTGAGTTTTGACACTGCAGAAATCACTCAAGCCAAATATCTAAAATTGTTGGATAAACACAATAAATTAGTTGAAGAGTATAATAAAGTGAAAGCTACTGTGGCCAAGGAAACTCAAAATACCTTGCCTAATTCTCCATCTAGTACTTCACAACAAGATAGGGACACCTTGAATTTAAGAATTGATGCATTAAAAAAGGAGCTCCAAGCAACTAATTCTAAGAGAAACAAGCTCCAAGAAGGCATGAGCAATGTTACTAAGGACATGCCTGAAGATATCCTGAGTGACAAATTATCCAAAGCTACTCTTAAGGCAGAGACCACATGGTTAACCTACAAAGGTATCCATGAGGCATATGGAAAGTTTCAACATGTTCAAGAATTTTTTAAAAGTGCCTGGAATAAGTGGAGTTGCAGATTAAACAGACTAAAGGAGATTCAAACAAATGAAAAAGGAGATTCTAAAGCTCCAACACATCTTCCTAACATAATAAGAGGAATTGAAACCATTGGGGAAATCACATATTTCCACAAAAGAATTGGTGGACAATTGTAAGGTAAAATGAAGGCCTTGAGGGATATGGAAGACCAAGGTGTTCCCAAAATCCTTAATGAAGATGGAGAATGAAAGATTATGCCTCATGGAGAGCACTTTTCAAACATCAGATGACCATGTGTCCCCAAATGGTGTATATTGAAGATAAGTTAGATTTGTCAGTGCTAAATTTTTTACTTGATAATTTCATTAAGATTGAAACATGCATGGACACCTTTGTAAAAGAGGCCAAGGTGACAATTGATGTAAGATATAGTGCATATGACACCAAGGTGCAAAAACTATTGGATATTAACTAGCCCACTAAAGATGAATATGGGAACTGGTTAGAAAGATATGTTGAGTAAGCCACAAGGGTAGCAGGAGGATATAATACTTGGTCAAGTATAATACAGGTCTGGCCTTTGGAACAATTTTTGAAAGAATTTATATCCTCCCAATAAAAAAGTGCACGTGGTAATCCAACCAGTTTTCCTCTCTTTGCTTTATGTTTTCTTATGCTTTCATGTTTTATTCTTTTGGACTAAATGATATAATGACGTGGAATCCTCAAACAACGAAGATACCAGTTCAACAGGCTTCTGCAGGTGTTTTTTCTTTCTGTATTTCCCCCCCATTTCATGAGTGCAAATATAACCGCCTGGGGGTTGAAATAAAATGAAACATTATGAAATACAAGTTGAAATGTAATGTGACCAGGCAATAGCCCAAAGCTTGTTTTGCTCCCTTAATCTTATAAAAGGGAATTCAAGGCTATTGTGTAGGGGTCTTTAAAATTTTGGTTGATCTCAAGTAGTTTTAGCAAATATTTTCATGGAATGTAATAAGCACACAAGGTATAGAATTGCTCATTGAGTCTTAGGTTATGAGTTTATATTTACAGTCAGCTTAAATGTTTTGTAACAATTACAATATTTGAAATCGATAATGGAAAATTTCAAGAAAATTGTCTCTTGTGTTTTGTTCATGAATTAGCAATAAAATGATTAAGGATTATTTCATTGGTCTCCAATTAATATGGTTGGATGTGTGTTTGTATTTGTGATTCAATTCAAGTAATTGATTAAAACACTTTGATGCAATCACTGGTTTGTGGGTTAAGTCACAGGATCTTTAAGTACTTTTTGTATGGAATATCTGAGCTATGAATTTGCAATGCAAATTCATAATAGTCTTGAAATATTGAATGCCATTGTTATTGCATTACAGTTTGTTGTAAATTTGACCTCGTCACCTTAGGATAAAGCACTGTTCTATGTATCAAGTGAATTCAAACATATTTTGATCAGTTGGATCTTGTCAAAGAACATTTCATTTAATCAAAATCATACTCATAATGATGATTGTTATTATAATTTCCGGATGAATTTTCCATTCTCTACTCCAAGTTCTTGCTAATTGTCACTTGTTGAGTCATAAATATGAGAATGTGTCTGCTAGATATGCAATGTATATGGTAATTTTGTGAAGGAGTGTTATAGATGCATTGTGGGATCACCCTCCTGGGTTTTGCAGAGCTTGAAGTGTAGGAGGAAAGCTAAATCACTTTCTCTCATTCGTTGGCCAACCCTCTTTAGGTTGTTAATCATTGGAATTGGAAAATCCATAGGATTCCTTGAAGGTCCGGTTGGAATTTTAAAGAGACAATAGGGACATGGATGATATGCTGAGTCTTGTCAGGTGCATGCCCCATCCCACCTTCTTCACCATCATCACTTTAATTTTTGCATTTGTGGATGCAGGCCTTCTGAACACAAGACAAGCTCATTCATGGGTATGTTTTTAGAGTTGGTTTCATACAAAGGTTTTCACTAGGAATGATCTAATAGATATTTACACTAAATTAGGCTACATAAATAGTGCTCTCAAGGTGTTTGACGAGCTGTCAAAGAAAAAAAAAGATGTGGTGTTGTGGAACTGAAACAAATATCAACTCTGCTACTACAAAATAAAGTATGAAATATAGGGTGTTATACCATCATCCAACCCTATCTATAATTTTTTGATCCCATTCATTTCCACAACTACAAGTGAATACCAAGTCTCAAGTATCTCATACAACTCTATGCTAATCAATGTTACTCATCTAAAAGTCGTCAATTGCAACATCTCATAGACTGCACACCAATTATTTTCATTTCTGAGGGAGAGACCCTTCACAATATCAAGATCCAATGTGTTTGCCTCAATTGGATTTTACACCAATGAGTCCTTCTTTCCTACTACCCTTCAATCAAGCTACAAAAAAGTTGGAGGAATGTGCATGACTTCTTGTTTGAAAATCTACCAACCAGACTACACATTTATAGGAAACAACACAATGTCGATGATATTAAGATAAGGATAAGATTGCAATGATTAGATTAGATTAGATTAGATTGTAGATTGTAGAGATAAGGATGAAACATAATCAAATCATAGTTCGCTTAGTAGGTGTGGGAGAAATTGGGAGTCAAAATATGTATTCAGGCATGAGAACTGTTTGGAGTTTATTTTCAAGTGTGAGACGATTCTGGCATGAGATAATTTTGGTGGCTTGTGCCCATAATATATAGGCTATCAACTAAAAACTTTCCGAATTCTATAAAATTAAATCTCTAATTAAATTTTAAGAGGCAAAATTTGTTTTCCTAGCACTTGGTATAGCAGCTGGAAATCATGGAGACCACAAAGATGATGAATTCAGGGATAGGATTCGAGATGGGGACCACCATCGTGATAGGATTTCAGTAGCCTTCAAACCCCATTTACTATAAATGGATTGAAATAACATTTGTAGGGAGATTTATTTTGGTTTGTCTCATTTAATTTTTTGTTGTTGTTGTAGGGTATGGTAAATTTTTCTTGTAAACTCTGCTTTTTTTTCTCATTGATATCATTGACAACATTTCACAACTTGTGAAGAATCTTGAGGTAAGTCACTTTCCATGGTTTCAGTGAGTTATACTTTTTGGAATCTATAAGAAGCCAAATTATTTTTTTTTGTGTTTTATTTCATTTGAAAACAGTGAGGTTGATCCTTTAAATTAATCCATTGTAAATTATCATGGGCTTGTATGATACTCTTTTCAATATCATCAACAATGACATCAATCATTGTTGAGCAAATTCAAGACAAGTAACAAAATAGACAACATATTGAAGGTAGCCTCCAAGATGAGCATGTGTGTGAATACCACATATGGCTTATTTTTTCTCTTTGTAAAGCCCTCATATAGTGAAACATGTTAATTGGTTTAGCACCTTTGGAACTGGAATCCTGGATAATGTTCTAGTACACTTTTGTGCATCTTGTGTTTCCTATTGCATGAAGTTACATTGGTATTTTTAACATACTTTCAGATGCAATAATTGCTTCAATAGAATCTATACAACCTCTCCCATACAAACGAAAATTTCTATGATGATACGTGCATGGAAAACTGCTAACAATGTGGGATTATATAGGACCAAGTTTTAATGAGCCAAATGTTGTAATAATACATTTTATTTTAAGACAAGTTTCAAAGGGAAAAATCTTATGGATTTATAATAGCAATATCAATTAATGTTCCCATCCCAATTTTCGGAAGCAAAAAACATTAAATTAATTTTATGATAGGCAATCTGTAAGAGAAACCATTCTACCTTAATATTGAAAATGCATATAGCTTCATTGTTTGATTTAAAAATATGAGATTTCTTATGGGTTTGAATTGTGCTACAATAGTTATACCAAGTTGTTCATATGTGTTTTCATTAGTTTTTGGAATAAAAAATTACTTATTAGCCAATAGGCTATATATTGTGTGGGGTTTTGACTGTCTACCTGTCTCACATTGCGAAACCAGTCTCATGCTTGATAAACTACGTCAGAAAATGTGTTAGGAAATAGAATGCATTGAAAAATAAATTTACAAAATCTTTGTAGTAAATGCAAATCAGATTTTCTGAATCTAATCGGATCTTCGATAGACAATGAAATCAAATTTTAACATGAAAGCAATATTTTAATTTAAAATGCTGCAAAAATATTATCTCTAG
Organism: Sequoiadendron giganteum; assembly: GCA_007115665.2. Taxonomy (NCBI): domain Eukaryota; kingdom Viridiplantae; phylum Streptophyta; class Pinopsida; order Cupressales; family Cupressaceae; genus Sequoiadendron; species Sequoiadendron giganteum. Next base: position 442,497,266 of record CM021105.1, read on the forward strand.
CTCAAGAATCCCATGATTTTAGATCTACTTTTCGTGCATTATAAATATATTAAAACAACAGTTGTAGATAGATCAATATTGGTTCGTCTCAAACTAAGTTTTGCTTTGGTAGGGTTCCTTAACATTTTTTTTGCAAACTCTGTCCACTTTTTTTATTAGCATCGCTAATAGTATGACACAATATAGACAAAATCATGGTCCCTAAGGTCTACATTGCATGAATTTGGATTCATTCTTGAAATTCCATCAATTGCTTTTAGATATAAGTAGACTTGTGCTAAAATCAACAAAATAGAGTTCTTGATTATGTTGAATGAGAATGGACAATGATAAATTTTGGTAAGTTCTTGCATGAGTTAGTAGAATAAAACTTTGAATTGCAAATGGATTCCAGATAACACAAAGATAAACCATGGCATGCAAATTTATAGAGGTTTTGTGTTTGGAATTCATTTATTCATTTGGTGAATAAGGGAAACCTTTAACAAAGGTAGTAGAGCCTTTTCTCTCTAATTTTTACTCTATTATTGGATGTGTTTTAAGTTATCTTTATAATGATAGATTGTATCATGTGCCTCGAAGGATTTTATTCTTGTGAAATACTAATGTGTATGGAGAGTGTCCCTGAAATTAAATTTGATGGTTGTGTTTTTCTCGTAGTGTGTGTCTTTATGGGATATAAATTGTCATGTGCATCATTGTCATGGTAGATAATGGACATATAATACAGTCAAGTGATATTTTATGGCATCTTATATGAACAATGAAAAGGCAAAAAAAAATGGTACCTAGACACACATTTTCTAGATTTTTTGGAAGGAAGAAATTACACTGTTCATATGACCTTTGTTAGATTACCAAAAGTAACATCAGTGTTTATCCTATAAGGTTCCAAATGCATTTGATCCTCGATTTGCGATAACCATAACTCATTGGTAAAGTTCATGGCCATTTTGATTGCTAATTAATAATGTTGATGTCATATTTGAGAATCAAATCACACTCAAAAAATGTGATTGATTTTTAGACATATGAAAGATGAAATGTAGCATTTATGTTGTTCGATTTTGTTTTCAAAATTGCTTTGTTTGCTTGATGAGTTAGGGTAGATTTGAACCAGTTCTCAAAGGTAGTAAAGTTTTGTGTAATAAGGAATTTCAAATTTAATAGAGTTGTTTTTCTTTGAGTGTGTAGACATCTACTACCAATGTAAGTAAGGATTAATAAGTTAAGCTAATAGATTATAAAGGGTTTTACATAAATGAGAGGAAAAAATATTCATCTTATTGCTTAAACATTGAAAGGTGAAATATTAAAAAACTAATTAGCCACTAGGCTATATAGCGTGAGGTTTCACTCTAAAACCTATCTCACACTTTCAAACCAGTTCGTTTCTCAATAAACCTCCTCCAAATACAAGCTAGAATAGTGTCATGAGATTTTTCTAGTAAGTTTTTAGCTGTCATAGGTAGTTTCTTCCCATTACGTCAATAGCCTCACACCATGTTAATAAGATTGGTGTTCAAATCTTTAGCTGATTATGAGAAATCTTTGGAAAGTCATGGAGTGAATGCACTTAGATAAAATCACTGGTGGGACCAATCAGATCAGATTATTGGTAGGAATGATCAAATTTTTGGTAGATTGGACTCCTGTCTTTAAGTAAATTAGATTGTAATCTTTGCAATAAATGTAGGGATAGTTTAGTTCTTTTTGTCCACCTTTTTTTTTGCCCTAAATTTTACCTTTTCATCTCCAAAGGCCATCTCAAAAAATATAACAAAGTTGAAATCACTTTACAAATGGAGGAAATGGAGTGTAAATTTAGTTTTGCAAATGAAAATGTCCTCAAAGGCTGATTTTTATCATTAGCAATGCCAATCTCATCATAGTGTAGAGTAGTAAAATTCATAGCCTTGCATTTTCACACCTGTTTGGGCCCGCCTTGCTTTATTTATCCTTCTTTATGGCTTAATTGGTCCTATTTTGTGTCCAAATCCCTATGAATGGTATATTTTTTTGGTTAATCCCAACATTCTCCAATGCTTAAGTGATCCCCTAATGATTCTGATTGGCGTGTCCTTGATTGCTTGTTGGGACTAAAATGCCACTAAGGGTGTCTTTGTCTCCCTGAGGTTTCGGGACCCTAATTTTGAGGTATCTTATTTGGGCCCCTTTTTGGTGTTAGTGCCCCAAGTTTCATCACTTGGGACTAAGATGCCACCTAGGGCGTCTTAGTCCTCCTTGAGTCATTTTCAAGATTTAATTTCAAATTCTGGCGGGATTTAACCTCCTTCCTTTAATGAATTCATATGTCGGCTTGGTGTGATACAATTTTAGGATATTAAGCATAGATAAGTATAAATACAAGGTTCATTCATTCATTTTCATCCTAACAACTTGAGCATTCATTCCTAAGGAAAATTTATGAGATCAAGAGCATTCAAGAGCAATTCATCAAGTAATTGGAGCCATCATCAAGATTCAAGCATCGTATCAAAGGTTATTATTGCATCATGTGTGTTGTTGTGTGAACATTTGTGATGTAGGGTTTTGATTTAAGCAAGCAAGCAATTGAAGATCTATCAAGAATTTCAAGATCCATATCCATTGCAACCATTTCACACAACTTTGCAGCCTTTACAAGGGTTTGGTGAGTTGTAGCATTGCATGTTGTTCATTCATCATTTCCTTCATCATCTCTATTTCATTCCAAGGTTTAATTAACAACAAGGGGTTTGAACAAGGAAAACCCCCATTCACTAACAATCAACAAGTTTTCCCATCTTTTCCAATTGTGTTTGCAGATCTAAGTTGAAGACTTGAAGATCACTTGGAGTGCAAAGTTGTCATCTTCACGAAAACTCACCTACAGGTCATATATGACTGTTTTAGAACATAAGATCTGAGAGGAAGCAAGTTCAGATCTAGGAGCTCAAGACCACATTCAAACTTTTCAAGATTTTGTTCTAGCATTTGAAGATTTTGTGTTTTCCTCAAAAAACAACAGTGGGACTAAAACGCCATCTGGGCATCTTAGTCCTCCAAGGCATATTTTGGTAGTTTGTTTACATTTCCATAATCCTATTTGCATCTCCAGGCTTCCCAAGTACACATACCCTAACTTGGAGTTCATTTTCAGTATTTACATCTCTCATTTGGCCCATTTTAGGTTGTTTGCATATCACAGTGTGTTTTCAAACATTGTCTTTTCCAAGCATTTGCTTGGTGGTGAACCCCTTAAATCCAAAATAAAACCCCCTCCTAAGTCCTCCTAATTGTGTATTGGCTCACCTTGATAGGTTGATAGTCAATCCTATTAGGGTTCTTAAGACATGATTGAATGCTAGTTGGAGAAAGAGTGATGTTCTATGTAGAGCTCCCCTTTTTCAACTAATCATTTTGGTGAACTCGACTTTGTTTGAGCATTCTTCCTTTTCTGATTTGGAGTCCTTTAGAGTCCTAGATCTAGATTGGATCTTGCATTAGTGAAATTGCATATAGGGTTTCTTGCATCTTGCATTAGTGAAATTGCATTTAGGGTTTCCTATTTTTACATTAGTGAAAGTGCATATAGGTTGCATTTTTCCTTTCTTGCATCATTAAATTTCATGGAAAAACTAAAAATTGCATTGTTCATTCTCTTAATTGCATTACTATTGCATTGAAAATTAAAAAACATTGTATTTCAAATCTTGCATTCAATTGCTTGTTAGTCATTGCTTTTCTTTGCATCCATTTGCATCATTTTTGTTTTCAAACATTAGGTCCCTAGGTAGGCAACCTGAGAAAGTTTTTATCAAGCCAGAATTTGTTTTTTTTCCCAAAAACACTTCTGTTAGGACTAAAACGCCCTTCCTAATGTCTTAGTCCCTCTTAGGTTTTTCTACTTAGAATCCTTCTCTTTGTTGTTTGCTGCCTGTTTCAGCCTCTAGAACTTCAGAATCTCATCAGGAGGACTAAAATTCCCTTACTGGTAGCTTAGTCCCTGTTGACTTTGACTCTCTAGTTTTCAGGGTCCGAAGTTGCTTTTCTGTATTTTTGTGGGCTACTTTTAGTTTGTTGTTTTAGTTTCTAGAATTGTTGATATTCCAATTTCTTTCATTTCAAGTGTATTTGCAAGCATATGAGATTGTATTCATTGCATTTTCTGTGGTGTATTCCTTGTATGAGATGTAGTACTTGGTGTCCTACTACTAATATTATGGTTAGATGAAGTGCGAGACTCATGGCATCCTACGATATGACACTCGTTGTGGATCTTGGGTTATCAAGCTCTCATACTTCTGGTATTGGCACTAGTTCACTAGGTATGGACCATACCTTTGACACCTCCTTTTCCATGCCCACCTTACCTACAAGAATTATGCCAAGTGTTCAAACAATGGTTGATCATATTCCTCAAGAAAACATAATGAAAATGCATGAAGACCTAGAGCCCATTTACAAGATAGTGTGAGTACTAAAAACATTTCCAACACTGTTATACCTGCCATAGACTAGTATTCACTGCATGATGGAAAGCGATGAAGGACTGAAAGTTGTGTGTAACATAGCTCACATCTTTGGAAAACATCTTCCTTTCACCACTAATGGTGCTCAAACTTCAAACAATGTGCAAGGAGGAAATCAAACTCCTCCCTCTTCAACCATAGCATCTATTCCCACCTACACAACTCCTCAAGTGACCACAATGATGCAACCAACTAGTAATATCCTTCCTACCTCACACATTTCCACTAGTGCTCCTTATACTTATGTGGCATGTAATATCATATCTCCTCCCACAAGAAATCCATTCATTTTTCCTTCCAACACATGGGCACCACCACCATATTCACCTCCATATCACACCAAAGCAATGATCCTATCATTAATCACCTTTTACAAATCTTTTCATCCCTTCAACTCCAAGCTTCTACCATAAATCAAAATCAAAATGGTCCACCTTCATACTATGCCATGAGTAATCCATTATCCTTGGAGATATTGAGAAATTTGGTGCCACAAAATATAGATATCCCTAGATTTGAGAAACAAGGAGGAAAGGGAGATCCTACTAATCATGTTAATGCCTTCACTTCTTTGTGTAGTGACTTTATCCTTGAGGAAATTTTTTTGGCTAATTTTTTCCATGATCCTTGAAAGACATGGCCTTGGACTAGTTTTTTGCATTACTGAATAACTCAATTCGTTCATTCAATGAACTTGTTGAGGCCTTTATTAACCATTTACAAGTGCACATGGTTCCCGAGATGACATTGGTTGATTTGATGAGATGCAAGCAAAATGAAGGCAAAAAAGTCACTGACTTCATTTCATGCTATCAGTCGCTTATTTCCCAAATAACTGTGAAGGTTCCTGATTCTCACCTCCAAAATATGTTCATATAAAACTTACACAACAAAATAAGGGAAAAAATCACTATGATGAAATTTCCTTCCTTCATGCACCTATGCACTACCCTTCGAGATTATCAAAATGCTATAAGTGCTAGTGAACCAAAAGCTACCCCTACTCGTCCGGAAAATTCTGAGACTTCAAACCAAAACACCTATCCACCTTTCAAAAGACAACATAAGAGTTTTCTTCAACTAAATTCCACCTCTCAACCTACCCAACCTGTTGATACCCAAGTAGCCGCTATAAAGAAGAGTAATCCTTATATATTTGGGGATCCACAAAGACAATTTACTCCCTTACTTGACACCCTTCACAACATCATGACCCAAATCTTAAAAAAAACATGCTTACCTTACCTCTCGTTGAACCCCTTGACCCTAGAAAACCATTACCTCCAAGGTTTAGACACAATGCCTATTGTGCTTATCACCAACAAAAAGGACATGATACAGAACAATGCAAGTGTCTTAAACATATTGTGCAAGACCTCATTGATTCCAATTATATCCTAATTGGAGGTGTGAATGACAAAGGTAATAATTTTGTAGCTCCTCCCAACCAAAACTTGCAAATATCTACCAATCCCATGCCCAACCATAATATTTCATTTGTTAAGGCTAGCGAAACTAAGCCTGATGTGATGAATGTTGACAAGGATGATGTACATATGAGCACTCAAGAACAAAATAATATGGATGATGACGAACAAAATCCTATGGATACTGATCAAACAAGTCTTATTGATACAATGATAAGAATGGTTGACATCGAGCCTCGTAAATAGAAAACCATTTACATTACTTTTTCTAGAAAAGAAACAATTAAACATGCACCTGATGGTCCTCTTTACATAGTCGACAAAATCAATAATAAGCCTATTCTTGGGATTTTAAATGATCCCGTCTGTGGAGAGAATGTGATCACAAAAGAACTCTTATATGTGCATGAACTCACTCAAGATAGATATGATAAACCAAAAGCATGGATTAAAATGCATGATGGTTTTTCTCATGCTACAACGGGCTTGATCACACTCCCTTTACAAGTAGGATTGAAGAAATCAAATGTGTCATTCTCTATCATCTCTAATTTAGACCAATTTCATGTTAAGTTAGGCTACAAATGGCTTTGCTCCATGAATGTGGTCCCATCCGTTGTCCATAAGTGCTTAAGTTGGCAATGAAATATTCACCGTAAACCATAGTGGCTTTAGACCCCCATCTTCCCATGTAAATTTCTGCTTAGACTATTTCTAGCTTGAGCCCATGGAACCTATAAGACAATGTGAAGACTTCCTTTTCCTATCTTACCAAAAGTTCAAAGCAAAATGCATAACTAGGCTATGCATTGAAAAATTTCCTCCACCCATGCTTGAACCTCCACCACCTAAACAAGAAAATGTTGAGCCTAAATCTCTTCCAACAAACCAAGACCCATCCATAAACACACCCTTACCTGTTTTCTAAAAGAGACCTAGAGAAAACCAAACAAGTCTTAATCTACCGCCTAAGCAAATTTATAAAGAAAAAGAGACAATGGTCAAACAACCTTGCATGGTTTCTTTTGTTCTTCTGTCACAAGAAGAAAATGAACCTACGGTTGATCCACCCACTCCTACACAAACACAATTTGAAAATCATAATAAAATGAATCACAATGCTAGAGAGCGTAGGCAGTAGGCATCATTCTATTGCTCGAAAGATGAATAACAAGAACACAATTGAAAACCAAAATCCGAACTTGATAAAAGCAATAAATGATGAGCCTTCTCTCTTACCAGAAAATATAAATTCATGACAACAAGGATTATAACCTTCTATGGATATTATCATTCATCCTCCTGTTGTGGTGAACTTGGATGATGATGAGGAAACAGTTAAAATTGATGAGGAAGTATATAATGAGTTGAATTTTTTATTTTCCTCATCCATGAGCTTAAACGATAACAACCATGATGATCCTCCTAAACTGAGCAATTCACCATGTGTTGAACCTGGTGATTCTCCTAATACTGCACTTGATGTGATCCCTCTCGCTAGTGATTTGCATTCCACATATACTGAACAAAACTGGGATGCAAATGACTTGCTAGATGGTTGATCTGCCTGTGCCTTACTAGTATTTTCCTTTTTCTTTTCGCTTTTGCTTGCATGTGCATATTGTGATCCCTCATGATGTTTTGTTTGATGTTTCTCTCTCTTTGTGCATTCCTCTATTTGTACCTTCATTCTTCTCTATGTCGTAGGCTTTTCGCTTTTCATTTATCTTTTCACTTTTGTCTTGTGTTTTCCTTTTTAGGATGACGCAAGGTGTTGAGACACCTTATGTCTCTTCCGTGTTGACCCAAAATTGTTTTCTTTTCTTTTCGCTTTTGCCTTGTATTTTCCTTTTGGGTATGACACAAGGCATCGAGACACCCTATGTCTCTTCCATGTTGACCCAAAAGATTTTTATTTTGTCTTGTGTTTTCCTTTTGGGGATGACGCAAGGTGTTGAGACATCCTATGTCTCTTCCATGTTGATCCAAAAGGATTTTCTTTATTTTCACTTTCTTTGTGTCATTCTTCCAGTTTTGTGTGTATTTGGGGAATGATGACAGTTTCGAGCTCTCTAATATCATTATAGCAAAGATAGATACTAACCTCAAATTCACAGATCCCTAATATGTTTCTAGGGTGAAACCCTCTTTTCTGTTTTCTTTTCCATGTTTGTCTACTTTAAAGTAATTGCTCACAACATGGTGTTAGCAATTTCTTTAAAGTGGGGCATACATTGGCATTATTTCAACATGATTTCATTTACATTTGCTTTTCCATGTTCCTTGATGTGATTTTCTTTCTTCATACAACGTGTTTTCCTCTTTGTCATAACATTGGGAGTAATTTCCTCCAAGAGTGTGACCTATCTCAACATATTATATTCCCCTTAGTGGTGGTGTGGCACACTACATCCCCTAAGACCTCACATGAACTAAGAAAAATCCCTTTGAACATCTTTCTTTCTTGTTGTGTTTCATTTTTCCTTTTGTCCCTATTAGAGTCATGGAGGTATGGCTTTGATATGGACCCCCTAGGGCTCACCTAGTGAGCTACTAGCTTCACTAGCCCATGTGAGCATGCATTTTTCCTTTTATCCCTATTAGAGTCATGGAGGTATGACTTTGATATGGACCCCCTGGGGCTCACCAGTGAACAACTAGCTTCACTAGAACGTGTGAGCGTGCATTTTCTTTTTGTCCTTATCATAGTCATGGGGGTATGATGTTGATATGGACCTCTTGGGGCTCACCTAGTGGACAAATAGTTCCCAATAGCCCTCATGAGTGTGCATTTTGTTTGTATAGTGGACAATGTGTTCCACTTGTAAACCCTCTTCAAGCCTAGACTCGGTCCACCGCGTTGGACGACCAGGCGAAGCTTGATCCATTGCAATTCTTTTCCTTTTTCCATTTTCTTGTTTTTGATGGTGTATGTTTTCAATCTAATTTTGGATTCATATATCATCCGCAAGGGTGTTCCTTTGTGCCTATGTTGTTTCTCCATAGGATCATGATCCTGGGGGCTTGGCCACCCTCTTGATTATTGTCATCCTATCTTACTAACATTTGTATATTTGAACCCCTCTTGATTGCGTGGTTGGCTACTTTAGTGTGAGTTTGAAGCAAGTTCATCCTCTCACTAAAGTGGGGGCTAAATGTAGTGTAGTAAAATGCATACCTTTGCATTTTCACACTTGTTTGGGCTTGCCTTGCTTTATTTATCCTTTTTATGGCTTAATTGGTCCTATTTTTTATCAACAAGCCCTATGAATGGTATATTTTTCTAGTTAATCCTAACATTCTCCAATGCATAAGTGATCCCCTAATGATTCTAATTGGTGTGTCCTTGATTTTTGGTGGAGACTAAAATGCCACTAAGGGCATGTTTGTCCCCTTGAGGTTTCGGGACCCTAATTTTGAGGTATCTTATTTGGGCCCCTTTTTGGTGTCCGTGCACCAAGTTTCATCACTTGGGACTAAGACGCCACTTAGGGTGTCTTAGTCCTCCAAGATTTAATTTCAAATTCTAGCGGGATTTAACCTCCTTCATTTGATGAATTCATATGTTGGCTTGGTGTGATACAATTTCAGGATATTAAACATAGATAAGTATAAACACAAGGTTCATTCATTCATTTTCATCCTAGCAACTTGAGCATTCATTCCTAAAGAAAAATTATGAGATCAAGAGCATTCAAGAGAAATTCATCAAGAAATTGAAGCCATCATCAAGATTCAAGAATCATATCAAAGGCTATTCTTACATCATGTGTGTTGTTGTGCTAACATTTGTGATGTAGGGTTTTGATTTAAGCAAGCAAGCAATTGAAGATCTATCAAGAATTTCAAGGTCCATATCCATTGCAGCCATTTCACACAACTTTGAAACCTTTACAAGGGTTTGGTGAGTTGCAGCATTTCATGCTATTCATTAACCATTTCCTTCATCATCTCTATTTCATTTCAAGGTTAAATTACCAAAAAGGGGTTTGGCCAAGGCAAACCCCCATTCACTAACAATCAACAAGTTTTTCCCATCTTGTCCATTTGTGTTTGCAGATCTAGGTTGAAGACTTGAAGATCACTTGGAGTGAAAAGTTGTCAAAGTTGCAATGCAAATTTTTCATCTTCACGGAAACTCACCTACAGGTCATATCCGATTGTTTTAGAACCTGAGATCCAAGAGGAAGCAAGTGCAGATTTGGAAGCTCAGGACCACATTCATGTAGGAGTTGAGAAAATACAACACCACAAACCCCGAAGATCACCTGCATGCAAATAACCTATCACAAAAGAAGAGATGGAGACAAACAAGCAAGGGTTCTCTGAAAACTGAAAATGTATATATCAGAGAGAATGAGAGAATGAATTGATATGAAATACAATGGGATCAATCCTTATAAAAAGGAGATCATGCAAACCCTAATAAAACCCTAATAGGAGAAACCCTAATAGAAGCCCTAATAGGATAACATTTAATAATTAATATAATTATTAAATGTCACTTTATGCAAACTAACGTGAAATCTTAAGAAGGGAATAAAGGTAACTTAATCAACATAATTAAGTTAAGACCTTTACTCTAACACCCCCCCTTAAGATGAGCAACAGTGCAGCTACAAACAAATGCAGAAAAGCAAAGGTAACTACAATGCAAGAAGGCAACATGGGTCCCGACAACTAGGCCAGATCAGGTACCCAAATACAACCAAATCTCTGTAAAATGGAGAAATAGAGAAAACCTCATGGGAAAAAGCTCTACTCCAAAAAGAGAAGAAGAAAGACAAGAAGAGACATCACTGAAGCAGAAGAAGCTGCAAACAACTGTCGAAAGATGACTGCTATGATGCTGAAGAACCTCCGCTGAAGATAGGATGATCATGAACAAGAAGACAATAATCTGCATGAGTGCCCATACGACACTACTCGAATCAGATGGCAAACAAAGGCAAACACCTGGAACGAAGATACAAATGGTACAAGAACCAATAGTCTGAAACACTGATCAACTGAGAATGGAAGATTCCTTCCAAGGCCAAACCAAGGAAGCATTAGCATGAACAGTATAATACCCCCATAATGGTGAACTGGGAGCCTGACAGATCAAGTGAAATGGTGTGCAACACCCTGCAGTGCATGAAGAAGAAGATACAACATCTGAAAGTGCACAAGAAAGCACCTGCAACTGAAAAAGTGGTGTGCAAAAAAAAGCACACATGCATGAGGCGGGAATCATATGGATCCATGGTCGTCATGGAGGGACACTCACTGGACAAAGGTGTGATGGAAAACAAAGGCAAACTACACAACCCCCCCATGGTATGGATTCAATGTCGTCGTGGAGGGATACTCACCGGACAAAGATGTGATGGCAAAACAAAGGAAAACTACACAACCCCTCATGGCACTTTATAATATCAGTGCGAGTACAAAATATGGCACAACCTTATGTGCAAAATCCTCAAAAGATGCATGTACAATAGTATGGCACTTTATCTCAGTGCGTTTACATAAAAGATTGCTTACAAATGATGCTCAAAATGTCCTTAAAGGACAAAATGCTGGAAATACATGAAGAATAACCAAGAACAAAGCATCCCATGCGAACAAAAAGTTTCCAAGAGCAAATATGTCTAGGTAATCCACCAAAGTGTGAAAACACAAATAACTAAATAAAAGATACCTGGAGTGAAATCTGGAAAAATAGCATGGTTGAAACTGAAGAGCTCTAAAATATGGTTCCAACGCCGCTGAGATTGTGAAAAATGGAGAAACTGATCAAAAGTTATGAGCTTGAGACTGAAAGAAGCCCCTTTGTCTTCAAATGGCTATAGAATGCACCAACAGAAAAATCATTGAAAAATAACTGCTCCATCAGAAAATTGGGATCGCCAGCTTTCCAGCGATATCTCGTTTGCCAATTTTTGACACCATGGCGGAAAGTTATGGCAAAAAGAAAAAATTAGCTCGATTACGGCATTATGGGGTACATCAAATGCTAATCGGGTGCAAAAGTGGAGCCCCTGGGCGGTAGCCCTCGGTCGGCCATATGACCGCGGCCTGCATAAATGCAAAAAAGAAACCCGCCGCCAGGTGGGCGGCGAGCGGGTGGTGCAAATGGCGGCGCCACTGGTAGCACCGAACCGCGGCTTCACCCGCAGTGATAGCCCCCGGACGGTAATGTGACCAGGGCGGAGGATGAAGGGGGTAGCGGGGGCCGGTGGACAAATGGAAACCAACGAGCGGAAGAAGCTGACGGGCGACAGAATAGAGCCGGCTGGTGACCGGAGGTTGAACAAACGACGGTTAAAGGAAGGGTTGACCGGCGGGAGGTTGGGCAGACCGAAGGTAGGTGGGGCCGGTGATGCCGACAGGCCTGGCAGAAGAGGTACGATGGTACCTTGAATGTACAGGCCGCAGATTTTGAAAATTCAAACCACCAAATAAAATAAAATGCCACCGAAAAAATATATGCCCATAAAATATTTATGTTGCAAATAGCCCGAAAATAATAAATATGCAGAATATAAAAAATTAAATAATTTTTTATTCTGCAAAATCGTACCCGACCCTGGGTGGGCCGTACGACCGCCCAGGTAAAATTTTTTTGCCTCAGATTTCGACTTTCTTCAAAATGGACGAATGAACAATCGATTTAGGGGTTTTGGACTACTGCGGACGCAATGGCGATATCCGTTTGAGCTGAAAATGCTTCAAAATTGCAGGTGTGCCCTAGATCAAGAAAACAAGCCCCAAACCCTTGAAGCTCCAAAAATCTTCAAAACAAGAACAGGAAGCTGCAGGTGTGGAGCTCTGATACCATGTAGGAGTTGAGAAAATACAACACCACAAACCCCGAAGATCACCTGCATGCAAATAACCTGTCACAAAAGAAGAGATGGAGACAAACAAGCAAGGGTTCTCTGAAAACTGAAAATGTATATATCAGAGAGAATGAGAGAATGAATTGATATGAAATACAATGGGATCAATCCTTATAAAAAGGAGATCATGCAAACCCTAATAAAACCCTAATAGGAAAAACCCTAATAGAAGAATAGGATAACATTTAATAATTAATATAATTATTAAATGTCACTTTATGCAAACTAACGTGAAATCTTAAGAAGGGAATAAAGGTAACTTAATCAACATAATTAAGTTAAGACCTTTACCCTAACAATTTAGACTTTTCAGAAATTCAGAGCGGGACTAAAATTCCATCTTGGGCATCTTAGTTCTCCACAACATATTTTCAGAGATTTTTCGAGATTCTATTTCGGCATTCGAAGATTTTGTGTTTGCCCTGAAAAATAGCAGCAGGACTAAAACACCATCTTGGGCGTCTTAGTCCTCCAAGGCATATTTTAGCAGCCTATTTACATTTCCATAATCCTATTTGCATCTCTAGGATTTCTAGGTACACATATACCCTAACTTGGAGTTGCTCATTTTCAATATTTACATCTCTTATTTAGCCCATTTTAGGTTGTTTGCATATCAAAGTGTGTTTTCCAACATTGTCTTTTCCAAGCATTTGCTTGGTGGTGAACCCCTTAAATCCAAAAGAACACCCCCTCCTAAGTCCTCCTAATTGTGTATTAGCTCACCTTGAGAGGTTGATAGTCAATCCTATTAGGATTCTTAGGACATGATTGAATGTTAGTTGGAGAAAGAGTGATGTTCTACATGTAGAGCTCCCCTTTTTCAACTAATCATGTAGTAATATATGAATGGTTGCAGAATGAATAACTACAAACATTTCCATCATACAATGGCATTGCTTTGTAGTAACTATTTGAATCTTACAACATTATGTAGAGAGGGCTGGTTGAATGAGGTTGTTACAATACAAAACTCCACTATTAACTTTTCTTTACATCTTGAACTATTGCTTGATTGCATTGCCAACAATGCAACTTTCAGAAGGTAAATGGATACACTCACTTATCACCCATATTGGATTTGCATTTTTTGCATGCACATTTTTTCAAAATAAGCTTATAAACATGTATTCCAAGTGTAGCAGTTTGGTGGACGCTCGTAAAGTTTTTGACAAAATTAAAGAACAAGATGATTTCTCATGGAACATGATCATCACAGTTTACCAAAGAAATGGGTATTTTTATGACACACTAACACTGTTTCAACAAATGCAACAAATAGATGTTCAACCAGTTCACTTTACCTTTTTTAGCGTACTCCCAAACTTTGCCAAAATAAGAGCTTTGGAACAAGGTATCAATATCATTAGAGTGTAATTGAAAATGGTTTTTTATTAGATGTTGTAGTTGGAAGTTCTTTGGTAGATATGTATGTGAAATGTGAAAGGATGCACAAGGAATGCCAGCTATTTGACAAAAAAGTCTTGATCAAATGTAGTTTCCTGGAATGCCATGATTGCAGGATATACACTAAGTGGGTTTGTCGAAAAGGCCTTGGAGATTTTTAAGAAAATGCAACTGGTTGGTGGAAAGCCAAACTTCATGACCTTTGCCAACATCCTCACAACATGCACCAAAGTGGGAGCTTTAGAAAAAATCATGGACATCCATCAAAGCATAATTGAAAGCTGGTTGCAATTTGATGTTGCTGTGATGAGTCCCCTTGTAGACATGTATGTGAAATGTGGAAGAATAGAGGAGGCACGAGAACTATTTGATAAAATTTATGTATGAGATGTAGTCTCATGGAATGCTCTGATTGTGGGATATGCACAAAATACCATTCTTGAAAAGGATTTGGAGACTTTTAAGTAAATGCAATAAGAAGGTGTAAAGCCAATTTCCACAACCTTTGCCAACATCTTCCCAATTTGTGCCAAAATGGGAGCTTTGGAACAAGGAATGGACATCCATCAAAGAATAATCCAAATTGTACTTTTGTTTGATGTCCTTGTTGTGAATGCCCTAATAGACATGTATGCAAAGTGTGGAAGCATAAAAAAGGCATCTGATCTATTTCAAAAAATGTTTCAATGAGATGTGGTCTCATGGAATGCGATGATTACAGGATATTCACAAATGGGATTGTTGAAAAAGCCTTGGAGACTTTTAAGCAAATACAATTATCGTGTGCAATGCCAAATTTCATAACTTTTTCTAGCATTCTACCAACTTGTACCAAAATGGGAGCTTTAGAACAGGGTATAGAAATCCATCAAACAATAATTGAAAGTGGATTGCTGTCAGATGTTGCAGTTGTGAGTTCCTTGGTTGACATTTACAAAAAATGTTGAAGCATACATAAGGCACGTGAATTTTTTGGTAAAATGTCTTAATGAGACGTGGTCTAATGGAATTTGATGATTTCAGGATATGCACAAAGTGACTTGTGTAAGGATGCTCTTAAACTCTTTGAACTAATGGAGCACTCAAGAACTTACCTTAACCATGTGAGTTTTTCTTACATTTTATTTGCATGTAGCCATGCAGGTTTAGTGAATGAGGGTTGTATATACTTCAATGGCATGAGTGACACTTATTGCATTATTCCTATATTTGATCATTATTTGTGCATGGTTGATATTCTTGGCTGTGCTAGCTATCTTGAGGAAACTCTAAATTTTATCATCAGAATATCAGCCAAACCTATGATGGTTGTATGGATGTGTTTTCTTGGTGCCTGTAGCTCATATGAGGATATGAGATTAGGTGTATATACATCAATTCTCCTTTTTGAGCTAGATTCTAAAAATGTCAAAACTTATGTTCATATGTCAAACATCTATGCAAAGGCTGGCAAGTGGAGTGAGGCTCAAATGGTTAGGAGATTGATGAAGATACGAGAATTAAAAAGATACTTGGATGTAGTTGGATTGAAGTTGATAAAATGGTATATGATTTTTGTGTGGGAGATAGATTACACCCACAAATACAAGAGATCTATTCCAAGTTGGATATATTTTACTATGAGATGAAGGCATCAAGGTATTTTCCAGATTCAAGACATGTATTGATTAATGTGGAAGAGGAGGAAAAAAATTATTCCTCTGCAACCATAATGAGAAATTGTAAATTGCTTTTGGATGGTTAAATAAATCCCAGGGAACTACTATCAGAGTCATCAAGAATCTTAGAGTATGCATTGGCTGCCACACTATAACCAAGTTTATCTCCAAGATTGTTGGATGACAAATTGTTGTGAGATACAAACTGGTTCCATCATTTCAAACAAGGACAATGTTCATGCAGAGATTATTGGTGATGTAAAGTGAAACAATCCAGTAAACATAGGCTTGCACATTAACACATTGTAGTGTGTTATACCTACACTAATAAGAAGGGATCAAGTTTTATTTTTAGTTTCTATAAAGTTTTATGTGTCATACCAGCCCTCAAACAATACCAATTTCAATCATTTTCTTAACAAATGCATACTTCAAATAACAAGAATGTATTTAATATAGGAAAAACCAAAAATCAAGTGTTGCAGACACCATCAAGGTTAAGTAAATGAATATAGCATCCCCGCCTTAAGAAAAGAAAAGGGATAACACAAATCTATAGAAGCTTAAAGAATAAAGATAAATAAATTGAAAAAAAAAAGTGTTAACAAAAATAAAGGAAAAGTGTGTCACCCCCTCTGCTATCATGTTTATGAATCCGTATTTGGCTGTAGAAGTTAAAAAAATGGTAAGTCTAAAGAAAGGAGTAGAGAAATTTTGACCTTTTTTGAGAAAAAAATTAGGATTCAAAATTTAGGGACACATAAAGAAAATGCTACAAATATTTTCCTTCTATATTCCTCAACTTGGCTTCCATCATACATGGGTTGGGATCAACCTCATAAAAACACATAAAACCATCTACATTTATACAACCAATGGCCTCGTGTTGATATAACTTGCCACCTCCTGGCATCCATGCACACCTATGCACAAACACGTAGCATTTATACAATGCATTTAATGTATGTCCTAAAAGGTGATCTATAAGATACAAGTTGTCTAATACATAGAAAGTCTACAAATGTCCCTTTACTCTTCAATGGATATGACAAAACTAAGGTTGTTCTTTGGTTAGTTTTCAATTGGAATTGATTGTTAACCATGTTGTATTTTTAGAAATTCTTGCTTAATATCTTGTATCTTCAGTCCATTAAATCCTTGAGCCTAGAGTTCTAGAAGTGAAGTATATAAGCTAAGCATATTTCTCATACTTAGCCAGACATATATCTTATGTTATCTTGATTATTGTACTTTAGTACTGAAGTAGATTTAATGTGTAGAAATTGGCTGACAAGTGCAATTATCTCTATGCTCAATTCTCACATAGTTACTTCAGTTATACCCACTATACATACTAATTCAACAAGTAGGTTTACATCCACTAACTTCAACCTCTATTTCCTGAATAGTACAGTAAGTCAGTTATTCAAAAATAGACAAATATTTTCTAATTGTGTTCACTTTTGAATTTTCTCTAACATTGACATCTGAAAGTTCCTTTTACTTTTGTTTTGAGAGAGCTTATGTAGATATCTTATTTTTCATACATGTGATTGTTTTATTTTATCCTCCTCACAAATTTGTTGAAATTGTGAATTTGTCCAATTTGTCCATACTCTAGAAAAGAAAAAAGAATTCCATGTAACTTGATATTTGCACATGGTATTAAGAATGCTGGCTACTAGTATTTATAATGGTTTCCCATGTTTGTATGTTTAAAGCTAGATAACATTGTTAGCTTTTCTTATAGCTGTGATATATTTTTAATTTTGAAGCCATCTGTGTGAGGAGTATCATCAACATTGCATGCAAAAAATAGTCAATTGGCTCTACCTACAAAACCCTCTATATAGACAAAGTGTGCACAGAATAATCAATTGGCTCGACCTACACAGTGCTAGCCACATACTCTTTGTATCACTCAGGAAGAATAGAAAACATGGACTTCAGTCATTTCTTTACTTTTCCCTACAACACCCCAAATGAACAGTATAGAATGGTGTAAAATTTTAAGTTCTCATTTCTTTTAAACCAGAAAAGAATAGTCCCCTAAAATGGAAGTGTGATCAACTACAATCAAATTTAGTCCATTAACACATAATTAAATATTCCTTACAAATAAAAGAAGTTTGTTTTATCAAAATATTGTACATGACAATAACAATTTTTTTCTATTGACAAATTTGAATAAAAATAGAACTCTAAAAAATATTTGTTAATGAAGAAGAAATGATCTTTCTTATAAATTCCCATTTACTTCCATCCCTTGATGTTCGTGAAGTCAACCAAAGGAGATCTTGATTTCCACTGTGTGATTGATGTCAAAGATCTCTGTATTGTTTTCACCATTTCATGAAGCTACTCCCCTCCAAGAAAACCTCATCAAAGATACTGTAATCTTTGATCATCTTCCATAAGTAATCTTTGAACTTCTCAAGGTTTTTTATCTATGGGCCATTCTTGACTTGATATTGAAGATTTCTTATGCCTTCTTTTGCATGACACCAAAAGCAGAAGTCCTCAGTTAATCATGCAAAATTTGTGCAGGGCTTCTTTCCTCTACAACTGCGAGTTTGATATTTCTCTTTCATCCATTTCCTATCCAACACTGATAGATAATCTCCACCATTCCCATGTCTTCTATCAATTTTATAGTATTTTTCAATATCCAGAGACTCCACAAGCTTCCTATATGCATTGCCAACATTTTAACCCATTTATTTTGGGATTGAAAGTCATTGGGTAATTCATGCTTCTCCACCATCCCAACTTTTTATCCCAAAATAATGTTTTCTATCGACGTAACCCTTGCACCCCTTCTGATACAAGTGCTAGTTTATATCACTTGTTGCACTAAAAATGTGATCCAATACATTTATTTATTTTAGTGGTCAAACATTAGGCCTCTTTAGTCTGTTCTAATCACAATGGGTATATGCAATGCATCTTTTTTCTTCCTAGAGCTAGAAATTTAGTTGCCTTAAAAAACAATGCTTTAATTTTCACTCAATTTATTGAAAATTTCTTTTGTTACGTGTGCTGTCCTACAATGATGAGATATCATTGGAGGGTCTGCAACAAGAATTAGAAGAATGTCAGTGATAAGGTACTTGTAGATTTGTTAGTCGCTTCTTACAGATGATTTAATCGTATACCCTTCTATTGTAAGAAATTTAAATAATCATTTGATCCTTTAAAGGTTGATAGCTTGATAATATTGACTGGGTGCTCCATAAGTCTTGTATAGAACATTTTTTTTCATAGAGATGATTCTCATTGTACTGAACAACACACCAATGAAAGTTAATTTTCAATTGTAGCTACAGCCAATCGGTACATGTTTATACTGAAACTATCAAATAATCACCAAATGCAGGGATTCTTCCTCTGACAGTATCCATAATTATAATTTCTACATAAGGTGTAAAAGCATTTGCCTTAAAAGAACAAGAAATGTTGTGTACATCTTTGGTTTCTCATTTGATAGGGCATCGAGATTTTAGGAATATTTCTCTTACAAATTGATCATAAAAAGGAGCTCAGGGTTCATAGATATGCATACACACTAGAGACACAATGGAAAAACCTTCTTGTGTTGGTGGATGATGATCACAAAATATCTTTTCTTTTCTTTTCTTTTTTTACAACCAAAGAGCCACTAAATAGTTTGATTGCAACTGCTCTTAATTATTGAACTATTTCCTTCTAGCATCATTTAAAAAATTATTACATTAATAACTATGCTAATAATTACTAATGGACAATCGTTACCAATCTTTTTAATATATTATTAAACTAAGATTACTGTTTTCTTGTTACCTTTGGAATTCTAATGGGGTGATCATAACCAAATTTCCAAATTAGTTCCAATGAAATCGAGCTTCAGTTTGAACCCACCATTATGTTGAGGTTGCAATAATATTTCCATTGACTGCCATTTTAAAATTTTACTTGTTTTATCTATCAGTTTTATGAAATGCTAAACTTTCTACACATTTTTCATGTTGCGTTTGTTGTGCATCTCTTTCTAATGTACCCTCTTGAATGCTAGCACTAAAATTGGAATATCAATGGTATTTTCTTCTCTTTGCCTTAAAAATATTTAGTGTTAGTGGTTGTTGGTTTCTGTTTGTTCTTTGGCCAAGATCTCGATCCTTATGATTTTGGAATGTCAATATATAATTTTTCTAAAACCTGTTGCATGGAAAATATCATGATCATGCAGAATGATTATTTATTGTGCCATGCTATCAACCATATCAATGAGAAAAAATGGGTAGATTTTGAAGAAAAAATTTAGAAATGAATCAACCAATTTGATTCAAATCAAACTATTCACCTACCTCTCAAAGTGTTCGGTTATTCTGAGACCTTGTAATAAAGCACTGGACTTGGGGGGTCGAAAGGTACCGCCATGCAAATTGATTCAATCCAGCAACCACGGGTAGTGGGGTGGATTATTGAGGAATAATACTCACCCGAGATAAAGAAAGGGTGAGTCCAGTCCAGTAGATGGGGATGAAGCGGGAGGCAACAACCGATTTTTTTTAAAGATGAGATAAACCAAAACCAGTCTCCTTACAGTGTCTGCTTCAATCTATTCAGAATAAAAAAAATAGATCTATATATTGAGGGCTTTATCACCGACACCATGGCAAGTGATGCATTTATGGCATTCCATTCATGATCATATTTGATATTGGTTGTGAGTTAAATCCAATTTTATTCGGAAATCAAATTTTGAATGCAATTTCTCGTTAGTTTTTTAACGATTTTTTTCGGATAGCAGAGAGGTTTTACGACGTGAGGCAACATCCCATCTGAGAGCTGACACTAAATATAGCCTATCGACTAATTAAGGCACTATTTCATTGTATGCATTAATGTGGCCTAGACTTGGGCTTTCTGCATGCCTTCAAACATTCACTAATGCTCTAGGTTCATAGTCCAATTTATTGTCACTATTCATAGTTTACATTGTAGGTTAACTACTACATAAACTATCAAATTTAGATTGGTTAGGTTATTTAACCATAGAGAGTTTGTAAAAAGGGGGTATATTTTTTTTTTGCATAACTTGCGAATGGGAAGTCAAATTTTCAAATTATGTGAATAGTCGACAAAAAACTCTCTTTGAGCTAGACAAATTTGCATTGAAACGTTTTTGAAATTGTACATTTTTAATCTATTTTTTAACCTCTAAATTTAAGTGTAATTTGTGCAATTTTTCAAAGGGGTGTGACTTTCACCCCATTTATACAAAAATTATAGACTTTTTTTTTGAAATTCATCAGAATTTTACAAGGACTCCATATTTTTAATCAAAATTCAGTTTAAGAAAGCTCATTATTCCATATCTTTAAGAATCTTTGTGAGTTATAAATGGGTGATTTGGCTTCCAAACTTAACAAAAACTTGTAAATTTTATCTTGCATCTTTTTGGGGGGATCTACATTAAAAAATAATGCAATTTTGAGAGATTTGCTAAGGCACAATTCAAGTGTCTTGTTGTGCATGCATCATGGATCCTAAGATCAACTTGTTAACTCCACATAATTTTCACACATGGAAAATCAAAGTAAAACAAATACTTCAATCTAATAGATTATGACAAATGCTTACTAGGCAAAAAATTCAATTTAGCAAGGATTTTGAGCATTTTACTTATCAGAATAAGTTAGACGAAGCAATAGGAATAATAGATCTTCTTGTTTTCAATAATTTATAATTTCACATTTCTAGTTATACAACTCCTAAGAAAATGTGGGATGAATTAGATGATATCTTTGATAAAGTTGATGAATTCAAGCTTCTACAATTAGATGTTGAATTAACAACATTGTCTCAAGAAGCTTTCTCTTCTATTGAAGATTTCTTGGTTCAGTTTAAGTCTTTACTTTCTAAACTTCAAGGTTGTGGTAAAACAAAAATAGATAAAGAGTGTGTCTTCTTGATTTTTTCAAAGATAAGAGGTCCTTATCATATATTTTTTTCTTCCTTTTACTCTACCATGGATGCTCTTGGAACAACACATACATTAATATTGTCTTTTGACTAGTTTTGTGATAGACTTACAAGAGAACAATCTAAACTCATTTTTATGGATGCTATCACCTCTTCAAAAATCCAAGCACTAGTTGTCCAATCATCCAAGGGAAAAGGAAATAAGCCTTCTAATAAACCTAAGGTAGAATTAGCTTCCAAAAATGAGCCACCATCTAACTAAAATAATCGAGCTGACACACAAGCCACATCTTCTATAAAGTCGAGGAAGAAGTCTTATAAGTCTAAAAAGATACTCCATTGTAATTTTTGTGGATTGCAAAATCATGACATCAAAGTTTATCATAAGAGGATTGCATCTATGGAAGAGGCCATGCAGAGAAACCACATTGATCTTCCCAAACCTAATAAGGGACATGCCCTTACAGCTAGAGGTTTGAATTCATCCAAGGATATTTGGATAGTTGACTCAAGAGCCTCACACCAAATGACTCACTCACAAGATCTTCTAGCATCTATTTTTGATAGAACCACTTCTCATATTTTAGTGGGAAAATCTTCACAGATTCTAATTATGGGGTCAAGTACAATACAGTTGAAAGAGGGTAGCATTAAGGATGTTCTCTAGATGTTCTTGAGATTTCAGCTAATCTCCTTTCATTTTACTAGATTTCTCATACTGGTGATGGAAAGGTAGTTAAGTTTTCACCACATGATGTAGTTATTTGACAATTACACCATCTAGAGAGGATGTTGCTTCAAGAAAAGAAAATCATGGGTCTCAATTGCACAGGTTTCATGGTTTTAATTCATCTTGTGGAACATCACATATTTACCATGTTGACTCTTTGACAAGACTTTGGCATGAGAGGTTTGGGCACCTCAATTATAGGTATCTTCAACAATTAAGTACTAAAAATATGGTACTTGGACTCCCTAAGGTATCTTGCACAAAGGGTATTTTTTGAGTTTGTGTACTTGGAAAACATTATCAAGTTTCCTTTCCAAAGGGTAAGGACCATCATGCTACTACCTTACTTGAGTTGGTCATAGTGACATGCCATTCCCTACTCATTTTTAGGAGAAAAGTATGTACTCACTTTCATTGATGAATACTCTTGTCACACTTGGGTGTACTTGCCAAGTACAAAAGTGATGTCTTCAACACTTTTAGGACCTTCAAGGTATTCGTGGAGAAGCAACAAAGCTCTTTTATTCAACAAATTTGCATAGATAATAGGGGGAATATGTGAACCAAGCCTTTATGGAGTATTGTTTTGAGCATGAAATTGAGCATCATTATTCAATTCCCTACACTCCTTAACAAAATGGTGTTACTGAACGAAATAACATATCATTAAATGAGATGGGAAATTGCATGCTTTAGTCTAATTCTATGACCCTATCATTTTGGGTTGAAGCTATTAATTGTGCTAACTATGTTGGCAAGAGACACTGCAATATCACTTGATATTGTCATTGATGGCAAATATCGATGATCAAATACACACACCATCATTTGATCACACCGATAGACAGATTGAAGATTAATTAGGAAGAACAAAGTATCCGACATCATAGTGTTCATTGATTTGTATGAAGATTTCATGTTATTATTTTATGTCATGCATCTCAGGAAATGTTTTTTGGTATATTATCTCTGTTACTACTGAAGTGTAGTGGCTCATATCAATTCATCGAGAAGTTAGTAGATCCCGTTGGCTTATTCTCAGTCTTTCTTGTATTGGAGCCGACTTCATGAATGTATTATGTCGTGGATGTATGAGAAGCAATTAGTTAAGTATTTTTGTGTTTGTACATCTTTGTTTAGGTCCCCTCTATGTCTTAACCGACTTTGGAGGATGCACATGTAAAGGTTAAATTAAGGATCTAGCTAATAGTTGTAATTATTTTTGTGTTCTATTGAAGCTGACAAAGTCTAATTGAATTCTATGTTGCAGATATATATATAAGATCATCCGTATCATTTTGAAAGGTGGGTGAGTTGTGTATTGATGTGAATTGTGAATTAGAGCAAAGAGAAAGAGCGATAAAGCACAGTTTCACTTGCACATAGAGAATTTGTATTGCGAGTGTGAGTGAAACAAAGCAAAAGTGCAAAATCAACCAGCAGGATAAAATATTGTATATTGTTCTCAACCAGAACTGTAATCAAGCATATGTAGATGATATTTTTCTCATTTCAAACTCTCAGATGGTTTAAATTTGATTTTCTTTGTAAGGAAGTGAGCCTTCCCTTTGAGTAGTGAGCTCTAGGTAGTGTGCCTGAATGCAAGTGCATTCCCCTTATTGTAAACTTCATTTGAGTACATACTCAGATTAAATTGTGAATTGGCCATCCACCATGGTTTTTCCCCTAATAGGGTTTCCACGTAAAAATCCTTGTGTTATGGTGTTGTGTTCACTTGCTTCATGTTTATGCATTATGGTTGAATGTTGTTAATGATTTGAAGATAAAAGGTTTATAAAGTTAATTTTTGCACAAGACTAATTCACCCCCCCTCTCAGTGTAGCTTGTTTCCAATAATTGGTATCAGAGCTAGTTGCTCTGAAAGAGGTCTAATCACTTGAGGAGATCTTGGAAGGTGTTCTAATGGATTCAAGTAGTCTTCAACAACAGATTTTGGTGGCCCTAGATGATCCTGATTAGTCAAAGGCTGAAGTTCAAAAATTGCAAGCAAACCTCTCAGATGCTGAGAAATTCATCGAGTCTCTGAAAGACAAAATCAAAAAGTCTAGAGAGAAGAGAAAAGAACTCTGTGATTAGATTAAGCAGAGTGACAGTAAGAGCACTGAAGAAGAACAACTCAGTCAAGCCCTAAAAGAAAAGACAGAAGAATGTGAAAATCTTACCAAAGATAATACAATACTAAAGAATGAAATGGAATCTATCATGATGAAGATGACCAAGGAGATTGAAGACAAAAAGAAGAATGAAGAGAACTTAGCACAGTCCCTGAAAGAAAAATCTGAATTGTGCAACCGATTGGATGATGAATTGGAACAATCTAAAAACAATGAAGAAGCACTTGAAAAGCAGATGGATGATCCCATATATGAACTTGTTGCTGCAAATGAATACAAAGAGAAGTTCAAAGCTAGATTTTCCATGCTTGATGAACTAATTAGTAGTTAGAGGACTCATGGTGACAAGCGAGGTCTTGGCTATGAAGAAGGAGAAAGTTCCAGATCCGAGCAAAAGGGATTCAGACAAGAAAATCAAATAAAAAAATCTGGAAGGTATCCGATAAGGCAATATAATGCTCAAAGATTTAATGGCTACTATTTCAGTTGTAACAAATTCAAACATATGGCTACTCAATGTAGAAGTAGAATGAATCAAAGTGGTCCATCTTTCTTAGGTCAGTATTTTAATTGTCATAAGTCAAATGAATGCAGAAATATGATGAATTAATTTCATAGAAATATTAGATGCTATACATGAAATAGACTTGGACATACTGCTAACCAGTGCAGATCAAGAGGAAATCAGTGGAACAACTGGTCTGGAAAAAGAAATGTTATGTGCTATAACTGCAACAAAATTGGACAAATTGCAACATTTTGTTGGAACAGAAAAGGTTCGGTAAATCAAAAGAAAAACATGCAGAAGGATATCAAAGGAAAAGGAAAATTCACTATAGATGTGGTTAGACAGTAGATGCAGAATAAATGGGTGAAGAAATAACCCTTTGCTGAGGAAAGTGTGCCAACACCAAAACCTACTTCTGTTAATTCCTTTGGAAATTAGATTCAGGCCCTTTGGCCTAGGGGGAGTAGTCAAGAAAACCATTTAACCCCCTAACCGATAAGTAACACCGGATGTAGATGTGTATAATAGATGCAGAGATGCTCAAAAAATGCTTTTGAACTGATTGGAGGAAGTGGTATGCCATATTGGAGGTCCGCAAAAGTTTTACCCGTCACAGTGTATAGAAACAAGGTAACTAGATGTATTAGGGTTAAAGAATTTATTGGGAAAAAATATTTAGGTATGCAAATGATAAAAGGTCATTTCTACTTTTCATTTATCACTTTGCATTTGAAGAAAAGAAGTTTGGAGATCCCTAAAGTGAACATTGACGAATTGAGGTGAGATTCAAGCATGGAAGTGATTCGGCAATCAAATTCCGATCCGACGAAAAAGGTAATTTTTAGAAATCTTCGTGAACTTGTGATTTGGTCAAAATGAATACTCCTTTGGTAGTTAAAGTCAAGGACATACCTCGTCCTAAATTCAAATGGAATCCTTTCAAGTCTCTTGAGACCGATCCTTTAGGAGCATTTTTGTCCGTTCTGTACGGAGTTTTACACACATAAGACATTAGGGTTTATATTCATGCCAATGTTGAAGAACTAGGAAGTTCTCAACTACTGAATTTGTACAATAGTCATATCATTAGTGAAGATTACTTTGTAAATCCAGAACACAAAATCTTGGAAACAAAGAAGTTCACACAGATTATCAAATTTTCCGTGTTTGAAGTGTTAGAGTGGGTCTGCTATGTTTTGAGTTGAGTGCATGATGAATTTATGTGGCTTAGTATTTCGTTCAAAATTACAAAGGAAGCTATCAATGCAGTAATTGGTCTAAACTCTTCCGGTGGACTACCAATTCTGAAGTATGTGAAGAACCAAACAGTCATTGATGCTATAGGCTCTACATATGAAAGATTGGCAATTAATATTGATAACATTGTTGATATAGATGTCAAATTTGCATCTATGGTCATTGGATACAAGATTCACCATTCTAGCTGAGACAACTCTGTGTCTGACACAACAATTTATGCTGCATACCAAATGGTGAAGGAAAATGCAGATTATGATCTCTGTGAATTGCTAAGAATTCAACTAATGGAGAATCTAGCAAACATAAAGAAAGACAAGAAAAAATATTTCAAATATGGTAACTTGCTCTTGTGTTTATTTTGTTCTTCCATGGGTGAAGTTTCAGGAATTGGAAAGGTTCAGTGGCAAAAGGACAAGCCAGTAGCTACACAAATCAGAGATCTGTTGTACAATTTTGCAGATACCAAAACAAGGAATGTAGCTATGTGGGGATACTTTAAAGGATTTCAGGCTATGATGCAAGCTAGGTAGAGGATTCCTACCTCTATTGTAGAGAAGTACAAAGTATCAATTTGTTTCATGGTGGATGTTGATTAGTGTATGATGGAAGTTGTTGATCCAAGAACTATCTGGATCATGCTTATGGGGTATGAAGTCAAAGAGAACATTTTGGACATGTATGCACAACACTTGCTCTGCAAACCTCTGGATCCGACAGAAGAAAGGTTTGGTACATATGCTAAGAAGGAAATACAGGCTCATAATGGACTCAGAAAACCTATGGTTACTAAAAGAGTTAGAAAATAAGTAGAAGTTCTTGCAGAGAGTATGGGAATACTTGCAAATCTATTAAAATAAGCTAGATAAAAGAGGGAAGAAGCTAAAGTAGCAAAGCAAGCAGCTAAGGAGGAAACTAGAACTCAATCAGCTGGTCTAGAAACACTATCTGCTCGAACTAGAACAACTAGAAGCTCTGTATCTCTTTCAACTTCCTGCAGCAAAGTCCACCCCTGTAAAAACATAAGCCAAGGTATCCAGAAAAGGAGGCAAAAAGAAGAAAGATAAGAGCAAAAGAGTGTACATGGTTGTATATGATGATAAGGAAACTGAGTCAGATGAAGGTGTCAAAGAAATAAAACATCAAGGCACCAAGTCAACAACTATCACAAAGGGAAAACCCTCTGGTGAAGATGTTCAAGCGAAGAAAAATACAAAGATTGACAGTTCAAGTATGTCAGTTGCAGAGGTTGAAAATGCATTAGTCAAGGATGATAATCTCAAACCTTTCTGTAAATTGTATGAGTCTTTTGATGATTCCGATAGAAGAATTATTGAAGAAGCAACAATAAAACACATGAATATTTTCAATAAATTTTTGATAGAAATTATGTCTAATCTGCCCAAAAGTCTTTATGACATTCTGGAAGAGGAGAATTAATGCCAAAATAGAAGAAGAATAGATGAGAGAAAGGATTCTTTCATAATTATGTCCAGTGATGTCTATGGATGACATGAAGACACTTTTGAACAAGGCCCAAAAGAAATTTAAAAGAAAAACAAGGGTTAACAAGCTAATGATTGGTCTAACTGATGAAGTCACAAAAGAAACAGAGCAAATTATGAGGGAAATACTATTGAATAAGAGAATTGATGTTATAGCTGAGGAAACTCATGTTGATGATGCTCCATCAGGTCCGAAAAAGGGAGCAGAAGAATAAAAATTTGGTACAGTCGAGGACTCTCAGATTATTCTTGCAGAGGACAACACAAAAATTCCCATGGAAGTTGAGATACCTAGAAATGTATCTGTTGAGGAAATAGAGATCACTGAAGGTAAACCGGACCCTGCAATTGTGGAAGTAACAACAAAAGAAAAGAGAGATGATGTAAATCCAATCCTAGTTGAGGCAAGAGACACTGCTGAGGGAGTGAAGAAATTTTTGGTTGAACAGAAAGAAGAATTGGATCCAGAATTGATTGAAGGTCCCATTGACCTGTCCACCTTAAGTCCGATCCAGAAGATGGAAGTAGCTTCGTTTGCTCAAGCAAAAGATAGAGAAGAGCTACTGCGGTAACACATTGAAGATAGTGAACTGTTAAATCTTGCATCTGGAGTATTGGAGAAGATAATGCCATCCTATGTGAAATATCTGGTTGGTTCCTCGTCCAATGAATTGAAAAATATTATCAACTCGGTTAGTACACACTTTGAATCACTAGGAAAATCTGCTATGGTGAAAGTACAAAAATAATTTGATGTCAAAAGGTTTAGTGTATTGAAGGTATTGATTGCTAAAGATAAAACTATTTTAGCCACTTGTGTAAAGAATCTACATAATGCTTTGTCAGAAGGTGGTAAGATCTACAAATCATGTTTGTGTATTTCAAATTTTACTGAGGCTAATGAGAAGAAGATCAAAGATCTGGAAAAACAATTAAGCACTATTTCTGAAGGATTTGATCCTCTATCTAGTGGTATTGGGAAAATAGAAGGTGAAGTGATGTTCGTGCTTAACAATATAAAAGGATTGAAGCATGAGAATGATAAGATTTTTGCTAGAGCATGCAAACTCAAAGGCATAATTGGCCCTAAAATTGAAATAATGTCAAGTGATCTAAAGGAAGGAGAGGACACTATGGCAGTTGGTGATCCGACCAACTTGGAATCTATAGAGACATAGTCCTACCTAATCTGCAGTCACATAACGATCATGGAGAGTCTCAAAAGAGTTTGGGATGGTAATCTAATTCAGTTGAAGAAAGATTTTGTAGATATTTTTTAGTTTATGTAAGTTAAAGAAGCAATTTTTTTGCATAACAGTTTTGATTGATCCATTTTTGGTGTGCGATATTTTCCTTTGCAATTGATGTCAAAGGGGGAGAAGAGTGGAGTGAAAAATGCTTAATCATCTCAGGGGGAGAATTGTATTTTTGGAATTTTGGAGATGACAGTGTAGTTTATCCTGGTATTGATTTGACACTTAGTCATTTTTCACTAAGTGTTGCCATCGATGCCAAAGGAGGAGATTGTTGGCAAGAGACACTGCAGTATCTCTTGATGCTGTCATTGATGGAAAATCCAATCGATGATCAAATATGCACACTATCATTTGATCACATCGACATACAGATTGGAGATTAATCAGGAAGAACAGAGTATCTGACAACGCAGTGTTCATCGATCTGTATGAAGATTTCATGTGACATATCTCAGGAATTTTTTTTTGGTATATTATCTCTGTTACTACTGAAGCGTAGTGGCTTGCATCAATTCATGTAGAAGTTATTAGATCCGGTTGGCTTATTCTCAGTCTTTCTTGTATTGGAGCCGACTTCATGAATGTATTATGTCGCAAATGTATGAGAAGCAATTAGTTAAGTATTTTTGTGTTTGTACATCTTTTTTTGGGCCCCCTCTATGTCTTAACTGACTTTGGAGGATGCACATAAAGATTTAATTAACGATCTAGCTGAAAATTGTAATTATTTTTGTGTTCTATTGAAGCTGATAAAGTGTAATTGAATTCTATGTTGCAAATATATATATAGGATCATCCATATCATTTTGAAAGGTGGGTGAGTTGTGTATTGATGTGAATTGCGAATTAGAGCAGAGCAGGCGAGCAATAAAGTGCAGTTTCACTTTCACATAAATAATTTGTATTGCGAGTGTGAGCAGAATAGAGCAAAAGTGCAGAATTAGTCAGCAGGACAAAAGATTGTATATTGTGCTCAATTGGAACTGTAATTAGGCATATGTAGATGCTATTTTTCTCAGTTCAAACTCTCAGATGGTTTTAATCTGATTTTATTTTTTAAGCAGTGAGCCTTCCCTTTGAGCAGTGAGCTCTAGGCAGTGTGACTGAATGCAAGTGCATTCCCCTTATTGTAAACTTCATTTGAGTATACTTAAATTAACTTGTGGATTGGTCATCCACTGTGGTTCTTCCCCTAATAGGGTTTCCACGTAAAAATCCTTGTGTTATGGTGTTGTGTTCACTTGATTCATGTTTATGCATTATGGTTGAATGTTGTTAATGCTTTGAAGATGAAGGTTTATAAAGTTAATTTTTGCATTATACCGATTCACCCCCCCTCTTTGTGTAGCTTGTTTCCAACAAACTATATTCAGAATTACACTCCCCACAAGGTAGTTTAGAATCTCACTCTAAAGGAGGCTTGGTCAAGAATTAAGCCCAGGTGATATTTCCTTCTTTAGAGTATTTTGTAGTGAAGCTTGGGCATTCATACCAGATGGTTAGCATAAGGTAATGGAGAGCAAGAGTCAACAATACATTTTTTTTGGTTATTCTAACGATGTGAAAACTTATAGATTATTTGATCCTATCACTAGGGATGTCCACTTTCGTAGAGATGTCCAATTTGATGAGTCTTTCACACATACAAATCCTCCATCATCTTCTTCTTCCTCACTACCTACTCTGACTTCTTCATCTCATGATGATACCTTAGTCCTTGAGGATAATTTAGATGATGGTCCTAATCCACCACCACCACCTTCACTGCCACATCCACCTCTAACACCACCACCACCTCCTACCACTTATTTTTTTCCCAAGTGGGATAGAGGTGTGGTTGAGGAGGCTGGTTCTTTAGCAAGTGATCCTACATCCTCTAGATGCACTTGTTCATAGAATTTTGGCACTAGTCTTTTGAGTCATACTATATCTCCAAATCCATAGAAATTTTCAAAGGCTTTTGGTATTCCAAAGTAGGATACTGCAATGGCAAAGGAGTATTCTTCATTGATGAATAATGATACATGGAATTTAGTTAATCTTCCTAAGGGAAAAAATCTAGTTTGGTCCAATTGGGTGTACCACACAAAATATGAAGCTGACGGTTCTATTGAAAGATACAAGGAACATCTTGTGGCTAAGGATTTTTTACAGGTGGTGGGTATTGACTACTCTGAGATATTTTCCCCTGTAGCCAAGATGGATTCATTTCACCTTGTTCTTTCTATTATTGCATCACAAAGATGGCTAGTTTATCTAATGGACATGAAGAGTGCCTTTCTACATGGTGATCATGAGGATATCTATATCAAGTAGCCTCCATGTTTTGTTGAAAACTCTTAACTTGTTTACATGTTATGTCATTCTTTCTATGGTCTCAGGCAAGCCCCTAGGATTGGTATGAGAAGATTGATGGTTTCTTTCTTGCATCTGGTTTCAGTCGTAGCCACTCAAATCACACAGTTTACATCCATAGATATGGAGATGAACTTTTGATACTAGTATTATATGTTCATGACTTGATTCTTATTAGTAGTTCCTCATCTGGATGATTCAAAATATTCAACATAGTTTGTTGGTATACTTTGACATGAAAGATCTTGGGCTTCTAAATCTCTTCTTTGATCTTCAGGTTATTCATTCTACCAAGGGGATTTCTATATACTAGAAGAGGTACGCCATAAAATTGCTTCATTGATTTCATATGAGTGATTGTAATCTTGTGCTTACACCATCTTCTTCTTGTTCCATTCAAGAATATCACAATATGGAATCCAGGGTTGGAAGTGTCAAGGCTTGTTCTTAAAGGTGGTTAATATCTCCATTCCTAATGATAGAGTTACCTAAGCCCCAAAATTCCATAAATAAATCAACCATAGGTGAAGGACCATCTATTGTTGTTGGTAAGAAAAAGCCATCATCTTCAAAGGTTCCAACTCAAAGAAGAGAAAGGAGAAAGAGTGGATTGATATAGGATCTAA
Organism: Sequoiadendron giganteum; assembly: GCA_007115665.2. Taxonomy (NCBI): domain Eukaryota; kingdom Viridiplantae; phylum Streptophyta; class Pinopsida; order Cupressales; family Cupressaceae; genus Sequoiadendron; species Sequoiadendron giganteum. Next base: position 442,529,492 of record CM021105.1, read on the forward strand.
TAAAGAGGATATCAAAGAAGAATTTACTCTAATAATAAGTAAAAGAACAAGGGTCTCGTCTCAAACCATATCTACTCAAAATGAGGTTTCTCCCACTCCTTCCTCTCCTCCACATGAATATCCTTTGCCTTCTCCTCCTTGATCTCCTCCTCCATAGTGGAACCCCAGTCAGGTCCTCCTCCATCTTCTCCTATTTTTCCTCCACCACCTAAAAGTCCATATCCACTTACACCTTCTCCTCCTAATATTACAACTTCTCCAATTCCTCCACCTCCTCCATATCCATTAGGTGATTTTCCTCTCCCCCCTTTCCAAGAATCAGAAGAACTACCAACAATGGAAGAAGAAGCTCAAAATGAGTAGATAGTTGAAGAAGAAGTAATCATAGAAGTAGAACTTCAACCAATTGAAGTTAAATAAAAGGAAATTTGATAAAGGAAAATATTATAGATATTGCTAGAGAAGAAGAGATTTAACCAAATAAGGAAGCTCAGAATCAACAAGTTGTTGAAGAAGAAGTCATAAGAGAGCAAACAACGCAGTATGAGAAAGAACAAGATAACTTTCTTACCACAGAGTGTTGAATGCATTTCTTCTCCTCAAAGGGAGACATCTTCAAATGTTCTAGTATGGTCAAACCATACAATAGAAAAGAGACAAAGGACATATGCCCAAGAAGAGGAGGAGAAGAGTTTAAGTAATCATAGAAGTAGCCTTTTAGTCCTTGACTAAGAGAAAGAAAAGGTCAAGAAGGATATTTGTTATCACTATGGATGAGCAAGGAAATATAATTGCTCAAATATCCATCTATCTAGTGGATAAGTATGAAATTTACATGTAGTTAGAGGACTATCAGATAAGATAGGTTAACTTAGGTGTTTAGATAAGGGAGGAAGACCAACAATATTTGTAGATGGCTATATCTACCATTTTTAAGAGAATGTAAAAGGACACGAACACTAAAGAAGAGCTCAAGTTTCAAGTAGCTCAACTAAAAACATGTGTTAATAACTTGATAGGACCCATTAATGCTATAGCTCCTAAACCACTTTTATAGGTTTCACTTAAGGTGAAGCCCTACACTTTGATCCTGAGGGGTGGGTATTTGTGGCTAAACAATGGAAAATTATTTTTTTGGCTTTAGTAGGTAGAGTTTTGAGGAAGGTAGTAAAATATTATCACTGAATTAGTGATGAAGATAGCCTAGCCCACCAAATTGAGGTGGGAATAGATGAATAATTAATGGTTTGGAAGGACTACATCCCAATTTTGTGAAGAATAAAAGTAACATCAGGTAAAAGTACAAACCCGTGTCACACTTATAAAGGAATCGACCAACACCAAAATAAATCTCAACTTTGACCACATAAAAGTGGTCTTTATGTTTTGAATTTAAAAATGATGTAAATAAAATGAAATGTAGAAATATTGATGAAGTTTATTACTATCATTTTTTAGATTTTTTTTTAAATTGATTAATTTTTTTATCAATTTGAGATTAGATTTTGAAATACTAAAAATTTCAAGAAAAAGTGATGTTTAGTTGACGTCAAGAAAAAAATAGTGAATTTTTTTCTCCAAATAGGTTACTTCAATATCTAGTGCATGGAATTTTTTTTGAATTTTTTATGTATATTTTTTCTTGTAATAACGTTTTAAAGTCAAACTTACTAGAATTTGATAGTTTATACTTGAATCAACTATTGCCTACTTTTTTTTATCATTTTCAAAAAAAAAATTCTACCCTTTTGAAGAGGATTCTCTCATTTAGTGCACCATATATTTTTTAATTTTTAAAAATATTTTTTACTATTTTTTTTAAATTTCTAATCAACCACTTTTTTAACTTTAACAACCTACTTGAATTATTTTTAAAATAAAATTTATTAAAACTAATCAAAATGTCCAAAAAAGCATATTTGGATTCACCACTTTTAGGTCTACAAAAGGGTATTTTTCCTTTTTCTTTTTTAAATTAGTCTGACTGAAGAAATATTTAGTCGAAGTTGAAAGTTTTTGAAAATTTAAAAAAAGGCCAAGTTGACTGCCAAATAAGATGCCACATAGACAGTTTCGGTAGAAAGGGTTTTGGTCAAAAAGGTTTTGACCAAAACTCTTTCTATCGAAACCTTACACATAAAATGAGTCACATTTCAAAGCGATAAAGCAAAAAATTCAAATTTTTGAGTTTCGAGTGAAACTGTTTCAATCGAAACTATTTAGGTCAAAACTATTTTGCTCAAAACTATTTAGTTGGCCAAAAGTGTGACACAGGTTTGTGATTTTACCCCATCTTCAGATGATTTGATAAAATTAGTTGTGATAGAAGAGGATGAACAAGATAAACTAGAAGAATGGTTGAAAGCAACACAATTGAGAGTAAAAACCCTAAATAAATGTAAGAATAAGCTAAATAAGAACAAGGGCCTAGCTGAACAAACTATGGTTAAGATTGAATATTTTGTAGAAAATCTTGGTTGCATGTTCTATGAAACACCATACTTAGTGGCCTCTCCCAACAACATGATTGAGGAACTGAAAGGGTTACTTCAAGGGAAGGCTATGCAAGAGGCTATTGATAAAATGATGACCAAGAAGATAGACCTACGAGCCTTTCAGGATGAGTTAATAGGTTTCACCAGCTTGTGGGAAAAGATGTAGATTTCAATGTTTTACCCAAAGGATAAAATTGTAAGATCACCGAGGTCCCCAATGTATGTTATGAATGAAGTCATCACCTCATTCTTTGATAGTTTTCTTAGTCAAGACTAGTCAAAATTTTGAATTTTGCTTTATTTCAATAAATTTTGTAATAAATTATAGCTCCCAAGTGATAACTCAAAATTAGCATTAGGTTTTTAGTTGGAATTTAGTTATGTATAAACTTTTCATTTTAGTTTCAGTTAGATCCCAAATCAAAACTGGGTGCTTTAGTTTTACTTTCACCTAGCTTTTGTTTTAGATCCACAAATTATGAGATGCATAAGTCTATTTAATTTGGATTTTGGATCATTGTAAGGGATCAAAACTTATGTATTTTAGAAAAAAACTTATACATTTTCAGTGTGGGATTTCCTACTGAACTTTATGGATCTATTTTATGAATCAAAGGATTATGCATTATTTGCATGCACATGGATCTCAATCTTTGGTGATGGTATGATTGTTTTGATTATCTGAATTGAGTAAATTGATGAAATAGATTGGATTGGTATGATATTGAATAGATTTTTGTCTAAAATTTATGCATGTTTGATGGTGATGGTGATTTGATATAACTTCAAAATCTTGAGATTGATTGATTTCATTTGAATATTGTATTAGTGCTAATAGAAATTGTGTGAATGTTAGTTGTTTTAATATTGGTTATTGAGATTTCGTTTACCACTCATAATTGATAAAACAAATCTTATCATTGTCCATTTAATTTTAGTATTTGTTTCTATATATTTCTTGTAACCCTTTAATCTTTTGATATTTATTTCATGACATTCCAAAGTAGGAAAAGAGCATCTGAATACTATATATCTACTAAAACAAAGTACTAACATGCTATAGGTTTTTGAAGAATAAAATATATTATTTTTATTGCATACATCTTGAATTTATTTTTTAGAAAACCTAAAAATCTAGGCCCCTTATTGAAACATGTTTATGTCAACCACGTAGCTATCCATCACGATCAAGACTTGACATAAAAGGAACATTGGAGTAGATAAATTTGATCTTCAAGAGGAGCAATAACTTGTTATTGCTTAGCAAGTTGGTTATAGTATTAAAACCACCCTCAACACCACCTACCCTATCTCTTCCCATATTTATCAAAGGAATTTGAAAACATAAAAGTTAGTATTGGTTCATGGTGTTGGAAAAACATGGATAGACAACTGAGAGGGGGGGGGGGTGAATCAATTGTTACAAAATTTAAACTTATTCAACCTTTAATCTTAGATCTGATAATTAATAGTGAAAGCATAAATCAACAACACATCAGAAACACATGAACACCAAGATTTTATACGTGGAAACCATATTAGGGGGAAAAACCATGATGGATGTTAGTCCACAAGATTATACCCTGTTAGAAGTATAATGAAAAATGAATAAGGAATGCACATGCATTCAAGAACACTGCTTAGAGCTCACTACTTAGAAGGGAAGGCTCACTGCCTTTCAGATTAAATCCATCTGATGAGGTTGAACTGATAAATTAGCTTCTTCAAAAGCCTGATGACAGTTCTGATTAGGCACAAAAACACTTCTTCACACTTCGCTCATTATTCTTCACACTCTGCTATGAAATCAAATGATCTAATCTTTATTCACACATTTCACATTCATACTTTGCATACATTCATCGAGCATCCATCACACACTTCAAAATGAAGAAACAATCACTCTTATATACCCGCTACATGAAATTACATCAACAACTCTATTGGCTACAAGTAAAGGAATAAATTACAAAATGTCAGCCCAATTTATGAACAAATCTCAATACGCACCAACCTAATTCAGTCACACCATAATGAGAACCTAAATCAACATCCTCAAACATGCCAAACAATAAAATATTAATCCATAAGGATCCACAACACGCTACCACCATTATGTTGGCGAAGAACATGAAAAACTCGAACACAAAGGAAAATATTCGATCACGAGCACATCGATGAACGTAGACGTACCAGAATGATAGAGCATGATCTAGAAACATCACTGAATATTACAGTATCATACACACCAACTTAATTTACTAGAAATGCATTCTCTTCTTCCAGAACCACTTGCTACAACAACAAAATAACTGTAGGAACTTAGAAACTCATAACTCGCTCCAATCTTGATGTGTACCACTAAAAATTCCAGACAACATACTAGATAGGCTCAGAAAAAAACCCTTTAATGCATGACCTTTGATTATAAACACACACAACTTTCCACCATTATGATCTTCACAGCTTCACAGATTGCCTGCAGCATATTTATTCTAATTTTCTCAATATCCTTGACATATACAAACCTTCAAAATCATCAATGCTAATAGTGTTGACATAAATGAAAACCACATATCAACAACACAACCACAACATCCAACAATCTCCCCCTTTGGCATTGATGGCAACACATGATGTGAAAAATACCATCAACACAACTGTCTCTTCTCAAACTGTTCTTCTCCTCCTTACACTGCTCTTCTTTCATGACTCTTCTCCCCCTTTCTTCCTGAAATGTTTTTCACATTAATCTTCTCCCCTTTTGACATCAATGGAAAAGGTACACAAGCTCTGAACCACATATCATCTAAATCATTTGACTACTCCCCCTGAGTAGCAATCACCACAACATCAATCTGAAACAAGATCTCACATTAAGTGCACGAATTGATGCAAAGACTTGCATCTTAGTTTAGATTAGGAGGGGAAATCACCCCTAACTTGCCTCTGAGATACTCAAAAGTATCCTTAGGCAACGGTTTTATAAATATATCTACAATTTGTTCCTTAGTGGGCACATATTCCAATATGACTTCTTTATCACTTACTTTGTCTCTCAAAAAGTGATACTTGATAGATATATGTTTTGTCTTTGAATGTAATACCGAATTATTAGAAATGTTTATGGTACTTGAGTTATCACAAAATATAGAAATAGGCTCATTATACTCAATTCTAATGTCTCTCAACATTTGTTTCATCCATAATACTTAAGTGCAATTGTTTGCAACAACTATATATTTTGCCTCAGCAGTAGATAAGGAGATGGAATTCTTTTTACTTAGCCAAGACACCAACTTCTTCCCTAATAAGAATGCACCACCACTTGTACTTTTCATGTAATCCACATCTCCTACCCAATCTGCATCTGTAAAGGCATTCAGAGTAAGATCATCATCCTTAGGATACCAAAGACTAGAATCAACTGTTCCTTTCAAGTATCTAAAAATTCTCTTTATTGCAGTCACATGTGATTCCTTTGGATCAGCTTGATATGTAGCAACCATACATACAACATTCATAATGTCTGGTCTAGTCTGAGTCAAATATAGTAATCCACCAATCATAGACCTATATCTTTTTTGATTAGCTTTAGGAGAATCATCATTCTGTGTTAACTTGCATTCGGTTACCATGGGTGTACCAACTAGTTTTGAGTCTTCCATGCCAATTTTTTCAGTAACTCTCTTACATATTTGGACTGAGATATGAAAATTCCATCATCTAACCGAGTTATTTGCAATCCTAAAAATAATTTCAGCTCTCCTATCATTGACATCTCAAATTCACTTTTCATTTCATCAACAAACTTCATGCATAAGTCATCATCACCTTCAAAAATAATGTCATCAACAAAGACTTCAATAATCAACTCTTTATCTTGATCCATCTTGAAATACAGATTATTGTCAACAATACCTTAATTGAATCCAAGCTTCAACAAGTATTTATCTAGTCTTGCATACCAGGCTCTAGGGGATTATTTGAGTCCATATAGTGCTTTCTTCAATCAGAAAACCATGTCTTTTTCATCAGTCAGTTGAAGTCCACCCGGTTGCTCAACATAAACTTCTTCTTCTAACTCACCATTAAGGAATGCTGAATTTACATCCATTTGATAGACTTTGTAATTCTTGAAAGTAGAATAAGCAATAAATAACCTTACAACTTCAATTATAGCAACAGGGGTTCAAAATCAATACCTTCTGTCTATGAGTATCCTTTACATACCAGTCTTGCTTTATTTCTGACCACTTCAACTTGTTCATTCAACTTATTTTGAAAGACCCATTTGGTTCCAATCACATTTTTATTCCCAGGTCTAGGAACAAGAATCCATGTATCATTTTTATCTATCTACATAAGTTCTTTCTTAATTGCTTCCATCCAATATTCATCTTTACATGCTTCATTAACATTACTAGGCTCAGTTTAGGAAATTAGGCAATATTCTTCTACAATTCTTCTTCTAGTCTGCACACCTTTGTTCTTGTCTCCTATAATCTGATTCTCAGAGTGATTTAGCTTTACATACCTTGGGACTTTGGGATTCTCTCTGACTTCTGGTTCTTCTATTCTCTCTTCTGCACTTCCACTAGCTTCTCCTTCATGATTCTCTTGATTCACCAGAATAATTTGAACTTGATTTTGTGTTTGCACAATCTTTCCATTCTTAGTACTATCTTGTCGGTCATCTGAATCATATCCATAGTATCTGGATGATCTGACAGTGTCTTCATCAACTCTGACATTTGCACTTTCAACCATTTTCTTCAATATTCTATTGTAGCATCGGTATGCCTTGCTCTTAGTAGAGCAACCCAAAAAGATTCCTTCATCACTTCTAGCGTCAAACTTGCCAATATCTTCATCTCTCTTGATATAACATCTACTTCCAAATATTTTAAAATACTTAACAATAGGCTTATAGCCAAACCACAACTCAAAAGGAGTCTTACCTGAATTACCATTTACATTTACTCAGTTGATAGTGTATAAAACAATGCTTACAACTTCTCTCCAATAGATATGGGGAACATTACCTTCCAACATCATAGTTCTAGTAGCATCTAGAATTGTTTTGTTCTTCCATTCAACAACTTCGTTCTGTTGAGGGGTCCGGGGAGCAGATAACTATCTTTTGATTCCATGCTCTTCACAAAATGTATTGAACTCCCGAGAAGTGAATTCACCACCTCTATCTGATCTTAAGAATTTGACCTTCAAACCTATCTCATTTTTTGCCATAGCTTTGAAACATTTGAATTTTTCTATAGCTTCATGTTTCTCTCTCAATAAATCAACCCATATCATCCTAGAGTAGTCATGAATTATCAACATAAAGTACCTTTCTCCTTGTAGACTTTTGATTCTGGATGGACCACATAGATCAGTATGAACCAACTCTAGTACTCCATTTGAATGATGTTGTTTGCTCCAAAAATAAATCCTTGTCTGCTTTCCCATCTAACATTCCTTGCATATAGTGTTAGTAGGCTTCACTAAATTAGGTAGATCTCTGACTGCTTGAGTGGAGCTTACTTTGACAATGTTATCAAAATTCACATGACACAACCTCCTATGCCATAACCAACTTACATCAACTTGAGAAATTAGACAACTTTCACTAGCAACAGTTAGGTGACAAATATTACCTCTTATCTTTGCGCCTGAAGCAATTACATTTGCAGAGCTTCCCAATATCCTATATTTACCATCTTTGAACTGAAGATTTTATCCCTTGTCTACCATTTGTCCAACACTCAACAAGTTATGCTTCAATCCTTCAACATAAATGACATCATCAGTATTGTATTTACCACCAAGAGAAATATTGCCTCTGCCAAAAATCACACCAGCATTGTTATCTCCGAATCTTACAACACCATGTCCATACTTTTCCAAGCTTAGAAACTTGTTTTTGTCACCATACATATGATGTGAGCATTCGTTGTCAATCACCCATTCACATTTTTCATCAATTCTGGTTGCAAGAGCTTTTTCAATATTCTAATTGTTAGTAGATTCAATGGACACCTTACCATTTTCTTTGATATCAATGAATACCCATCCATCTTCATTTCCATTTTCTTTATTAGATTCATCATCAGTAACACCTTCTTTAGCATAATAACATTTCTTTTGAAATCTAGACTTGTCAGGTTTATACTTAGAAACTCTTTTAGGACACCTTGATGCAAAATAACTTATCTTACTGCAAGAGAAAAATTTAATACGTAGCTTTCCTTTATACTTACCATGTCCTTTGGCTTCTCTTTTCACAATTAATGCTTCCAGTTCTTCTAACTCTCTTTCTTCATCTTCAATCTGTCTCATCTCATCTTCATACTTGAATTTCTTTTTGGAACTGTCTCCCAGATCATATCTTTGTTGGCTTTTTCTAGATATAGTAGCTTTAAATGAAAATTATTTCTTAGGAGTAGACTCACCAAACTCACTAAACTCGAAAGAAGATAGTTTACCAATTATTATGTCTCTTGTCACATTTGTTACTATTATGAGTTCTTCAATAGCATGAGCTTTCGTTTTGTAAGAAGTAGGCACTGAACTGAGTACTTTAGCCACAATTTCATCTTCATCCATGACTCCACCGATACATCTAATATCCATCACTGGTTCATTTACCTTCTACATGAAAGCAAAAATGTTTTCATCTTCAAGTTATCCCACTTGCCTTTTAGACTTGTTAGCTTAGAAATCTTCACTTGTGCATCTCCTTCATACAATATTTCTAATTTCTTCCAGATCTCATGTGCTGTCTTCAGACCTATCACATTTGTCATCTCTAAATCTGTCAAAGCACTTAGCAATGCTTCTATAGCCCTGATATTAGTTTCAACTTCTTTTGATCTCATCAGGAGTAGTGGGACAATTCTAAGGAATATTATATATGTTCTTTGTAATCTTCCAGAAGGGTTCAACATTGCACTTCAAATGACACTCCATTCTAACCTTCCACAGAGAGTAATTTGTACCATTGAATCTAGGACTATCCTTCTTGTATGATGCCATCTCGGATCACCTCAAGCTATTAAACTTCTTTAGAGGAACCTACTTTGATACCAATTGTTGGCAAAACAAGGATAAACAACTGAGAGGGGGGGTGAGTCAGTTGTTATAGAATTTAAAATTATTTAACCTTAATCAACCTTTAATCTTAGATCTGATAATTAACAGTGAAAGCATAAATCAACAACACATCAAAAACACAAGAACACCAAGATTTTATACGTAGAAAGCCTGTTGGGGGGAAAACCACAGTGGATGTTAGTCCACAAGATTATACCCTATTAGAAATATAATGAAAAATGAATAAGGAATGCAAATGCATTTAGGCACACTGCCTAGAGCTCACTACTCAGAAGGGAAGGCTCATTGCCTTACATAAAACAATTAGATTAAATCCATTTGATGAGGTTGAACTAAGAAATTAGCTTCTTCAAAATCTTGATGACAGTTCCGGTTAGGCACATAAAAACTTCTTCACACTTCGCTCAATATTCTTCACACTCTGCTATGAAATCAAATGAGCTGATCTTTATTCACATATTTTGCATTCATACTTCACATACATTCACTGACCATCCATCACACACTTCAAAATTAAGAAACAATCGCTCTTATATACCCGGTACATGAAATCACATCAACAACTCTATCGGTCACAAGTAAAGGAATAAATTACAAACTATCAACCCAATTTATGAACAAATCTCAATGTGCAGCAACCTAAATCAACATCCTTGAACATGAAAAATAATAAAATATTAATCCATAAGGATCCACAACAAGCTACCACCATTATGTCAGCCAAGAACATGAAAAACTCGAACACACAAAGGAAAATATTCGATCACGAGCACATCGATCAACGTGAACATACCATAATGATAAAGAACGATCTAGAAACATCACTTAACATCATAGTAGCATACACAACAACTTAATTTACCAGAAATGTATTCTCTTCTTCTAGAACCACCTGCTACAATAACATAATAACCGTAGGAACTCAAAAACTCATAATTCGCTCCAATCTTGATGCTTACCACTGAAACTTCTGATCAAAATACTAGAGAGTATAAAGAAAAACCCTTTAATGCTCGACCTCTGATTATCAATGTACACAAATTTCCACCATTATGATCTTCACAACTTCATAGACTTCTTGCAACATATCTATTCTAATTTTCTCAATATCCTCGACATATACAACCTTCAGAATCATCAATGCTAATAGTGTTGACATCAATGACAACCACATATCAACAATACAACCACAACATCCAACACATGGGTGGTTGACATATATTATCAGCCTCAATATTGCACCTTGGGCCATTTTTTAGATCTACCACAACAAGGTAGGATTTAAATGTTTCACTTTGAGCCCCATGTATGGTTATGAAGTGATTCCATTATTCAATTATTTATTCATTGACTTGATGTTACCTTCATTGGTAGATTTAATTATTTGTTGTGACTAGTGATGTGTTTCTCCTCACCATTAGATATCTTTGCTTGATTATAGTAATGAGGGCATGACCCTTTCTATATAGATATTGTGTGATCCCCAACAGTTCTCTTTTCCAATAACTTTATTCTTTTGAAATGGCCATGTGTGCATCCTTGAGGCTAAACATAATCTCCTCCAATAGCCTTGGTGCTAAATGTTATATATAAAAATGAGTATGTGATGTATTTTTGGTTGGTCATTGAGCTATTTTTTCCACATAAGTGTCTTATTTTGTTATAGGAAATAAAGTGATGAAATTATATTTTGTAATGGGATGGGATACACTTTATAACTCACAAGAAGGGTATTATGAACCCAATATGTGTAAATAATATGTATCTATGGAAGTCTATAACTATTCAAGGAGGGGGAGGGGCCATAGAGCTATAAAAATAAAGGCCCCCCATATTTCAAGGATAAATTATGGTGTGTTGCACAAGTATAAACAATATCATACCATAAGGAACTAATAAAAAGGTTTAAAAGGTGAAACGTGGTCTAAGATAAAAAAATTAGTGGTTTCATCTAGGTACTTTGAATTTCCATGTGCTCACATATGTTTTACTTGGATGTATAAGGTTTTTATGGTGTGGTACACCATAATTTTAAAGTTCAATGTGTAATGGTGAATTGGAAAGATTTACAACATGAGGATAAAATAGAGCATTCCGTGTCATCAAAAAATTGGTGGGCCCACTTGGTCAACTTAGTTGAGGGTTGACTATATACTAAGTTGCTTCATAATGTTAAACACTGTTAACATATTCATTTCTCGTGCACTTTATGAAACTACTAAATACAATTTCCCTCACATTTTATCTCTCCATTTTATCCCTAACCATTTATCATCCATCTACCAACATGATTAATTGATTAGGTTCAAAATTTATGTTAGCTAAAGTGGCGAATCAAACAAAACACCAATGGACATGTGACGTTAAATGACAATTATTTTTAGTCAAGAACCAATATGTGGACTTTACAAAGGGATAATTTTATGGTATTAAATAATATTATGCCATGTGGAATTAACTCTCAAGCTTGGTGGGTTGAGTATTTATTTATTCTTGGTGGATAGATTAAAAAGTGTAGATCTTTTCTCAAAGAAGTGAAAATGAGGATATTGAATTTGATCCAAAATCTAGAAGCATTGAGGGAAAAATGACTCTTAGGAAGGATGGGATTTATAGATTATGTAAAATAAAAATAAAACACAATAAATTAATCACACAATCAAAGGAATAATTTAGCAATTATGTTCCACTTCTATTCGTAACTAGAAATGAATAATATAAAATATTTGTTTATAGAGATCACAACTAAGAATGATGATTCATATAAACTAGAAAAGTAAAACACATCTAACTAGTTTTTGTTATGACTATATAGTTTCTACCAATAAAAAACAACCTTATTAATGCGAGAGGAATTTGGATACAAATAGGATATAATATAGTTACAAATAAATAAATTAAATATAATTTTTTGTTCCAAACCATTTGGACCTCCAATTTTCTTATCTCTTTTTCTTCCTAAATATTTTTGTATAATTACATGGAAAAAATATATCCAAATGTAGCACAACTAAAGTTTCTAGGTGTCATGTGCTATATTATAGCTAATAATGTGTAGTAGAATACAATGAATAAGGTGCAATATCATATATAGTGGAACATGAAGGCAATAAGAGTTGTGCACTAGGAATACAATATGTGAAAAAAGGCATAATATTTTGCATACAAAATGGTTCTAATTCGTTTCACATATACACTCCAATTATTCACCCTTTCTTGACAAGTCAATACCCCCATCAAATATTTGGTGAGATAAAGAAACTAAAAATGAAGGTGTTGAAGGTTATACCAATTATCTTTATCTACATACTAACTTATCTTAGCTGCTTTAAAATAAATGGTATGAACCTTAACACATTAAAATCATGTTAGTTTAAATGAATAATCTTCCATGACAATATACAAGTGATAGAGATCTAATTTTGATAGATGTTGAGTTGATGCTTGCTCAAGTAGACGGGAAAATATGGATTGAGGATTTGCAAATCAAATATTAGATGCAAACCCAAGTATGAAAATAGATTGATGATAAAATAATTCTCACTATCTATGCATAGGATGGTATATAAACCACAATGCAAAGGATTGATCTTCTAGTGTGGATCTTTAAAAAATATTGAAATATGGAACTAGACCTTATGAATTGAAGGAATGATGTGTGTAATGTGTATCCTAGCACTCTATATTTATAATAATAGTACAGGAGAATTTGTTGATCCTATCGATGAACACTTTGAATGTGCTACAAAAAATTATGTAATTTATCTACTTCATGTTCTATGTATGGATCTCCAAGTGTGGTGGAACACAAAATGATATGTTGATGAGAAAATTGGGCTATAACCAAAGACATGTCTAGAAAGTAAAATACATTATAGAACTATGAAAATATATATAGTAAGAATTATAGAGAAAAAGCATACCATCATCCCAAGTGTGTGGGAATAGGTATTTAGAGAGGTACAAAAGGTGTGAGGAGAGTGATTTATGGCCTTTGTCTAACTATTTTTTATGAATGAAAGGTTATGGATTTATTCAATTATGTATCTAATCTATCCTATAAGGACTTACAAAATGTGTTGAATTTTTTTGGTTCATTATTAAAAATACTTTAGGAAGGTAGCCTAAAGTGTACATAGACATGATTGAAGAAGAGAAGTGTGGTTTCTTGTTTTTTTGTTTTTTTCATAAATTAATCATGATGCCCATACTTTAAAACATGTCCACTAAAACATATAGGAAATATTGTCAATGATTTATTATAGGAAGTATACTCATGAAATCCATGATGATGGATTCTTGGGGCCTTCATGGAGCTTCAAGAGGTGTGTAAATCCTAAGCTTCCTATTCATAGGCTTGTCATTACTATTAGAGTAATCTAGTACTCTAGTGCTTAAGATTACTTAGGTCATGTTCCTTTTTATGTATCAAGTCATATGATTAGGACACATGTCATGATCTTGTCTTATCCTCACCTAGGGTTTCCTTAGGGTCATTTTTTTTAATATTTTATTTTTCCTTTATAAGGATTCATTGTATCATTATTACTCATATTGTGAGGTTTCCATAATCAATATGATTCATCTTTTTGGATCAATTTATATTTGGCCTCCATAGTCTTGGTATTTCTCTCATTCAGTGATAAGTGTTTGATTACAATTGATCCTAGGGAGTTTTAGTATTGAGGGATCAACTCAAAAAATCAAAACAAGGAATATATGACTTGATATGCTATTTGATGTTTACACCCATATTAGGCTAATATAAGTGTTGTGGCACTTCCCAATTTTTTTTAACACTAAATTTCTTAATTATTTTAGTGTAGTGTGCCTCAAAAATGATTTGTTAGTGATATGTACCTTTTAGAACATAATTATTTTATTTTAAAAAGAATCCTATCACTTAGATGAAATTAGAAAACATATTTATCCTTCACAATCTTGGCGGTAGCTCTGGCGACCCTACTGGTGGTGGTAGAGCCTCCTTCTCTCTAACAGTGGTTCCAATAGTGGCCATCTTGGTGTTTCTGAGGGTGGTTCCGAAGGAGGTCCCACTGGTCCTATGTTGTCTAATGACCCTATTATGAAAACTCTTCCTCAAAATATGGGCAAGATGCAAAGCTAGTTGGCAAGTCTCTCCCAAGCCTCTACCTAGCCTAACTTTCACCCCTTCTTCCGACATAGCCCATTGTTGGTAGAAATCTTAAGTAATCCCTTCTCACAAGGAATGGAGATTCCTAAATTCAAGAAGTATGGCAAAAAAGGGGATGCACAAATGCATGTGTTTGCCTTTAATTCCTTGTGTACAAACTTCTTCCATCATGACGCATTCATGGAAAAATTATTCCCCCGATCTCTTAAGGATACAACGCTCAAATGGTACTGTTCCTTACCAAATAACTCCATTTTCTCATTTGACCAACTTGTAAACCAGTTTCTACAATAATTCCAAGCCAGCATCGGATCAAAGATGACCTTTTTGGATCTTGTCCAATGCAAACAAGGGGATAATGAGAAGATTACTGATTTCATAGCGAGGTATTAAGCGCTCTTCTCACATATCTCATACACACTGCCCGAATCTAAAGTGAAAAAGGTGTTCATAGGGAAATTGCAAAGACCTTGGCGAGAAAATTTTGCCCTCATGAAGTACCCTTCTTTTGCACATTTGTGCGCAACAGTATGAGAATATCAACAACCAGTAGTTCAGTTCAAGGGATCCTTCTCGCGCTCCTATTTAGAAGGAAAATCCATAGTATCAATCTCTGGAAAGGGTAAAGCTGTTGTGAATGTAGTAGCTGCTATGAATGATAATGACCTTAGATGCAACAAAAAGTTCACAAAGTTAGAAGAATCTTATTCTTCCATCCTACAAAGGTTACCAAGGGATAAGATCATAACCTTGGAGAACCCTAAGCCTCTCAAGGAACCTTATCCTAGTTGGTACGATGCAAATGCCTTTTGTCAGTACCATCGAGTTAATGGATATGATACCAAACGTTGTATGTGCTTGCATCATGAGATACAAGATCGCATCGAGGACAATATTGTTCGCCTTGATGGAAATAAATAAAATGCAAACAAATTAGTGGAAAAAGCGAATAGTGAGTTGCAAATATACACAGACCCATTTCCGTCACATTCTACCAACATGATTATCGATCCCTTTGATTCTGTCACTCGACTTGAGGTGTATGTTAACTTGGTTACAATTACTCCTACTACACAACTTGCGATTGGTTCGCCAGACCTAACATTCACATCATAGGATATGCCCTTGAACAAGAATCCCTCTCCCCTTTACATTCCCACTTGTCTCAATGGGAACATTGTGATAGGGGTCCTAGTTGACCCTGCGAGCTAAGTGAATGTCGTTACAAAGGAGAAATTGTGGCTAAACTCATTATGAAAGGAGTACAAAGGAATGAAGTCCATCATCTATACACGTGATGGCCTTGCTCTTAAATCTTACGGTTTGATAACTCTATCCATCCTAGTTGGACCTAGGGCCATAGACATGTTCTTCGATATTATTCTGGAGTCAGATTTGTTCAAAGTGAAGTTAGGCATACCTTGGATAGCTTCCATGAATGGAATAACCTTCGTCATTCACAAATGTTTAAAGTTCTCCCATGAAGGTGTTATGCATGTAGTGTATGACACTGGGTACCAACCTTTAGTATCCCATGGGGATACTCATTGGATCACTTTTGTCTCACCCTGGTTGGTCCACTTCCTCCAAGAATGGACCTACTTTATAAGAGTTGGATAAACCCACAAAACTGGTTTACAATTCCAGTGAGGAAGGAAAAGTTGCAAAAAATGCCACTATGTAGAAAATTTTGGTTTTTGGGGGTTTGAGCGAACCCAAATGGGGTTCGCTCGAACCCCCCTTCGAGCGAGCCCATTCAATGTTGGGTCCCACCATAGGATACATTTCCCAGAATGAAACATAGAAGAATTTTTTTGGAAAGGGGGGTTCAAGCAAACCAGGGTTTGAGCAAACCACCTGGTTCGAGCAAACCAAGGTTTGAGTGAACCCCCTAGTTTGAGCAAACCAAGGTTTGAGTGAACCCCCTGGTTCGCTCAAACCCCCGTTTTCCCACCTTCTCCACCTCTGGCACCTGAATTTTACCCTTCGAAGCTCAAGTTGAGGATTAAAATGGAGGAGACTTCATAGACCCAACTGGATGATGGTAGTCCTTAGAACGAGCTATCCAATGAATATAATTTTAATATGTTTTGGTTTTATTATGTATTTGTTTTTTAGTTTGATTAAACATAAGTTTTTCACTGAAAATCAAGCTCTTTGTTTTGCACATGTGGAAAAATACAAAATTATCAATTTTTTTTTGAAAAATATCAGTGCACTAGATATTGAAGTCCTTGATCCAACAAAAAAGTTTGAATTTTGATACATACAAAAAAATTATGTTGTGTCCGCCTATGTCTAAATTGTAATTGGTTTGAATTCGAAACTTGATTAAGGAAAAAATATTCAATAGAACACTATGAAAATAATTGGAAGCACTAGATATCATAGTTACAAATCTAAATTCGAAAAAATAGAATTATATTCTTCATGGAAAAAAAGTTATGTTGTATACGGTGAGCATCACTCCTTAAAAATGGTGTTTACTGAAAAAAACTAGTTTTCGAAGGAGATGAAAAAAGAAGTGGAATATGATTCCAATTTTTTTAAAAAAAATATATTTAGAATCTGCAGACGAAATGCCACAAATCACTAGTTCGCATCGTCTTCAAATTCCTCATGGTTTAGTCGCTGTAGGTGCTTGAAAGTGAAGATTTAGTTAGAAAAAACCAGTTCAGTGTCCAATTTGGCCAAAAATTGTAAACCAGTATTGTGGGATCACCTAGTTATGTGAAGTATAAGATCGAGGGCAAGGAAAAGTTGAATTTGACCCTTCCAATAGCACATCAGCAAGCCACCTCCTCTTCTTGAAAGGGAAAAGAGAAGCTACCTCGTCCTTGGGATGACTCTCCTACTCCTCTTTCTAAAGAAGAGTTTTGGATAAATATGCCTAGTTTTTACCTTCCGAGTCCGATGATACCAGCTTGGCAAAATCCCAAGATTAAGATATTTGATCTTCCTACCAAACCACTTGGACCTTGGTACTACTTGTATGGTAGAAGAAAAGATCCCTGTAGCGAATCCTTTATGTCTCGGTCCTCGTGGACTCTTACCGCTCTTGCTCTGAAAGTAGTAAACGAGAAGAGGCCTGCTGCTGAGGCACTAGAGCCGATTCCCCTCGTTGTTCCTCAATTCGCTCCTCCTGCTCCCATTCAAGAACATGTCCCTCCACCAGAAACGTGTCATGTCCCTTTTTCTAAAAATAACACTTACTTAAAAAATAGAAAGTTTCCACTATCTAGAAATAGTAAGTCAAGGGTTGCTAAATACATTGAAAAATATTATATATTTAATATTTATATTGTCCTAGTGAAATATTTATCTTTCGGAAAAATAAATATTAATTATTTAGTGGTGCCAACATAAGTGGGTCGTGAGTTTTGGAAAAAATCACTTTAACCGAGCGTGTAAGTGCCTCAAACAATGCATTTTTAGTTGTCAAAAGATGCCTTGTAAGTGGTATAATATTTTGGAGGTGTTATAATGCATTTTATGACTTTGGTAAGTGCCTAAATTTGGGGAGGAATATTTGGACGTGAATCTGATGTTTGGTAGAAGTTTCCAGATGATCAAGAGTTTATATATATTGGTCATTTTGCATGTAGAAGGATCTTTATGCATTTTTATAGGCTTATGCTTTCTTCTTCAGAGGCTGAGAAACTGTTGAAGGAGTTATCTTCCAGATTGATAAACTAGGGAGATAGAGACTTGTAGGCAGTGGGTTTATAGGTCTCCAAAGGTAACTTCATATAGGGGTTGTAATTGTGCTTTCAGATGATTTTTATTGTGTGCTTTTGCAAGGTATTGGTTGTGGGTTTTGGTGTGTTTTCTTTGGAATTGGTAATCTATTATTTTTCTATTATGAGCAACACTATTGTGTGTTATTTTTCTATTATAAATAGATCCAAAATATTTGTATTCCAGCTCTATCATTGTATTGGATTTTTGGAGAGTTTTTGGTGCAAATCTATTGGGGTTTTAGGTGCATTTTGAGTGCTAAATTGGTGGCAATTGTGCATATTGTAAGGGCAGATTTGTAGACTGTCCAAAGTGAATTTTTATAGACTATTATGCTACCAAAATTTCTATAGAAAAATGATTTGGTGTTGCAATAAAAATCTTGAGTGTTTGTGGCTTCATTGGTGCAATTTTCAAAATTCTCAATTTCATCGATTTTATGCAATTTGCAAATTTGAGTTGGGTTATTGTTATTATTTCAAATCTGATATAATTTCATAGCAAGGGATATTAGTTTAAAATCTGATATAATTTTTCCAACAAGGGACATTGCAGTGGTATCAGATCTATGATCTTGCCAGCCTAAGGGTTTGAAAGATGCATCCCACTAAATCTAATTTATTTCCTGAAGGTGGTTACTTTAGACTCACTCACTCTTCCAACCCCATGGAAGAATTGATTATGGATCTAGCTGCTACGAGGGCTTCATATAACAATATGGATGAAGGTTTCAAGAATTTAGTCTCCTACAGTGATTTCTTAATTCATAAGAAAGGTATGATGGCATTGAAAGGTATAAATTACACCCAAGTTCGAGTGAGAAAAATAAAAAGGAGGATATCTAGGATCATGGAATAAACCAAATGTCTACAAAAAGAAGAAAAACCAGATTTGGAAGATAAAGGTAAAGAGATCTTATTTGAAGAAAAAAATTTAATGATTCCTAATGGGTTTACTTGGCAGGACAATATTTGTCTCAATAGAGTTAATGAGAAATCATCTTTGCATCTAGAAAATAAAGATAAAAATATACCAATTGATCCTCAAGAGATCCAAGAGACACCTAAAAATTTTTTTAGCATTGAAAAGGAGCCAATGTCATGTGAGAATGACAATGTTGCTGCAAATGTTTCAAAAATTTCCAAGTCTGTGAAAGGAGGTAAATATTTTGATTGTTTATTTGATTACAACTCAAGGAATAAGGATGAAAGGAGAAGCAAGGAATTATTGCAGCATTTTGATACAAAGTTATGAAATCATTCTCATCATAATAAGAAGTATCCTAATGGTGATGAAGAGATGAAGGGAGCAAATGGAAAGAGGATTTTTTCTCTCAGCTTCAAATTTATTCATCCATAATGGTGTGGGATCCTAGAGCTACAAATAAAAAGATACATAAAATGAACTTCAAGAAACTCATGAAGACTGAAAATTTTGGTGGTTTGAATGTCATATCTCTAAAAATATTTTATAGCTCAAGAATCTCCACTTCTAGTTGCATGAGAGTAGCACAATGGAAGCATGGTGATGTATCCACAACTTTTAGTTTTGGAAAAGAGGATGAATTCCTTGATGGCAGCCCAAGGTATGAAAAAGATTCTCAATTTTAAGATTTTTTACCTCTTTCTATACCAATACAAATATTTTGTCACCAAAAGAAGCATGCTAAAAAGGATAATAGATTAAGAGATACAATTTTAAAAATATGACATGTAGATTCATTGATTCAAATTCAACATTATTTTTGCATTTGGGATTTAAGTGATGCTATGAAGGGAAAGGAGGGTAGAGGATTAGATTTTATTATTAAATTATTCATATCTTTCATGGGAATGGAAGAGAAATTCATGAAGAGCCATCAAGGTTATTTTGTAAGTTCTAATGAAGTTGTAGGAGTTCAATGATTGCAATTCATGAATTACTCCTTGGAACTTAATTCTATAATTGAAGACAAAGGTATGATGCTTGGCATACTCCATGGTCTAAGAGAATAATTCATAGTTAAAGGGACTACTAATAAAGGACAACCTCTATGGTCAAAAAGTTGTGTAATGAAGGAGAGCATGCCAACTATTTTGTTCTTTGGTAAGCAACATATCCTATCCTATGCTATTAAATTGATTCCAAATCGATTCCAAATCAGCGAAAAATGGTGCTCAAAAATATGTTCCCAGAATTGTTACTAGATAAAATATTACAACATATAGATAGAACTTGGAAAGAGAAACAATAATACAAACTTATGGAGATGGATTTTCACCATAGATGGTTTATATGTTCACATGCAAAGGTGCAAAATAATGTGCAAAAGTGCAGAAAACTTATTGTTGGTAATTATTTAGGAAGGCCACCTAATGAAGAATGCAATAATGTGGTTCAAGATGAGGTTTCAATGGAATGTATGGATGCATGGAGGCTTCATCATTTTCTTAAATTTTGTTAACGCTAAACTTCTTGACGACTCATGAATTGAGATCAAGGTATGCAATATTTTGGAACTAGTTAAGGTACATTTTCATGATGGAGTTTTCTTTGTGTTGCATCAACCTTGTATGGTGTTTATACTCACATATATGATTTTTTCAAGAAGTAGTAATTACCATCACTATTGTGAGTTAAGAAGTTGTGTTGAGTATCCTCCTATCTTTGAAGAAGCCATAATAGATATTAGGAAGTCAAGGTGTGACAATGGTTATGTTAATTCAATAAATAAATTTCATACATGAGTGTTATGTGGTATTAATGTTGTGTGTGAATGTGGTGTTTATGCTCCAAATCCATTTCAAGTGTTGGAAACTATATCTTTCCAGTTTGGGCACTTTTGGTTGTTGATAAGGGTTGACTATGAAGGGAGAAAAATACACTATGCTATTTGTCAATTTGGTCTATTTTGTATACAAATCTTTATGATTTTTTTACAAAAGTTTATGGTGATGATTTTATGCTATAATAGACCCCTTTTTTGCTTTTCCTCATCAGAGATAAATAATAACTAAGAGAATATTTATTGGAAGTCTACAAAATAGAAATTTATCATCAATATTATTATTTCTTTACTAACTAGTCACCATAGAAATTCATATGTACACTTAAGAGTGACTTGGAAGGAAATTTTGGATAAAGGTTGGATCGATTTTAAAATGATAGGATATGCTAATGATGTACTTGCAACTATCATTTTGGGAAGTGTGTTGGGTGATCAATATGTGCTTGTGAATGGACACAGAAGGTGCACAGTCTTCTACTAGAATGAACTATTGCTTGTAGATCCAGTTTTTGGGAAATGGTGGTATATTTTATGCTGTTATATGATGTTAATTATTGTTACTCAACAATACCACTTTTGTTCTAGATCAGATCCTGAAGTTGTATTTAATATTCTTGAAGTTGAGGCAAAGTTTGAAATAATTAGTGTTGTTTTTAGCAGGGTGTATCTCTACAATACTAAGGTAAAAAGGGTAATTGCACATTAGTTGTGCATTTTTTGTTGTAATGGATTTATTTAATATCATATCAGTCCTATGGGACATAAAAATCAGATTTGTGACAGGATAAGAAGTTTCAGATATTTCTAGTACAAACTACCTAGTGCTAGTGAATACATATAATGGAAACAAAATAAACTTTTTCTTGCAAATCCAATCTTTGAGAAATGGTGGTATAAATTTTGTTGTTACATGATGCTACTTGTTGTACCTCTATAGATATTTTCCTGTTATAGATTAGCTAATGGATTTGAAGGTAACATCCCTCGAGTTGAGGTAAAATTTGGGCTTACTAGTGTGCAATTCAACTATGTATATTTCAGTGTTTTAAAAATAGAAGTGGTTGTTTTTCCCCAAAGATGTACTTTATGTTACTAGGATACAATGGATATTTTAATGGTCATAATGGTTGCAAAAATCAGATCTATATCATTGGGAGAGGTTGCAATAATTTCAGGTTTGATTCATCACATGCTAATGCTTATATACAGTGGGAGGCATTTGGTGAGTTTGCATAATTTATTTTTGAAGATGTGGTTTAGATTTGGAATTGGAGTGAATGTATCAAATATTTGCATGGATATTCCTATTGGTTTTATATAATTTTCACACAAGAATTTAAGTTTTCAAGTAATGTCCCTTGGCAAAAGATGCAACACCTCACAGGTACACGATCAAGGTTTGCGATGCAGTTTGTATTGTTTTATCATTTTGGAATAAGGATTCTTAAGTATTATGGTTGTAATTGCTTGAGGAAAATAATTTTTTGTAAGGTAGGACTTGTCATGTCCCTTTTTCCAAAACTAACACTTACTAAAATAGCAAGTTTCCACTATCCAAAAATAATAAGTTAGGGGTTGCTGAATACATTGAAAAATATTATTTATTTAATATTTATATTGTATTAGTGAAATATTTATCTTTTGGACAAATAAATATTAATTATTTAGTGGTGCCAGCACAAGTGGGTTGTGATTTCTAGAAAAAAACACTTTAACCTCATATAAGTGCCTCAAAAAATGCATTTTGAGTTGTCAAAAGATGCCCTGTAAGTGGTATAGTAAGAAAGGCTAAGTTTGGAGGCGTTATAATGCATTTTATGACTTTTGTAAGTGCCTAAATTTGGGGAGGAATATTTGGACGTGAATCCAATGTTTGGTAGAAGTTTCCAGATGATCAAGAGTTTATATATATTGGTCATTTTGCATGTAGAAGGATCTTTATGCATTTTTACAGGCTTATGCTTTCTTCTTCAGAGGCTGAGAAACTGTTGAAGGAGTTATCTTCCAGGTTGATAAACTAGGGAGATAGAGACTTGAAGGCAGTGGGTTTATAGGTCTTCATAGGCAACTTCATATAAGGGTTGTTATTGTGCTTTCAAATGATTTTTATTGTGTGCTTTTGCAGGGTCTTGGTTGTGGATTTTGGTGTGTTTTCTTTGGAATCGGTAATCTATTATTTTGATATTGTGAGAAAAACTATTGTGTGTTATTTTTCTGTTATAAATAGCTCCAAAATATTTGTATTCCAGCTCTATCATTGTATTAGAATTTTGGAGAGTTTTTGGTGTAAATCTATTGGGGTTTTAGGTGTATTTTGGTGGCAATTGTGCATATTGCAAGGGAAGATTTATAGAATGTCCAAAGTGCATTTTTATAGATTTTTTATGCTGCCAAAATTTATATAGAAAAATTATTTGGTGCTGCAATAAAAATCTTGAGTGTTTGTGGCTTCATTGGTGTAATTTTTAACATACCTGATTTCATCGATTTTATGCAATTTGGAAATTTGAGTTGGGTTATTATTATTATTTCAAATCTGATATAATTTCATAGCAAGGGATATTAATTTAAAATATGATATAATTTTTCTAATAAGGGACATTACAAAATGGCTATAGTGGACACTCCTATGGCTGAGTAGGAGCCTCTCGCTCCTTCGCAGCTCCCGACCTCTAGCTCGAAGAGTCACAAGAATTGCCTTGCATGTGAACGCAAGTGCTAGTGAAAGGATCTCGTGGCTAAGTAGGCCACTTTGTAGAGAAAGGACGATGAGTCAGCCACCCATGTATTAGGGCCTCCTATTGCATCCCTCTCTCTCCTCCCCTCTGCTTCCATTCAAGCAAGCTCTGTATCGCTTTTGGCTTCCATAGTGATTACGAATGCGCCTGACCCTAAAAATGTGTAGGTTCTCATCGATCCTTCAGTTGAGCCACCCTTGTTGATGTCCCTTATAGATATCCCACCTTTCCCAAAACCCATAAATATGCTGAATACCTTGATGGTGTTTGCCGCGGTTTTTTCCTCCTCTTCCTCTACGCCTTTGGCCTCGTATGTGGGGAGTTCCCATCCACCAACAAAGAAAAAGGTAGAGGTTGGTCCTTCCAGCAATGGAGGGTGTAAGATGATCCCACCTTCTCCAAAAGGTGGTCCCACACTAGCTTGTTTCGTCTTAGCGCTCCCAAATCACTTGGTGAGCCAAGTGGTGAATCTCAAGCGCAATCCTCTCCGTCTGTTGAGATACGACATGACACTCTCATGCAGTGCATGTTTAACTCTTTGGATGAAGTTCTGACCATGTCAGTGATCTTCATAAATTCGCTAACCATAGCTCCACAAGAGCCTAGTGGAGGAGACCTTGTGGGGCCTTCTTCTTTAGCCCTTGTTGTGAGAGGGTTAGAAGCTCCTCCCTTAATATTCCACCACTACAGGATCATCCCCCTTCCCCTTATGATGATCTAGAGTGGGAAGTGGATGAACTTTTGGCTGATGAGTGTTAGGGGGAGGCCTCTTCTTTATCTTTAGGTTAGATGTGTGTGTGTTCTAATGTGTTCCCCCGTACTTTTGTTACGTGTTCCTAGATGACCCTTGTCACCCTTGTTGGTGCTTGGATACAAGAGTGATTTTTGTGTTGTAAAACTTTTTCTATCTGTATCATCATCCTTCCATGTTTGTGTCTTGATTTTCAACAAATTGGGGATGATGCAAAGTGTTGGGGGCATTTAGGCTTCCCTTCCATGTTGACCCAATTTTTTATTTTTACTTTGTTTTCCATGCATTCTTTTTGATCTAGTTAGGGATTGATGATCTTTCACTTTGCACTACGGTTACCTATTATTTATATAAGCATGAGAATATTTGAACCCGTGAAACCAGATCCCCTCATGTCCTTTATTTGTGATTACTTCTCTTTCGCTCTTTTCTTATCTTCTCTTCTTTGCTTGATTTTTCCCTCTCACATGTGACAACATCATTTCTATGATACTTCAATTTTCAGAAAATGCATTCATTGCCAACGAATCTTTTCTTGAGAATCTTTGTAAACCTTTTTCAAGAATCACATTCTTGACTTGGACCCCTAACGGAACGTGTTTCCTTCATCATGGGTTCAAAAAGAAAGAACTTGAGAGCTTTCCTCTGAGGTGGAAGTAGCTTTGAACTTCCCCTCACGAGGGGGCATTTTCTTCCTTTAAAATTCCTTGACGATGAATCAATTTGAGAAAAAATGTCTTTGTTGTACTTCCAAATGGCATGTCCCTTGAGTGGACCCCTCTTCATGTCAGGTTCCCAAGGAACCCCTTTGAAAAATTTCTAATTTTTTGATGGTCTACATGACTGTCCGCTCGATTGCCTGCTTGGCCGCTTTGTTTTCAAACATGCTTTATCTACGGGTAAACATGTCACTTTGTAGGTGTGTCTGTAAAGTTGCTTTCGAATTCGACTCTTCAGAGTGCCCTCCTTTGGGTTTCCTCCTTGAAAGAGATCTTGGGGAATGCCTTATAATAGGTCTGCGGGCCTGTAAGGTACTTTCATCTGGGTTTCCTTCATGTGATAGATCTTGGGGGATACCTTCTTGCAGGTTTGCAGGTCTGTAAGGCACATATTTCACGGGGCTTCCTTCATGTGAGAGATCTTGGGGGCTTCCTCCTTGCAAGTATGTGGGCCTGTAAGATGCTTTCATCCTGTAGGATTTTTCCATCATTGGTCTGAGGGCCTTCAGTGCACTTTGTGCAACTTCATAGTTCTATAGGGCTATGGAGTCTTTTTTCTGTCCTGCACTTTCGAGCTCGTCTGATCGTGGTCTGCTTCCTCGACGGTTCATGTAGAAATTTCTAACCCTACTAACTCTTCAATATACTTTACCAAAGAACTCATTAGTACTCGTGCTCACTAAAGTGGGGGAAAATGTATAGGAGCAAATTTGCACCCCTTATGCAAATTCCCCTTTTGCACATCCTCACCTTAGAAAACCAAATCCGAAGGAAAAATTCCACATCACCCAATTGCTTTCCTTCCACTTGGCATTTGTCTATTGTGTCGGTGGGAGAATATTTGTCGGGGACACACTTGTAGCGCGCTACCATCCTTGATGGATTCCTATGTTTGAAGTTGGTAGAGGCATTACACTTTTGATTGGGGTCAATTTGTAATGTCCCTCTTCGACCAACCGACCTCGAAAATGGCAGATTCAAGTCCCATTCTTCCTTCAAATTCATCCATTATTCATTCAACTCTTCTTCTTTTCACTCTTAGCAACTCAATCTCACTTTCTAGCATCTCATTCATTCTCAATCAACACTTCAAAACTCCATTGTAGTAGTAGCACTCCATCAACTCCACATAGAAAGTGTGATTCAAGCCATAACAATGTGGGCTTGGAGTCTTGCGAGACCTCCTTTCATCATAGTTGAGGTTGTGGTGAACTTGCCAAGTCCGCTTTCTCCTCCATTGGCTAGTGAGCTCTTGGGTGGAGGTGGTGACGTTTCACTCCCCTCCTTTTTGATTTGGTTGAGTAGCACTTTACTGTTTTGTAGTGTTTATTGTAGTTTCTACTTTCTTTACTTATTTATTGCATATTTCTATCTCGTTGCTATCTAGCTATCTGTGGAGGTGGAAACACCAAAACAAGGGTCTAATTGACGCAGACTCCTATACAATCCCAACCATTTCCTCTCTTCCTTGTGTGTAGGTGAACGTGCATTTGGAGCTAGCTGGTGAACTAGTGCCTTGGTGAGATCATTTTCATCACTCTAGCCTTCATCTATCTACTTTATCATCTTCATTTATACTTTTTGTACTTCTTTGTTCTGTTTTGTTCATTTAGGAATAACTAGCTAGGTCATTAGTTTATTTTTGGTAGTTTATATTGTACTTCTTATCCTGTGGCCGTACAGACGCCAATGCACCCAAGAGACACCAGTGCACCGTGCTGTCGTCCCAGAACTGCACTGCCGTCCTCAAACATGGAGCTATTTGAGGTATAGTATTAACTCCAAAAACTGACTCACCTAGCCTAAACTTGGATTCCGGTGTGAAGAGTGATTGAAGTAGTTTATAGTTGTCATCATTCTTGACCTGTATCTGAAATACCCCTTTAGAGTGAGGTAAGTTTGGGCAGTCCTCTGCTCTCGGCTCTCTATGACCCAGAGCCTTGACGTGGTTGGTCCCCCTCTCTTACACTATTACTATACATTTTACCAACTAATAATTAAATAATAGTCAAACCTTTAAATATAACTCACTTTACCCATAGATAGTGTTGTTAATTGCACTTGTAAAATATATCTTACTAGTTAAATTCTTTTGCTATTAATTTTACTTCCAATTTTAATATCCCACTAATGTAATTAACCATACATAGGAATGTTAATTCTCATTTCCATTAATATAATCATTATTAAACCAATATTAAATGTACTTGATTATTATGGAAAATAACTTCACTCAGGATTAGAATTTTATTAATATTATCTCACGTGTAAAGTTTTACAATTTATAATGTCTAAATTTTCTAACACCACTATGTATATTTCACATTCTTTTAAAATGCTAATATTAATGTTAATTCTTTCTTAAACTTAAACTTAAAATTTATTTCATAATAATAGATAATATCAATAACCTTGTTTTTGATAATAGGTTTATTTCACAATAAATATGATTACTCTTAAAAATACTTATTGTATTATATATATTATAAAATTATTAATTTATTGCCATTACTATCATGAGCAATCATTTTTACATTAATACTTATGTTAATATAGGTCTTAATATTTTATTAACACTATAATATCTATTTATATCATAGATTATTATTATTTTAACAACAAATCAGCAATAATGAAATTATTATTCATTCAACAATTCAACCATTAGTAATAAGGACATATTAATATACACCCTTCAATTATTTTTTAACCATTTATTATTATTAAGAAAATAACAAATGATTCTTAAGAGAAATAAAATTATTAATACATCGTTAAATCATGATCTCAATTTAAACATTTCTGAATAATATTCTTGTCAATTCTATCAATCAATCAACAATTTGATAATAACTATCCTATTAATTGACGCTATTCAAGATAAGATATACATTTATATACATTTGAAAATTTACAACATCCCTCTTAACATTTGACATAATCTATTGTTAACTTATTATTGTTTTCTATTATTTATTATTATTCACTAAGCTGAGAATTCATAATATTAACTCGCTTTACACTTACCATTTTTAACATTGTATAATAAAAAAATTCCTCGATATTAATTTAATCACTCAAGTTGAATATAAATACATGTACAATATATGCATAAATAAAAATTCCACTC
This sequence comes from Sequoiadendron giganteum, assembly GCA_007115665.2. Taxonomy (NCBI): domain Eukaryota; kingdom Viridiplantae; phylum Streptophyta; class Pinopsida; order Cupressales; family Cupressaceae; genus Sequoiadendron; species Sequoiadendron giganteum. The sequence continues at coordinate 442,558,095 of CM021105.1, forward strand.
TACAGAAGCCGGCTAACTCCTAGAAAAAAATCACTTGTGTACATACAAAAATGCATAACAACATACATAAAAACATACATAGAAACATGCATAACATGGTGGCACGATGTAGTGCGGGGCCCAATGCGAAAGTGACCGGAGGTAAGAAAAAGTAAACAGAGATAAACATACGTTATTTCCGCTTACGAGGATGGACGTTTGGGAATTTAAAAAAAGCGGGAGTTTTTAAACTTCGTAAGGAGAATATCCATGTCCATTGCGTCAGCTGCGAGAGACGGCATTAGCAGGAACATGCAAGCTAGTACACAATTACAAGCACAGTGCCCACCATAGTTACGCCTCGCCTATCCTCCTCTCTATTCCTTAGCCCGATCATAGATATGTTAATACAACAAAGAAGAATGATGGAAATTTTCCTCCCTGCACATTCGGGTTGTAAATCCCTGCAATATCATCGAAGGTCGTAGTAAATTTTGTTGGAGTTAGGTTGTCAAACAGTTTATATATTTCAGTAAGAAAGCACTTCGGTCTGGTGCTCAATGCCTAGTTATTTCCAAACCTTCCCCTAATTCGTTAGTGTCCAACATTGGTTATTCTCGAATGGATTGAATCGATTGGATGATAAGTATTCAATGAGGTTGTTTTCGGTTATTGATGCTAGCTTGTACTGATTGGTTTCTCTCGATGGGTTAGTGTAGATCAGTTGCTTTGGTTTGGTATCCCTGCTAGCCATCCTTCCTTGCACGCCCTACTTTGATACTATGGTCATACTTGAACGATTATGAAATAAGAACCTTGCCAGCTCGACTCCTCATATGGTTGGTTGCTCCTTGGTTGGTCTTGATCGATTACTCTTGGTTAGTTGGGTAGGCGTCGATAGCAACAAAACCCATTCCGTAGTCTATACCACAGAACAAGCAAAGTATGGGGTGGGTGGGAGTACAGATGAAACTAGATAGCTCAGGTCCTTATATATCCCCGGTACGGATGTGTGCTTGTCCAGGGAACCAGAGAAGGAAGTCTTAGCTCGAGAGAATCTAAGTCCCATCTTTGGGTCCAAATCCCTCAACCCAACGAATATATGGATGGTGGGTCCTCTATACGCCTCTAAGATCGATCTGCACCTCTTTCAGAGCTCTTGCAATAATAATATTCAACACAATTTTTTTTTCATTGTACTGTGAGGGTCGTGGAATGTGGCCTTTCAAATGCTAGTTGCATATTTCCTGGAAATTTTCAAACTTTCAAATGAAAACCTTTCAATGCGTGAAAAATAGGCCTATTTTATGTTGCGGCCAGCAATCATTGTATTTCATGAAACTCCATCTCTTTGAGGCACTCTATCAAACAATGTATACGCCTTGTCCATGCACTTCCAAAAATTACCTATAGCTTTATCATAATTAGTTATGGTAGTTAACTCTCCTTTTTACCAGATCGACTCAACCGAGCTCGGGGGATGGGAATAAGGGATCGGTGGTATGGGGAGACAGTGAGGCAATATAGGGCAATCGATTGGTGGATAGGATCAGGAATATGGAGGTACTCGATCGGATAACTATTTCTACTCGATCACCTCTTCCCCGAGGTAGGGCCCGCCTATAGATAGTAGGGCTCAATTTGTATGGGATGGCTTGAAGTCTGAATCTCCTTCCCCGAGCTGAATTTGAGTCCAGGTGGATGCTTTCCAGATAAGAGTGTGGGCCAAGTATTGGGTCATTTATTGGATCCAATCTCTATGCTCATGGTGATCTGTTCTAGCTTGATTCAATAGGTTGTTGATGCTTGCTATCTCATTATTTCCTATGAAATGGACACTCTTCTAAGATAAGCCATTGACTACTGAACTACAAATAAGAAGAATACAATCACTCACAATCCATTATGTTTTCCAACCTACGATTATTTTGTGCATTTCTTTTCCCATCATATGAAGAAATTGAAATGTAATTTTCACTATCAGTAACAGTTGTGGTAAATTTTGAAATTTACTTTCATTACATTCATACTCTCTAAATAAGAGAATGTTTTCATTACAACAATTGCAGGTTGGAAAACATTGGGTGTTATGAAACCTGCAACCCACACGGTGTTGTAAAACCCTCTATAAGTAACAATCCAATCGGTTAGTCACCCCTCGGGTCAATTTGACTAATTTTATGTATCTCCCACATGCAAATCATCCCCTTGTTCTCGACCACTTATATTTGAATGTACAAAATGAAATAACTCAAAACCCAATGTGTTTTCCAACCTGCAATTATTTTGAGCATTTTTTATCAATCATATGAAGAAATTGAAATACATTTTTAACAATAACTAAGATTTGTTGTAAATTTTCAAGGTGACTTACATTATGTTACCCTGATTGTTGTGGGAGGGGTAATAAGTGCCAGATCAATTGTCGCTTTACACAACCCTCACATGTACAAGAACCTTTTTCATTTTTTGTAGCTCAATGTCGACAAACCATATTTTCTCATTATGCAAGGGCACATCACTAGTATTTTGAACATGAATGGATATACTTGTATTATAAGAAATATTTATAGGATGAGAGACAAGACTAGGTAATTTTGATGGGTGATGATAACCCAAAGGATACATTTAGGATCCAACTTACTTTAGTTCAAGTCCATGTCCCATTCCATCCCTATGAAAGGTTGTTATTGATTTAATTTTCAACCACTCTTCAAGAGACAAGAATACAACCATGCTTAGATGGTGAAGGTAGTGATCAATGAGTAGAGTGAGATAGTTAGTATTTACTTAGGGAGTTGATACTATATCACTAGTTTATTGAGACCTTTATTATGTTACACCTTATGTTATTGAGAACTTCTATCCCTCCCACCCTACCACTCCCTATCTCCCCCCCCTCCCCCCCCTCTCTCTCTAGAGAATGTTTCTTTTTGTCCTTCAACATAGTGTAAGTATTCTCTTTATATACATGTATGAATTTATTGATTTGTATATTCTAAAGATACTTATATTTAGTCTTGTATATATTTCTAAAGATACTTCTCCTTTGTACTAGTTCTTTATCAATACCATCACTATTTAACAAAACTCTTTTCATGATCAATGACTCACCTCTCTCTAATTTATTTATTGGGATTTGTCATCTACTTGAATATTCATAAGCATTGTCTCTATCTCCCTCCTTCCCTCTTTCTCTTCCTCCCTTCCTCCCACTTGACATCTCCCTCACTCTACCTACCCCTCTCTCTACCTCTCCCTCCCTCCTCTCTCTCACACACACCACCTCTCTCTAACTCTCCCACCCTACATAGATCTCTCTCTACCTACCTCTCTATATTATGTTCACCTTACTTCTCTCTAATTTTATTACCTCTTCTATCTTCTTTTATACATCCAACCAATCCACACATTCCTCATCATCTCAAACATTTATTCTATCCTTTTAGCAATATTAGCTACATGTTGGACTCTACTCACTCTTCATGGAGGCATCTTATCTATATATTACAATGCAAAATACCTCAAGTTCAATGATATATTTATAAATTCCCTTGTAATTTACCTCAAATTTGATGGTATATTTAAAGATTCATTTTCAAACTATCTTAGATTCAACAATCTATTTATAAGCATAATTCTCTTAACACCCACCTAATTAAAAATACTAGAAGATATAACTTAAAATATAATTCCAATGGATGTCCTTTGGGATATTTGAAACCACTACTTTGATACCATATGATAAAATTGTGACTAGAGGATCTAGTAAAGGATTATCCAACCGTACAACCAATTACACAAACACTCACAATAGAATTCGATGACATAATAAATTAACAAAATATGAATTATTAATTCATATAATTGCATTTACTCTTTTCTCAAGGGCTTACAACATGAGACCTCAACCTTTAATGAATCACATACACAAGCACTATATAGAATATAATCTTTTGAGTTGATATGTGATATAATACTTTTCACATTGTGCTACTAAACTTCACCAATATTAACAAAAAAATATCTTTTGGAGCTATTAAAAAATCACCTTTGAGTCATGACCAATGATATTTATATAAAGATTGTAAGAAATTATTTTGAATTATAACGTAATGTGCAACAAGCATTTATATGTAGAAAATGAAATGAAAATATTCTTAATATGAAACCATCAATTCAAGAACTTTAACACTATTAAAGATAGAAAAAATACATAAAGACACCAAGATATTACATCAACTATTGGATGAACTATCATAACAACAAATGGCTAGATTTGAGGAATTAAATTTCATTAATGTAGATTCAAACTATGATGATCTATATCCATTTTAATGCTTTTGATATGATACTAGTGGATGCAAGGATACCATCAACAACAAGCTAACAACAAACTTTCTTGCCCCTACCTACCATATTGACTATACAATTACATCATAGGGAGATGATCATTACTCCAAATATATGTTCCATTACTATGAGATATGGTTAGTTTTGGTATTAGTTAATAAAGACACAATCATTTGTGATTTGGGACACCAAGCCACTCTCACACATAATATTGCACAACAATCCTATTGGCTCTCAAAATCACATGCCCTCTCCTCTACACCATTACTCAAAGTGAGATAAAGGTAGTAATATGTATCAAATATATTTACTCACACATCAACAAGGATAGGAATACTTTTTTCCATTGCATAGGATTAGGGTGAATCCATTTCTTATTTAGACTCTAAATAACTTATGAGGGTGATCGTTGAGACCTTAATACATGACAAAAAATAGAATAATAATTTCACTACCATACCTTAATGGTAATAAAGAATAATAATAATTTCTAAAGAGTGTCTATGAAGCTAGATATTGAAATCATTTTTTCCCTCTTAATTAGAATAATATGCATTTCATCAATAGCAATTTAAGGAAAGTACGTGTATATTTTCTAAAGAGCGTACCAGTTAGTTTGATTTGTATATTGTCCAAGCTTGATTTTCTAAACAATTTTATGAGAATTATGATCAATATTAGTGGTAATGGTGTCAATTATGTCCCTTGATTTTATTTTTGAATGTTTTAAGTTTAATTTTTTTTGGATGTTGGATAGTTGTGAAATATGATAAAGGGGGGAAATATGGCTTAAGGAGTTCCATGTTGAATATCAAGTATAAATTCAAGTATTGAGGGAGGTCAAGAATAGAGGAAGTTTTACTAGCTTGTGGAGATGGTTTACATAAGGATCATATTGCAAAGGCTTAATATTTTGATGAGGTCCCTTATATCAAGGTTCTTTTGAATAAAAACCAATTTTTTCACCAACATAAAATATGTGAGGTTTGTGGTGAATTTTGTGTCACTCTATATTTATATTATTAGAATGTAAGAATTTATTGAACTTATTGGTACATACACTTTATTCTCTAAAAACCTTAATGTGCCTAGTGAAGTTTTTGTTCATGAGCGTCTAACTCCATTATGGATGGTCATGCATGGTAGGATGTGTCAATAAATGTCTTAGATGGGAACCTAAGAAATGTTTAGAAAGAATTATGCAATGTATTTGTATGAATTTAACTACAATGAAGTAATTTTATAAGTAGGGGATGTTATCATCCTAAATGTGTGGTTGCACAACATAGTATACATAAAATAGATTTACAAGAATGTATTTGAACTCCTCCATTTGTTTTCTTATCTACAAATGAAATCCTATAGACTAATTCCTGTTGGCCCATAGTTGTCATTGCACCAAAAGATCGACCTGTTAATGCCCGATACAACTGCTAGAGTTAACGGATCCATAAGAGGCGGTTAGTCCATGCCACGAATCCCGAGGGGAGCGCTGACCATTTGCCAACAAACTCCCCCTCAGTGTTACCCGAGGGGATTCTAACTCGACACCTTTGGCTCTGATACCACTTGTTAGCCCATAATTTTCATTGCACCAAAAGATCGACCTGTTAATGCTCGATACAACTACCAGAGTTAACGGATCCACGAGAGGCGGTTAGTCCATGTCATGAATCTCGAGGGGAGCGTTGACCATTTTCCAACAATTCCTTTATGTATTTAACATGGTCCGTAATGTCTACCAAAAGTAAAAAAATCATGGATCATAGTCATAAATTATGGATGTTGGTAAACCAAAATGGACCCAGACATGAGTGAAGAAAAGACACAAGCATTTATCATGGTGAGATTTTTATGAATGTGATATGATACTCTTATTTTCCACTTAGATATAATTTTTTCCTTTTCCTTATTATTTATTTCCAATTGTATTTTTTCCATGGAATTCTTAAGTTCAAGAATCTTTGAATTCATTTGTTTAACTTCACTTATACAATCATCTCTCACTTTCTTTGCTTGCACAAATTCATGTGCGATAAAAAACCTTATATCTACTTATCTCTCCCCATCCCTCTCTACTTTTCCTATCTCCCTCCTTCCCCCTCTCTCTTCCTCACACACACAACTTCTCTCCACTATCTCTCTCTACCTACCCCTCCCTCTCTCCCTAACTCTCTGTATACCTTCCTCACCTACTCTACCTCTCTTTATCTCCCTCCTTGCCTCTTTCTCTTCCTCCCTCTATCCTTCCCACCCTACCACTCCCTATCTTCATCCTTCCCATTTTATCTCCCTCTCTCTATCCCTCCCACCCTACCACTCCCTACCTCCCTCCTTCCCCCTCTCTCTCTCCCTCCCTCACTATGTGCAATGTGAAAATGAAAATGTAGAATTAGATGAATTATCCTTCTCATAACATCCCCTACTATTCCTTTTCATGATCTTCTAACTTATTTTTAATATCTTTTACTTGAAGTGTTGAATCAACTACTCCCTCATCAACCCTTAGGAAAATAACATCATTTTCTTTGATAGTGTTGTCAATGTCTTGAATACTTTTATGTTGCTTTGCAACCGCTTTTTCTCAAATTTGAGAGTGTCTTTATGATTATATAATTCAATTTTTTCTTTTAGTGAGTTCCCTAAAAGACTTGTCTACCTTTTTAGATAATACTTTCATGTCTCCACCCAATTGATTCTCTTTTTTTGCACTAAGATCTGATTTTTCCTTTTCCTTATCATCTATTTCTAATTGTATTTGTTCCATGGAATTCTTAAGTTCAATAATCTTCGACTTCATTTGTTAAACTCCAATTATAGAATCATCTCTCACTTTCTTTGCTTGCACAAATTCATATGCAATACAAAACCTCTTGACTTTATCCACTTTTGCATTTCCATTTTCCTCTTGCACATACTCCACACACACCTTCCTCAACTTATCAAGAGCGGAAAGAATCTTTTCATTCAATTAATTATCTATCTCATTCACTTTGGTTTGCTTGTTTTAATGTGTTTTAGAGAAGATTCCTTTTTTATTTCATGTATTCTAATACTTAATGCCTCTAGTTATGCATTTCTATTGGCCCATTGCACATAGTGCACACGCTCCTTCCTCAACTTCTCAAGAGCAAGAATAATCTCTTAATTCAATACATTATATATTATCATTCTTCCAAATAAAATTTCACCATCACCCTTTATCATACCAACCCAAAAACATTATCCTTATCCCTCCTCCATCCTATAAATCCATTTTGGGTGCCTATTTCCCATAATCAACCATCACATCTCCCCCTCACACTAAGTATATTTTGGGTCCTTCTATACCTCCCACCCTACCACTTCCTATCTCCAACCTTCCCTCTTTCTGTCCCTCCCACCCCACCACTTCCTATCTCCCTCCTTCCCCCTTCTCTTCCTCACACACACACACAACCTCTCTCCATCTATCCCTCCTTCCCTCCCTCCCTCCCTACCACTCTCTATCTCCCTCCTTCCCTCCTTCCCTATATCCCTCCCACCCTACCACTCTCTATACCTATCCCTATCTCTCTCCTTCCCTCTTTCTCTCCCTGCTTCTATCCCTATCACCCTACCACTTCTTATCTCCCTCCTTCCCTCTCTCTATCCCTCCCTATATTATGATCTAGTGATAACTACTTTTAAATCTTCATAAGCATTGTGATAACGCCTCCCTCCCCTCTCTCTCTCTCTCACACACCACATCTTTCTACCTCTCCCACCCTACCTAGATCCCTCTCTCTACCTAATTCTCTCTAGTTTTTTCACCTTACCTCTCTCTAACTACCTCTCCCTATCCCCCTCCTCCCCCCTCTCTGTCCCTCCTTCCCACACAACCTCTCTCCATCCCTTCCTAATTCCCTCTCTCACTATAGTTTGTTAAGCCTTAGTTGCCTCCTAAATAAAATTATAGTATGGGGCACTAGGGAAAATTCCTCTAGGTAGTCATCTCCAAGGTTATATAATAATCAATAGATTATATAAGTCTCAAATAAGGAATTTATATCTATCTCTCCCTCTCTCCCTCTCTAATTTTTTCTATCTTCCCCTCTCTCCTTCCATTTCTACTTCTCTTTATTTCACCTCTCCCTCCACCCTCTCTCTCCTCCTTTCACCCACATTATCTCTCTACTTCTTTCTATCTAACCTATCACTCTATACCTCTTTCTCTCTCCCTCCCTCCTTCCCTCTCTCAATCTCTCCACCTTCCTCCTCAACTCTCTACTTCTCTCTCTAGATCTCATATATCTATCACCTCACTCACTTCTCTTTCTCTCCCCTTCCCTCTCTACTCTCTTTATCTCTATCTCACCTCTCTCTCCCTCCCTCTCTCTCTCACACACATTCAACCTCTCTCCACCTACCCCTCACATTCAACCTATTTTATAATCTTTGATAAGTTTCCCCTGCATTTTTCAACCCGAAGGGCATGAAATTTCAGCAAAAGGCTCCCCATGGACATGTGAATGCAATTTTCTCTTGATCTTCCAGTGCTATCTCGATTTGGTTGTAGCCAGAGAAACCATCCATTATTGATAACATAGCATGCCCTGCTATTAAGTCCATGATGATGTCAATATTAGGCAAGGGGAAATCATCCTTGGGGCATGCCTTATTTAGATCTCTGAAATTTGTACATATCTTGATACTATTATCCGGCTTTGATACAGGTACAATATTTGATATCCATTCAGCATAATCAATAGACCTAATGAATCTTGCATCTAATAACTTCTTCAACTCAAATTTTACCATCAATGCGATATGTGGATGCATCTTTCTTAATTTTTGTTTTACAGGTTTTATTCCAGTAGCAAAAGACAAATGATGCATTAAAAGATTTGGGTCTAAACCTGGCATATCAGAGTATTACCAAGAAAAGTGAATGCTTCTTTCTTCAAAGAATTTGATAAATTCAGGTCTTTCTTGTTCTGTCATAGATTCTGCCAGATGTAAAATCTTTTCTCTTTCTTTTGTGCCAATGTTTACAGACAGTGTAGGTTCCACCAGAATTGATGATCTTTCATGATAATGTTCTGGAAGCGTGTCAAATTTCCCATCTTTTAGTGCCTTAGAGAGGTTTTCACCATCCAATGCACTTTTTATTTTTCTTTTTTCAAGATCTAATGCTGCCATAGAATGGTTTTCACCATTAGATCCATTTTTCTTGTGTTCTATTTTGCAACTGGAAGATTTGATACCCTCCTGTTGAACCGTGTTGTTATGAGATTTATGGATAGAACTTGTATCATGTTTGTCACAACAAAGGAAATTTATGATAGCATCATCATTTGCATAGATGAGTACATTTATAGGTTCAATGGGTTCCCTGTCGATAAGTTCAAGATGGACTAAGGGCAGGAAGTCATTGGATTGACTTGGGTTAATGGCGATAAGGGTTTAGACAATTATGTCATCAGAGTTGTCATTAGGGATGTTGAGGTCAATGATGTTACTTTCCTCGAGATTATCTAGTCCATTCGATGTTTGTTCATCCTCACTTGAGTCATCAATATGTTTTGATTCTAATAGAAGTGGTCTAGACCCTGAGCTCTATCCCTCCTCACGTGTAGGTGCATATTGTTTTATGACATCAATTTGGACATCTGTGTAAGATACATTAGAATGTGGATCCCATTCATATTCATTAGAATCTGTTTTAGACCTATCTCTTACTTGAAGGATTCTTTCAACTACCTTCTTAGTCATTTCTTATTTTTCCTCTTCTGAGTAACCCAATCCTGTCTTATCCTTTGAATAAAGAGTAAGAGGCTGAATGAGTTCTACGATTCCTTCTTTCCTTTTTCCAATAAGTCTCTGTCCTTCATAACCCATTTTTTCTAAAATAGCCTTTCCTTTGCCATACTTATATGTCTTGATGCTGATGTTTATTGATGTCGATGTTTCTTCATCTTTGTACAACCAATTGAGGATAGCTTTGTCTTTTGATTCATCCTCTATAGTACCGGCTTTCGCAAATCTTTCCTCTAGAACCGTGGCAGGTTGTGATGGTTGTCATTTTATCATTGATGGTTGTACATATGACTTTGGAGATGGCATCAATTGTGAAAGATTAAGAGACTGCTCAATATAATATTGTCCCATGCCTTTTTCTATTAGCTGGACCTTTTCTTGGAATTTTTGTGATAAAAAATTTAGAGGATCCTTATTGTCTGTTAATGTAGATTCAACAAAACTTGTATCTTTTAATTTATCCTTTTTATCAACCCACTTGGATGTAATGTTTGGATTTTTTTCACCATCTGATGAATTTGAAATGCATGCTTCTCTATTGTGAGGCACAAAGGTGTCTTGAGAAGTTCTGAGTGTGTTACAATGTCGAGGATTGTTATAATCTGTTGATATAGTCACCTCTTGTCCATTAACTGGAAATTTCAAACATTGGTGATAGGTCGAAGGTAATGCCCGCATTTCATGAATCCATGGACGTCCTAAGAGTATATTGTAGGTTAACTCTTTTTCTAGTACCTGGCATGCTATATTTTCCACCATTGGTTCCACTTGAATGAACAACACAATTAGTCCTTTAGAAGATCTCTCTTCTTCATCATAAGCCTTTATTGTCATTTTTCTTTGGGCATCAATAGCATTATCTGAATACCCTAGTACACGGATTAAATTTAAAGTAAAAATGTTCAAACCAACTCGCCCATCTATTAGGACCCTTTTAGCACGATGTTTGTGTATCAAAACTTCAATATGAAGGACAATGTTATGTGGATGATTAAGTGACACATCATCCCATTTAGAGAATGATAGACAGTGTGGCATGGTCAAATGTCCCACCATAGCCTGGAATTGACAAACATCTAGGTTGTTGGGTACTGTGGTGGCAACAAGTGCTTGTTTTAAAACCTCCTTATGGGATGGTGATAGTTTAAGGAGTTCAAGTATTGATATTTGCACTGGTATTTTCTGAAGTTGGTCGACAATGTTGTATTGACTTGGAGGTGGAGTGGTGTTTTTAGGTGCAACTCCATTCAAAATTACCTTGGATTGCTCCCTTGTCATTACATTAACCAGTTGATAGTCTTGTCTTTCTCTGATTTTCAAAACATTTATCTGATTGTTAGATATTTGTATGCTCAGGATTAGATCTAGTGGTATAATGTCATTGGTTTTGTTGTTATAAATGTGATTACCAGTGATAGTATCAGTTTCTACTTTGAAAAAACAAAATATCATGCTATCGTAAACATGATTGAAATTTTTACCTTTACTGTTTGTAGAAGATGACTCTCCCTTGTCGTAATTTGGTAAAGGGTCTTTAAAGGCTGTATGATCGTTGTTGTTTTGATATCCCTCTACGTATACCTTTTTGTTGTCAATTAGATCTTGGATTATATGTTTTAATTCCATGCAATAATTTATCTTGTGTCCCTTATTATTATGGAAGTTACAATAATCTACGTCATTCCACCATGGTGGTTTGACTTTTGGATCCCAAAATCGTGCTTCTCATGTAGTGATAAGACCACTTGCAACAAGTTCCCTCATTGTTGATTCCAGTGTTTGGCCTAATGGTGTGAATTTATGCCGATTTGATGATTTTTGATATGTTTGTGGTTTTGATTCTCCATTGTTTAGATTATTGTTTTGATTGATATTTGACTTGATGTTTTGGTCATTGTTTTGGTTTGTCTTTGCTGTAGAGGCTATCAAGTTAAAAAATGGCTTTGCATTTTGTAAGTCATTTGCAGTTTTGTTGATCCCAGTATTTCTATTTTTTTCTAGAATTTAGGTTTGTCATTGTTGGTATATTGATTTGAGGAGTTGGTGTTGTTTGATTTTTCATTGTAGTGTTTGATCACCCCTCGTTTGACTAAGGCTTCTTCGATTTTAAGGCCATTTTCAATCAATTTTTTGAATGTTGGAGGACATTGTAATTTGAGCCTATAGCTCATTTCATCAGTCAGGTTGTCAATGAATAACTCCATTTTCTCTTACTCAGGTATGGAGCGATGATACCTAGCAAAAAGTCTTTGCCATCGCTATAAAAAGGACATGAATGTCTCACCTTTGTTTTGATTTATGTTATAGAGGTCCTTTATTGTGACATCATGTTGGATGTTAAAGGAATATTGTGATATGAACCTATTGACGAGCTCTTCAAAAGTTCATATTCCTGGTTGTAGTTTGGAAAACCATTCCATACACCGACCTCCTAAGCTTCTTGGGAATAACCTCATTAGGTAAGTTTCTTCCTGCACAAACTCTAAGCTCATGGTTCTGAATTCCCTTACATGGTCGATTGGGTCTGTCTTACCATTATATTTGTCATATTTTGGGAATTTGCAGTGTCTAGGGAATGGTATCATATCCACAGTTGGGTCAAAAGGATAAGGACAAATGCATTGTAATGCATACTTTTTCGTGTTTCACTTTTGCATATCTTGAATTTGTTGTTGCAAGTTTTGCATTTGTTGTGTTAGGGCCACAACTTGATATGTGTTTGGCGTATGTTGTGTGTGTTGTGGTGTTTTAGTTTCATTTGCTCTAGGTGTTTCCTTAAATTGATTGACATCAAAATCTTTTGGAAGTTTGGCACCTGATTCAACTAGCATTAAGAGATATTTTTTGATGTCTTGCTCTAAAATACTTTCCATAAATTTATGGAATTTTGGATCCTGTTGGGCTATTTTTCTGTCTTCTGCCATTATTTTGTTCTTGTCATTTTGATGTAAGCTATTCCAAGGATTTTCTTCTACCTTGATGTTTGACGTTTTGAGTTCTTTTTCTAAGAGTCTCTATTTTTGTAACCTTGTGAAGATTGGCATACAAGTGTTTGTTTTTACCACTAAACTTTTGATCTTCTATGCTTTGATGAGTGTCCAATGAATTTTAACAAAGTCAAATAGGATGATATATCCTATTGATAAGACTAGGTTAAAAATTTGATTAATATGCCTCATTTCATGATAGTAGGATGATAATATCCTGATGGAGAAACTTAGCCTAATAACCAAGATTTTGGTTTGATTTGTTTGACACTTTATAGTTTGCAAGATTTGGGTTCTAGTTGAAAAGAATGTTAACTTATCTATATTGAAAAAGATACTTCTGGTTGATAAAAATCCAAGTTTTAGATGTTAACCAATCTGACAAATATGTTTGGAAATTCTTTGTTTTTCTACTTTTTAGAAGCGCTAAAATAGAGTGCAGAAGCTCTAAAACAGGCTGTGAAAGCGCTATTTTATTAGCTCTAAAACAGAGTGTGGAAGTGCTATGACAGTTTTCCAAAGCGCTATTTTGTAGAAATGCTAAAACAAAGGTCAGAAGCATTGAAACAGAGGGTGTAAGTGCTACTTTGGATTCAAAAGTGCTAAAACAGACCTCAGAAGCACTAAAATAGACCTTAGAAGTGCTAAGACAGAATGTGGAAGCACTACTTTGGGTTTCAAAGGTTTTTGTCTAATTTTTCTACTTGTGAAGAGATTGATTTTCGAGAATTTTGATTTTGGCAAGATATCCCCACTAGTATTTTTCTGATGTTGGATGACAAGCCTAATGATTCTAATGTTTTATCTATTGCAAAAATTGATTGGGCCTGATGGAGTATTCTATCATTGGCTATGGGATGGAGGATTGACGAATAGGTTGACTATGATTATGATATTGTGACAAAGCTCTTCTTTGGAAATAGGCTTGTGAATAAAGAGGCTGTAAGGCATAATCACCAGTATAACCCCTAGTGAAATCATGAAACCTATGGATGAAAGTTCTATGATGAAGCAAGATTTTTCTACTATGATACAAGAAACATCTTTTTTAAAAATATTTTTGTAACTAAGTGGTTTCTTCAGTTTCTTGATTCTTGTTTTGAGGGATTTCTTGACAAAATTTTTGGATTTCCAATTTCTTTATTCATAAATTTACCAGTTTGATTTGGTTTGTGGTTTTCAGGATGATCTTTTATCTGAGTTACAATGATTTGAGAACATGGCAAGAAAATTGTAGAACGATTGTTTTTAATTCTAGAATCTAAACATATAGTGTATGTTCAAGAACTATGAATGGTCCTTATTGATTTCCACTGGTTTGATTTAACAAACTTTAGACAAACTCACTCTTAAAGTCAAAAATCTCATCGTTATACTCAACAACCCACATCTTAAAATTGCATTGACTCACACAACCGTGTCACCCCCTAGAGGGCACTCGTGTTTTTTTCTTTTCTAGGCATGTACTCAAAGTTGGATTTCTCATCCCTTGAACAAATGGTCCTTGGCAATAATATGGTGAGTGTCTTGGGGGCATATTATTCCCTCCCCTTGCACTGCGAGTATTACAATGTCTAGTTATTGACTCGGCTGGATACTACACTATGGTTTTTAGATAGGGTTTCCGTGCGGTGCGACAAATGATAAACTCCCTCAAGAGACCTCCCAATCTTTAGAACGAATATTTTAGGGATGGTTATCTTTCACACTTCCATCGAGTTGGAATTTCATCAACAACTCACATTTGTTTAGAGTGGGTTGGAATCCTTGGCTTTAGGCGTTCCCACTTAGGTCATTCCCGTAGGGTGAGTACTATTTCCCACTACGGCAGGCCTTCTAAAGGTTTTAACAAAAAGCATAAAATTGCATGAAAAGGAAAGGGTGAGTCTGGCACTTTGATCACTCAGTTTAGGGGAGAGCATAAGCCTATTCACCACACAAGCATAGCAATAATGATTTATTTTAAGCCCAAAATACAATGTACTAATCTAAGTGAAGATGTTGCTTCACAAAATCAGGCTATTTTATTTCTAATGCAACAAAATAGGATGACTATCCTAGGATTGGTATATTTAAATTAAGTGTCTACCCTAGGATTGATTATTTTTAGTCCAAAAAGCATAACATTTTGGTGGTCATGTCGGATCCAGAAAAAAATAAAAAAATACAAAAGCGCTAAATAGAGTTTCGAAGCGTTGAAACATAGTTTTGAAGCACTGAAACAAAGATCAAAAGTGCTATAGTTTAGATCAGAAGCACTATAAAAATTATTAGAAGCGCTACAAAATTCGTCAGAAGAGCCATAAAATTTCACCGAAGTGCTATAGAAATTTTGAGAGCAGAGACCAACTGTGTCGTGAACGTCTGGCCGATGCGCTAAAATAGGCTGTGGAAGCGCTATAGTTTCCCCTTTAGAAGCGCTACAAAATTCTTCACAAGTGTTGAAACAAAGTTCAGAAGCACCGAATTTTGCCTTAGAAGCACTATAGTTTTCGTTAGAAGTGCCAAAAAAACTCTCACTTGCGTTAAAATAAACACGCCAGAATCCTGTATGACACTTTTCAAAGAAAAATTGTGAAAATATGGGGTTATGCCCCACAGTGGGTGCCAAATTGTAAGTGTGAATAAGTAACAATGTAAATACGCTTCTTAATGAAACATTATATGAAGATTCTATAGTAATTAACTAATAAAAAGAGTAGAAACTTGAAAGTGTCTCATTGTCTCCTATCTTTAAAGATTTATTAAGTTAAAGGAAGCTCTCAGATTTGATAAGCTCTGTGACTGTTAAAATACCAATCTAAAGAAAATAATGATGCTGGATACAATGATCTAATCCTATATGATAATATCTAAATGATAAAAGAAGCTAATTTAATCTATTGCTAACATGAAAACTATGATAAAAGCTACAACCGTGATATGAAATCTAATGCTATTGCTAAAAATGCTTGAGGCTTGATTTCTTGATGCTTTGATGCTTTCCTGCAAAGTAAGTTTGCATAAATTTGGGATCCATTCTTTGTTGTACAAGGCTGGATTTATAGATTTCTCGGCATCACATTTACACAGGGAAAAAAAATAGAGGCCTAGATTCAATTTGGAGGATTGAAGGGTGAGAGATTGAAAGGCTGGAGCTGATTATGGGAATGATTCCTCCCCATGAAAACACAAGGCAAGAGGATAGGAAGGATCAGAGGCAGAGGATTGGGAGGATTGAGAGGATTGCTTGCAAGCTTTCCCTTGAATGCCATTTGCATTAAATTAGACATAGGATATTTAATTTTATTGGTGAGATATGATGAGCTGTATAATTTGAATATTTTGGATTTTATTCAAATTTAGGAAGAAATAAGATATTTAAATTTAATAAAATAAACTATAAAAGTGTATTTATTAAATATGGAAGAAAATGAATAATTAAATAAAACAATGTATGTGAACCTATTTATTTAATTTAGATAGAATGATGTAATAATTAAATAACACAAACTATTGAAGTTGTATATTTAATTAAGGAATAGATGAATTATGATGTGAATTATTCAAATAAATATTTCTATTTATTTAATAGTAGATGAATTTAATTATGATAATTAAATAAAACAAAGTGATTTTTTTTATTTAATTAAGACGAAAAATAGTAGAATAAAGATTGAAGAATTTAAGAGGAACTATACAAATAAATATATCTATTTATTTAATAGTAGATGAAATAAAGGGTTAATTAATCAAATAAATCATATTTAATTAATTATATTCTCCAGACCATTTTTAGGTGTATACAAGAAGTACATACTAGAGGATAACCATGTTATTGATTGGAATGCTTTATAGGTATAAGACCTAGTAAAAATCAAGCCTCTCAAAGTTCTTGGAACACGTAAGCTTCACTTATGTAATAGAGAGGTTCTGCAGTGCAAGGTCTAGTGGGATTAGTATGCAGAAGATTCTGCCACTTGGGAGGACTATGTTGAGATGAAGCAAAAGTTTCCTCATGTTTTGTAAGACTTTGAAAGTTCCTAAAACAATTTTGTTATGATTTATGGTTTATGGATTTATGTTCATGTTTGATACTTAAAATCATCGGGGATGATGATTCATAAGGGGGGGGGGGGGATATGTTACACCCTGTTGTGTTATTACCTATTTACCATTACCTTGTTAGGTTAAAATTCTTTAATATATGATTATATTTTTTATATGAATTTTGATGTATGATGTGGTGAATAAATGTGCAATTCAATATGACATTTTAAATGTTTTGAAGATAAAATATATGATGCATATGAATGTATTGTTATTGGCTAACTACTGTTGTGATGTACTAAGCTGGATGCATGAACAGATTCATACCTCCAAAAGAGAGGGGGAGTATCACTTAGGAGAAGAACTTGGTCTAGTAACTCTTAATGAGTCTAAACTGAGTATACACACACTCACATCCTATTTGGTCTAAGTTGAGTCAAGTTAATTCAAGGAAATGGTAAGTGATCTTCAGTTTTGGTTTGGGAATATTTTGTATTGATTTATGGTTTCAATCTTTGAATGCTCTTGATTGGGAGGATGTTAAGTCTTTATGTTGAGTGAAAGTTCTTCCGTGTCTATGCTTATATATATTAATTGATGAAGTGTATATATAATGTATATATATGTATATATGTATGTGTCTACAATAACTCATATATATGAGTAAATATGTGCATGAGTATACGCAGGTAGACATATCTACACATGCTCATGAATGGATAACCCATATACATGGGAACATCAATTGGATAAATTTGACATATATATACTTTGCATACATATATCAATCGATGAATATACAAATATATGTGTGTAAGTATGGCTATTAAAATGATGTTATATATAATATATATATATATATATTAATATATATGTATATGATAACATATATACATACATATTAATATAAGTATATATAAATATGTATATATGATTATTTTAATATATGTGTTAATATATATATTGATTGGCAAGTAATGCATTTGATATCATGCGTGTGAATACAAATATATTTTTATATATTAATATTTACATTATAATGATTATAATATATACATATATTAATGATATATATATATTAATGATATATATATATATATATATCATGTTATGATAAGCATTCAATTTTTTTTTAATAAAGTAAAGCACATATAATAAAGCGCTGTCATAAGGAATGAATGGCTAAGAAGTCCGCATGCATGAAGTGCATAAAAGAGACTAAAGTCTCAAAGACTTTAAAGCAACACATAAAGTAATATGGCGTGAATTGTTTGCAATGAGTTGGTAATGTTTTAATGTGCTGACTTGGTCAATATCCTGTGCATGAATAAAGGGCGCACTAGCATGAAATGAGGTTCCAAGTTAAAAGGATTCTGAAGCTTTTTAGAACTATGTTCTATGCTTTAAACCTGTGCATAAGCAAAGAGGAAGCATAAGACTAAGTCAATTTCCATGAGATGGATAAGATAGTCAACTTAGACTACAATTAGGAAACTTGTAAACTGCATTTTCTGAGTTTTAAACATTGCTATAATCAAGTTATGGGCAACCCATTCTCAGCTAAAGAAGATGGACTATGTATGTGTTGCAAACCAATGTTTTAACCAACCACCTTTCACATTTAGAGTTGAGTTGATGCATTTGAAAAGGAAGGTGGTAGAATTGTTAGCTTGTTTGTAGCATTAAGATGCTCAAATTTTAGTATATATATAGGTGCTCACTCTACCATTTGTTACAAACTTTTCATTCAGATTTATTCATTGTTATTCTATTGTATTTTCTATGTGAGAGTATTTTGAGAGCCTTTGTGAGATAGAGAGAGTTATTTTGTAATTTTACAATTGTTGAAAGAATTGGTAAGATGCTAGAGTTGAGGATAGGTTGAACTTAGAAGTAGCAAGCTCAAACTTGTGGAATTGAGCTAGGGAGGAAGTAATATCAGTTGGAGCTTTTAATACACAAATGTTGATTTCTATTCCTTTATTATTTTATGATTGAAAGGTTATTTTTTTTATGGATGTCATGTTTGGAAAGGATTGATTTAAATACATGTTAATTTTCTTTGGATAAGCTTGCATGTTTCATGGTTGAATCTTATTTTGGTGAAACTTTTTTATTTGGATTATTCTTATATATTGTATATTGGAGTTTATATGATTGTGTTTCTATTTAAACTATACATAGTCTGTCAATACAATACATATGTAGCATGAAATGTGAAATGTGGAATATGTTTATGTCTTAAAATACTTTAGATAAAAATATTAGTTGACATAGGTGGTTATCTTGGTTATTCCTAGGGTTAGAATAATCCATGGGAAAGGGTGTAACCTAGTTAGTCAAGTTATTTTGTCGTCACTTCCTTCTTTTTGGGATGCATGTCAAGAGTATGAATGGTCATAACCAAATAGAGCTAGAAAGGTGGATGCGCGCGTGACCTCCACTCTAAATTTTGTGATGAATACTTTGGCCAAAGTAGTGTAACTAGCCACTATTTACACTATCAGTTCATTGTGATCTAGGTTTGCATACTAGGTAGGGAATATCATACATGTAGGTTGTAGCCACTGTATGGAAGCTCTAGTTATGTAGGACACAACACCATGCTTTGGGAAGGCTAGTATTATGAGGTTACCAAACCAATCTCTTCATCAAAGGGTAGGGCCATTTTACCAGTTAGGTAGATGTGCAGGGGACCATAGTAAGTCCGTGGATGGTAGAAAGGAACTTGAGTGATGCTTTCCCTCATGCACTTAGCAACCAAGATTTGAGGAAGGACATCTGGACCATTCGTATCTCTATTTCAGTAAGCTTGTAGAAGCTATGTATGCAATCATGTATCCATCTCTATGGAAATTGTAAATGTGAAATGTTATCTTGAAATTATGAATATAAAATCATTCTTGGGTTGTCGTAATGTTTCATTGTAATGCAATGGGAAAATTTGGAATGAGGTTATTTCAAATGTGAAAATTGTTTTGGATAGAAAATAATTTTTTTATTACCAAGTGTTGGCATCTTAAACTATTAACTTGTGGGGAAAACATAGTAAAAGTTACTAGGTAGAATAATGGGCATGTTACACGTGGTATCAGAGCTATCGGGTTTAGATCTGGAACCTACATGCTCACTATGTTTCCATCCAATATTATATGAGTCTAATGTTTGGAATTCTTGTGCTAGAATGGTGCGTGTGAAGATGACTATAAGGAAGTCAGTAATCATTAATGAGTGCTACCTAAGGGCCAAGAAGGAAAAAGAAGCCATTGTTCGAACCATAAAGGGGGCCAATTACAATAATTCCATTTGGCTGAGTGACACTAAAAATTTAAGTCATGACCTATCATGAATCAGTTAAGAGAGAAAAAGGATGAGTGAGGCTATCAACTTTCTACCTCCTGTCTCTTCGGCCAAGTCAGAATCTTTACCACTTTCTAGAGATGTGCCCTCGAAATGTAGTGTTAGTCCTACCATGATCTTTAGGGACCTTCATACTCTTCCAATGTTGAAAGTTATTGTATTAGCCTCAAGTGAAAAATTAGAGGAATATGTTCCCCAAAACTATGTATCTGAGGATAGGTCTAAGGGTTATTTCCCTTTTGACAATGTATATGAACAAAACTTTGAGGGGTATACCCCACCTAGTTATGTATCAGAGAGTTAATCTGAGGGATACTCTCCCTTATACTATTTGAATAGTCATTCCATATAAACACAAGGATATTGAAATCCTTTTTGATCTTAATGAAAAACATGTTTTGGCAAAAAAACTTGTGTATGATTTCTTTTATGAAATTAAATATATGTGAATGTTTGATCTTTTGGAATGTTTTTAGAATGATAAGTAAAATTTATTAGGATACAATTAAAAATGAAACCTCCAGGTGTAACTTTTCTTGTGAAAAATAGTTAGAACAAGAACCAACCTTGGGGGAAGTCAAGAAGTAGGCCAAGGTGCAGAAAATGCCAAAGCTAAATTGGATCGTATTTTGGCTATGATGGATGAAACAAGAGAAAGAATTGGGAACCTCGAGTAGGAGGTAAGAGGAAAATAAAGGGAGGAACAAGAATTTCCTAACAATGAAGAAGAAGGGAAAATCCCATGATCATACTCAATCAAGTGAACATGAGGATGATGAGTCGCAGTCTAAGTCAGAGGGAACTTAAAGGAAATGACTGGAAAGTGAGCTATCTCGAGATATGAGAAAGATCACACCTTAAAAGTTTGAAGGTAGTACTAGTGGGGATGTGGTTGAGACATGGCTCACAAAGATTGAAAAGTATTTTGAAATCAAGAATTACTTTGAAGTCACTAAATCTATTTGGGGAGCTTTTCAGTTGGCTAGAGAAGCATCCAACTGCTGGAATAAAAAGATGGAGCTTTGGCTCTATTCCCTAAGGCTTACTTGGAGTGAATTCATGAATATTTTAGGAAACAATGGTTACCTCAATTATTCTATGATCAAAATCTCACTTACTTTCTGAACTTGAAGCAAGAATATCCTCAGTGAGTGAATATTTGAAGAAATTCACTCATCTTCTAAGGTACCTACCCATGTACCAAAAGGATGAGAGGTTTTACAGAAGGAAGTTCATCATGGGTCTCAATAACCAAATAGGTGGAGAGGTAGATGCACACGGTCCTAATACCATGGACCTAGTATATGAGAAATCTATTAAGCAAGAGCAAAGGCTTAAATCTATCTCGAACTATGGTGAAAAGAATTTGAAGAAGTTAATTTGGTCACAAGCCAATCAAGCTTCAAACAAGCCTAGTGAAGGGAAATGTTTTCAAAGGAAAGGGGACAAGGGACCCCATAATAACTGGAATTAACCAAGAAGGGATCGTAGGGGGAACAAAAACAACAAAAATGGTGGTGGGAATGAAGGCAATTCAGGACGACCTACAAAAAGGAAGGGATCATTGAAAGGATGTTTTAAATTTGGTGGAGATCACTTTGCAAACTAGTGTCCCAACAAACCATTATGGTTACAACCACATGGTAACCTTCTTCCACCTCAATGAGTCACATTCCAACAAAGGATTCATGCAAAATTAGACAATTGGCAAGCAGAGTACCATATTACTCTAGTAGAAATTCTAGGTACTTTGTGTGGTACACCCATCTCAATTTTAATAGATACTGCTGGTAGAAATTTTTTGTTTCTTCTAGTATAGCTAGTTAAATTTCTAGAAAATTTGGCTACATGGAAAAGAATTGGATTGTTGAATATGCAAACCAGACAAGAGTTAAGGTGGATCAATGCCTATTTGAAGCAAGGGTTAAGATTCCAAATTTCTCTATGAAAGTGAATTTGTACATAGAACTCTTAGGTTCATATGATGTCATTTAGGGATTAATTGGCTATGGAAGCATAGGGACAAAGTAGATTCTCATGTAAAAATAGTAGAATTCTTAGATGATCTTGGAAACTAGGTCTTTTGATTTCAAATCATTCTCACTGGCTTTGTAGACTGTTTGTTGAACTTGATTTACATATTTCTCTGCCACCAACACATTTTTGCTATCCATTAAATATTTTTTGAGCTTCTTATAATGTAGTATCATAGCATCAATCAATTGAAACAATTCACACAAATGATCAATCCTCTGCATTATTTCCTACTAGATATTTTTTTCATATGCCATATTGTTTCTCTACAAAATGCAGTTAACTTATTTTGACAAGAGTTTATTTCATTTTTTGCTTCCATCAACTTTGCGGCCAATCTTTCATTTTTTTTCTCTCTTTCTCCAATTTTTGTTCCCACTATTCATTTGCTTTCCCAATGCTTTGTCTTAATTTTTTTGAAGTGGATTTTTCCTCATCATATTTATTTTTTCTCTCATCTAACCTTTGCTTCAGTTCATTCAATTCCACCTTTGTTTGGGGTGATCCCACAATAGTGCTGTACACATCTAAAAATGGTCACATTGAATCAAGCCTGATAATTAATTAAATATGAGTTATTTAATTAATCTTCTAAAGTCATCTACATATAAATAAAATAAATTATTTATTTATATTTTTCACTTTCTAATTCTTCTATTTTAATTAAATAAATAAGTTTATTTAATTATTACCATTTTCTATCTTCCTCTTAATTAATTAAATAAATTAATTATCATATTACTTTAAGTTTGAATTTTTAAATTCAAATAAGAATATTCTTCTAAATTCATTATTTCTAATTCTTCACTTCACATAAATTAAATATTTTAAATATTTAATTAAACACCTTTTTCACTTCTCACACATAATTAAATATTTTAATATTTAATTATGGAAGCTTCTAAATTCATGTCGTATATAATTAAATAATTAAATTATGGATTTATCCTCAACTACCAACTAATGCCTCATAACTACAAATGGCAAATGGCTACTTTCCTTCATTTTTGAATGGAAGAGGTTGTGTAGGAGGAAACATTTTACCTCTTTCTCTCTAGCTTCCATCATTGTCTCCAACTTCTTGATCTTCCACCGTTCATCTTACCAGGCTTGATTTCAACCGTCGATCTTTGCTAACTAGGCTTTTTCCTCCAAAAGTCTATAAATACAACCTCTTTGTGCTTTGATAAGATTCTAATCAAATTTAGCATGAGAATTATAGTTGCATTATTGAGCACTTAGCGATCTTATTATCTTAGATTTCTTTAGCATAACATAACATCTCAGCTTTATCATTTTAGCATAAACAATCATGGTAGAATAATCTTGCAAAATTTGTTTTAGTTTCATATCTTAATATAGCTTTATCTCATATCAATTTAGAATAGAAATGCATGTTGAATATAATCTCATTCTCTAGGTTGTCATTCTATTGAGCTACTGCTTACACAATATGAGAGCAAGCAACTTACAATGAATCCTTGGAGATAGAGGACAATGGGACGTCTTTGAAGAATCTGCTATGTTTAGAGTTTGTTTATTTTTAACTTAGATTTCTTTGATATAATGTCGCATTGGTGTGTTTGTTTAACTCTTTATTTTATTCCACATATTCACACACACAAGTGGTTTACACTTTTTGGCCAAACTTGACATTGAACTAATTTTTTTTAACCAAATCTCCACTTTTGAGCATCTATAGCTGCTAAACCATGAGGAATTTGAAGATAATGCAAACAAGTGATTTGTCAGATTTTTTCTGTAGAATTCTAAATATATATTTTTAAAAATTTTATGAATCAAATTGCATTTCTTTTTCCATATCCTTTGAAAACTAGTTTTTAACAGTAAACACCATTTTGAAAGAGTGATGTTCATTGTAAAGAAAACTTTTTTTCTATGAAGGATAAAATTCTATTTTTTTTGAATTTAGATTTGTAATTACAATATCTAGCATGTTCATTTGGTTTCATGGTGTTTTATTTAATATTTTTTTCTTAAATAATTTTTGAAGTCAAACCAGGTATCATTTAGACATAGGCAGACCGTATACAACATAAATTTTTTGTATGTATCAAAATTCAATTTTTTTTTCTAGATCAAGGACATCAATACCTAGCATGAACATATTTTTTAGATTTTTTTTGATAATATACCATTTTTCCACATGTGTAGAACAAAGAGCTTGATTTTTGCCAAAAAACCTACATTCACAAGAAATAAACAATAAATATAATAATCAAATTAAATATATTTAAAGTTATGCTTTTTGGTCCAAGCTTATAATAAGGATTAAATACTTACAAAATATAAATTTTAAATGAATTCATTTGATCTCCCAAAAGGTAAATCAAAATTGGATTTTTATCAATATTTTGGTAGGTGTATAAGAGACTCCATTTATGTATGGTTTAAAACTAGTGGGGTTCTATACAAGGGGGTTTGACCTAAGGGGGTTTGTTCAAATCCTCTTCAATTAGAATCCTTTAAATGGAACCTTTCAATGCTTAAATCATTATATTTTCTAAAAATATGTGATTTCAACAAAAATCAATATGCCCCAGAAAGTTAAACCACCATTGTGGGATCACCCTTTCTTTATCCTCTTTGCTTTTTGATATAGAGGCAATTTTTTTTTTCTAACTCATTGCTCTTGTTTTGCTACTTTCCTCTTTGCTTTCTCATTTTTAGGTTTTTCTATAACTTTTTTATTTGAATCTGCAATCTCTCTCTCTCTCTCTCTCTCTCTCTCTCTCTTGTTTTAGCAATTATGTGTACACCAATTCATTGTTCTTCTTTGATATGCTAATTATTTTAGTGAACCAAAGGAAAATAGGTGTAGGGGTTCCACCTTTTAGGAGATGGAAACTAAACCTAGGGACTTATTTCACACTTCAGTTCATTAGGAAACCAAGATCCCTCAACTAAGTGACTCAATTGAGGGAAGGAACTAGTGGTTTCCTTTTGGGATTAAATGGTGGTTCACCATTAAAATGAAGCTTTAAAGGAGAAATGCAAACTCTAATGCACTAAACCCTTGAAAATTCAAAACATTAAAACAAATTGACAAACAAAATTAGACAAAAAGGAACCTAGTAAACTGATGGATTCCAAGCAAGATTTGCAACTCTAAAATTCTACTTTTTGAAGTGCACTAGGATTGATATGCCAAGCTAGGCGATTTAGTCCTGCTATAGGAATCAAGTCAGAATCTAGAATCTTTTGGTGACTATTCAGGATCTATAGAAAATTGGAAAAAGGGTTGTACTGAGACTCATACCCCTAGAGGGGAAATTTAGTCCCAGTATTAGGGTTTGATTGATATTTTTGTAGCATCTACAAATCTTTTGTAGCTTTCGTCTTGCCCGATCTTCAAATCTGAAAGTCTAAATTATAGCGTGTAAGTGAGTTTTCATGAAGATGACAACTTTGTGATAACTTTGACAACTTTTTCAACTTTCTCCAATCTTTCTCTTCAATGGATATTCAACCTAAATATGCAAATCACATATCAAAGAGAGGGAAATTTTTGTTTTGTTAGGGAATGGGGATTTTCCTTGGTCAAACCCCATTTGGTAATCAAATCTTGAAGTGAAATGAAACATGAATGGAAGGAATGATGAATGAATAAATGTAATGTTGCAACTCACCAAACCCTTGAAAAAAAGGTTGAAAACTTGTGTGAAATAGATCCAATGGATGTGGATCTTGACTCTTGATCTTGATATGAGATAATGTCTTTGAATACTTGCTTGAATCATGAAATACCTACATCACAAATCTTAGCTCAAAAACACACATGATGCTTTAATCTTGAATGCTACTCCAAATGCTTGATAACTTGCTCTTGAATGAATACTCTTGATCAAAAATTTTCTATAATGCTCGGGTATGTGAAAGATTAGATCTTGTTAGGATTGCTTAGATGAAATTATGTGAAATAACCTTGTATTTATACATTTATGCCAAATTTCCCAAAATTAAAACTCTACAATCCGACATCAGATCTAGGATAATAAAATCCCATCAAGAATTTGATTTAAACTAGGTCCAAGTTAAAGTGGGACTCATACGCCAGTCTAGGCATATGAGTCCCAGTAGCTTAAACCTGGGACACAAACTCTGAGAAGTGTTAAGTTCAATGCAACATTTAAAATTAGGTCCCGAGACCTAGGTGGGACCCATACGCCTAAGGTGGCGTATGAGTTCTAGATCACTATATATGGAACACATAACCTCGATCATTAAATTATTATTTTCCATTTGTTAAATTTCAAGATTATCCTTGGAAAAATGCATTTAAGAAGGTTTGTGGATACAAAATAAGACTAATTAAAGCATAAATAAGCCAAGTTCTTAATAGGGAGCGCCCAAACAAATATGAAAACGTAAAGGGATACATTTTTCTACACTACATTTAGCCCCCACTTTAGTGAGAGGATGACCTTGCATCAAGCTCACACTAAAGTAGATGAATACACATCAAGAGGGGTCCAAGTGTACCAATACTAGTGAGATAGGACAACACAATCAAGAGGGATGATCAAGCCCCTAGGATCAAGATCCTATGGGAAACCAACATAGGCACAAAATAATATGCATGTGAATGATGTATGGAGCAACAAAAAGATACAAGCATATACAGTCAAAGACATAAAGAAGAAAGTAAAGAAAAGAAAAGATGGTGGATCAAGCCTCAACCATTTTTCCAAAACGATGTGGATAAGATCTAAGATTTTTGTCCAAAAAAAATGTTAATAAGTGGAACACAATGTTTACTATGCAAACAAAATGCATGCTCACATGGGCTAGTGGAATCCAATATCCACTAGGTGAGCCCCTAGTGAGACACATACACACGTGACTAATATGCGCCCACACAAAAAAGAAAGTGGCTATGGGAAAGTAATGCCTAAGGTCGGCTCCCATACACTAACCATACCAAAAATATACCTCCTGATAACTTTGATTAGGCACTACACAACACAAATGATAGGATTCATGAGGCAAGCAAAACTTTGTATGCTAACACCCATGAACAAACAAGATGGCAACATAGGAAAGCAAAGTGTGTTATGCAAGGTGGACATATAACAGTTATTGTAAATGTGAAAGAGTGTAAGGTACATTCAAAGGGGTTTTGCTTAGTTCATGTAAGGTATCAACTTAGGGAACATCGTGCCTAATGTCTCCAAGAGAGGACCAATCAAAGGATAGAAGATTCACAACTTAGGGAATGCACTCCGATCGATATTTCCACTAAGAGGAATATAATATGCTAAGAGAGACCACACTCTTGAAGGACATCATGCCTAATGTTACCACAAAGATAAAGACACATCGCATGAAGTAAGAAGACCACTCAATGAAACACGAGTTGTAATACAAATGTAAAAGAATAATGCCGATGTATGCCCCCACTTTAAAGAAATTGCTAACCATTACTTTAAAGTAGAAAATGCTAAATGATAATAATAAAGAAGACATGAGAGATTATTTAAAAAGCCCTATGCCAAGTCATATGTTTCTAAATGAGGTTACGTCATGAAAAGGGGTTTCCCTAAAAATGAAATCTCAAAGTAACACACAAGGGATCCATGGATTCAAAGTCAGTATATCTTTGCTACAATGTTGTTATAGAGAGCTCAGAAATGTCATCATTCCCCAAATACTCATGGAATAGGAAGAATGATACAAATAGAGTGAAAAAAAATAAAAGCTTTTGGGTCAACATGGAATAGACTTGAATGTCTCAACACCTTATGTCATCCCCAAAAGGAAAACATAAGACAAAGAAAAGATAAAGGTTTATGACATATAGAAGAATGTAGATACAAATAGAGGAATGTCACTAAGAGAGAGATGCATCAAACATAATAGTATGAGAGGTCACATTACACATGCAATCACACAAAGAAACATGAAAAGAAAATAAAGACAAGACTAATAAGGAACATGCAAGTCAACCTATTAGTAGGTCATCAACATCCCAATCTTGTTCATTGTATTCAAAAGTTAGACAACTAGCCAAAGGGACAACAATAAATGCTGTACTAGGACAAGGCTATCAAATTCTTGCCCCCACTATATACAAGACAAGAATGAGCCAACATAGGTGGTGAGAAAGAGATTCTTTTATTTTGAAATGATTTGTAATGAATGTACATGTAATAGTGAGAAAATTATGATCCTACAACTATTACATGGCAAGGAGCTAAAGGGACTATTTATATGATATCAAACCTTTTAAATATTTATTTTAAAGCACGACACTCATCGATTTTATGTCTAATCACTCTATAATATTGATAATGAGATATGTTTATGTTCTTAGGATTTGGTTTTGGATTTTCTGTCATGGGTGGTAATGTTATAATTCTTTGAATTAGAAGTATGTGTAAGGTTCTTTCAATTGTAGACATGGGACAAGGGAAGTTTAGCTTCTTTAGTTTGTACGGATTTCGTTGCTTGCTAGATTCACCACCTTGTTGAGGTAAATGTTGAGGAGGAGGACCTAAGATGATCCTATCATCCTTGTGAAGCATTGGTTGTTCTTTAGGAAGGAGGACACTTATGTCAGGAGGAGGATCTTGGTACCCTACTCCTTTGGTATCTTGTGTTGGTACTTACTCTATGAGTTTATGAATTTCATGTTTGCTTGTTGTGTCACATCCTTTTTTAGTTAATATCTTAAAGCCTTGGCCATAAGTATCTTCTAGGTTGATGGGAGTGTTGGTCACTTTGTTAACATAAGATGGATAGGTATGCACTTGATTAGAGGAGCTAGGTTCACTCATTTTTGGAAGTTTAGGCTTTGTTTGTGACTCAATTTTAGGGTGTAAAAGATGAAATATCTCGAGTTGTGTTGGTTGTTTCATGGAAGGATAAAAGGATTCATTAGTCTCAAGATTGTTAAGGCAATCGTTTATGAAGTTGTTCATGCTATCATCATCTTCTTTAATGATTTCAACTTCACGAGGAGGACATGCATTAGGAGTTGATTGAGTATGAGTGAGTTCAATTTCATTAGGATCATTTCCAAAAACACAGCTTGATACATCCACTAATAATTTCAAATACATCCAAAACTTACCAAATCATAAATCCATCATGAAATACAATGCAATTTTTAGACTCTACACAAGGTCATTATTTGATTACACTATGCAATCAATATAAAAATGAAATGTTGTAATTGCAATTTTGAAATTAAGCAATGCACTAAATGAACCAGATTAAGATAGATCTAATGAAATGAATGAAATAGAAACTCAACAAACTGAAACAAAGATCTGATAGTAGTAAAAAGAAACACAAAAAATGAAGTTTTTAATGTAAAATATAGATTCAGACCTGATTTGGGACTAAATTGACCAAATGGGTTAATGATCCCCAATTAGGGTTTTTGAAAGGTTTAGATAGTGAGAAAAAGACAACATAGAATTCCCATAAATATGGGAAAAAGACCTGTACTGAGACTAAATTTCCCAAGTGGGAAAATGAGTCCTAGATTAGGGTTTTTAACCAAATTCAACAAATTCTGAGTTGATTTTAAGGTTTGTAGGTTGTATGCTCAAATGGATATTTGCAAGTACAATTTTCAAATGAAATTTAATGATGTAAGATGTAAAAATGCAACCTATATGCACTTTTCACTAATGCAAGACTTAGGGGCCCTAAATGCAATTCAACTAATGTAAATCTAATGAAAAGTTAATCTAGATCTAGGACTAAATTTTTGTCCAAATCATAAATTCAAGGGTCCAAATGTCAGGTTCACCAAAATGAACCAAAGGAAATAGGTGTAGGGGTTCCAAAATTCAGGAGATGGACACTAAATCTAGGGACATATTTCACACTTTAGTTCATTAGGAAACCAATATCCCTTAACCAAGTAACTCAATTGAGGGAAGAAACTAGTGGTTTCCTTTTGTGATTAAATGGGGGTTCACCATTAAAATGAAGCTTCAAAGGAGAAATGCAAACTCTAATGCACTAAACCCTAGAAATTTGAAAGCATTAAATAAAATTGACACACAAAATCAGACAAAAAGGAACTTGGTAAACTGATGGATTCTAAGCAAGATTTGCAACTCTGAAATTATTCTTTTTAAAGTGCACTAGGACTGATACACCAAGCTGGGTGATTTAGATGTGCTACAAGAATCAGGTCAGAATTTGGAATCTTCTGATGACTGTTTAGGATCTACAAAAAACTAGTAAAAGGGCTATACTGGGACTCATATGCCCAAAGGGGAAATTTAGTCCTAGTATTAGGGTTTGATTAATATTTCTATAGCCTCTAGACATCTTCTATAGCTTCCGTCTTGTCCGATCTTCAAATTTGAAAGTCTAAATTTTGGCCTGTAAGTGAGTTTCCATGAAGATGACAACTCTTTGACAACTTTGAAAACTTTTGCAACTTTCTCCAATCTTGCTCTTTAATGCATCTTCAACCTAAATCTGCAAATCACACATCAAAGAGGGAAAAATCTTGTTTTGCTAGGGAATGGGGGTTTTCCTTGGTCAAACTCCATTTTCGTAATCAAACCTTGAAGTGAAATGAAACATGAATGGAAGGAATGACGAATGAAAAAATGCAATGTTACAACCCACCAAACCCTTGAAACAAAGGCTACAAAATCATGTGAAATGGATCCAATGGATGTGGATCTCGACTCTTGATCTTGATATGAGATAATGTCTTTGAATACTTGCTTGAATCATGAAAAATCTACATCACAAATTTTAGCTCAAAAACACACATGATGCATGAAGACTTTGACATGATGCTTGAATCTTGAATGCTGCTCCAAATGCTTGATAACTTGCTCTTGAATGCTCTTGAATGAATACTCTTGATCAAAAATTTACTATAATGCTTGGTTACGTGAAAGCTTATATCTTGTTAGGATTGCTTAGATGAAATTATGTGAAATAACCTTGTATTTATATTTGTTTACACCAAATTTCCCAAAATTACAACACTACAAGCCGACATTAGATCTAGGATAATAAAATCCTGCCAAGAATTTGATTTAAAATAGGCCCAAGTTAAAGTGGGACTCATACGCCAGTCTGGGCGTATGAGTACCAATAGCTTAAACTTGGGACACAAACTTTGGGAAGTGTTAAGTTCAATGTAACATTTAAAATCAGGTCTCGAGACCTAGGTGGGACCCATATGCCCAAGGTGGCATATGAGTCCTAGATCACTAGATCTGGAACACATAACCTCAATCGTTAAATTATGGTTTTTCATTTATTAAATGTTGGGATTATCCTTAGAAAATGCATTTAATAAGGCTTGTGGATGCAAAATAGGACCAATTAAAGCATAAATAAACCAAGTTCTTAATAGTGAGGGCTAAAAAAAGTGTAAAAATGTAAAGGGATACATTTTTATACACTGCAGCTAGTATTTTTGACTCCATTAAAATCTAGTTGGAAACTTCTCACCTAAAATTTAGATTGATCCATTTGATTTGTTTGTTTATTTTGAACTGTGGGAACAACAAACATGTATTGCATGATTTCTTTATTTGTGTCAAATATGGGTAATACCATGGTTATTGTAGGATCTAAAGTTACATCAGACACACTCTCCATCAGTTTCTTCCTTTCTTTTTTATACAATTTGATTTCTTTTTAAACTCATCAATGTAATCAAAACCTGTGGATGTCAGAATAATGGAATGCTTGAATGGTGAAGGACTAGGAGTACTTGCAGTTGCTATTGCATCCACACTAACTGGGGGAATGCCTAAAAATAAATCTTTTGTGGTGGAATTGGTAGTTGGACTTGGACCTATCAAAATCCTCACCCTCTTCAGTATGCCTTGATCACTTGGTGTTTGTGTGGTATCTTGTATTTTCATCCTCTTGTGTGTAATTTATTTTTTTAGCACATGTTGATGACTACTAGTACTACTACCCATACCATCGCCACTAGTGGCAGTTCCAGTTGCACTAGGTTCTCCACCATGGCCATGTCCTAGCTGTGATTGTATCTGACCATGATGATTAGGATTTGAAGCTCTAACAAAATGAATTGTTTTAGATGTACTTGTATGCCCTTGGTATACTTTATTAGCTCCAAGGACATATTTATCAATTGGTTTTCTATGCTCTACATCTGTTACCATCCAATGGCCTTATCCTTGGGACCCTAAATGACCACCTTCATAACCCATTTTTTTGGCTATGGCTACTCCTGAAGTATATGCTTCTTTTGTGGCCTCACTTAAATTAGATTTGACATAGCTTTGTTCTTCCCTATCATCATTAGATTTATCATTAGTTTCTTGATCTTCATGTTCATTGGGATGCTCTATATTCCACAATTTGCTAAACTCATAATCTTCTTCATTATCTCCAAATTCTACAAGAGTTCTTGTTTCACCTAGCTCCTTCCTCATAGACCAAAAGGCTGTAATTTTTGATTGTAACCAATTTTTTTTTGTAACTTCCTTATCTAGAGAATTTGGCATTTTTAATCTACTAGATGGTTTATAAAATTTTTCATAAAAAATGTTGTACCTCCTAATTTGATTCTCTACTCCTATCTTTTGGTGCAATGCCATAATTTTTGCTGAAAATTGTTCAAAAGAAATACCTTTCTCAACAACACTTTTCTCCATTTCTATTTTGACCTCATCCCAAGAATCCTTGTTTCTCAATTTTTCAAGAAAGGTTTACTTTGATGTTGAATTCTACTTGTAGCATTCCTATTGGCCATAATAATTGATTTAATGGTGTCACATGGATCAAACTGCCAGTGAAAAACAACATCAAAATTAAAAAAATTGAAAAGATCATGTAGCACCATAAATGATTTTCTCTCGAATGTAAACCCTCCACATGAAAAAGGTAAAGAAGGAAATGAAGTCTTTTTTTGCTGATAGACAAAGTATAGTTCATCAATACTTTGCATTTGCCTTACATATTCTAATACAAAATCCCTTTCTATCACATGTATTGGAACTTTGTATGTCTCTACCCCCAATCCATACAATATTAGCATGGTATATTCTTCCATTAAGTACCAATCATCCAATTCTATTTCTTTTCCTAGTTGAATGCAATTTCTACATGACATAGGCAATCTAGGCATTGGAGTATTTATAATTGCTTGATACAATGGAGCCAAAAAGTAGTCTACAAAATTATTGTAGTCACTTAGAGAATCATGCATCCTTATCTTAGTGGTCCAATCATATACTGGAGCCATTTTATTTTCCTCAACATTCCTATAGGGTTGAATCTGAAGCTTGTTGGTTTGAAACATTCCACTAAATTTGAATAGAAAAAATAACACAAGTAGGTTGTGAGCCTAAATGTCTTAGTGGGATTTGAGTGTGGATCTCCTTTAATCATTAAAAATTGTTCATGCATGGATTCTACAATGTGCTTAATAAATTTATATTTGATAGGATGAGCAACATAATGAATATATTATATACCATTTCGAGGAGGCTTGCACCCACTTCTCAATTGCTATCCAGTCTGAGGCAAAATACTAGCATAGAAATAATATCCTGAACCCATGATTTAAAAATATCTAAATCATAAAGAGGCTTATGATTACCTTTCAATTTGTTTCTATCTTGAACTATTTTATTTTTTGAAATTAATATTTCCCCTTTCATTCATTACTTCATAATTACTAGCAAGCTTTTCTACGTCAATGTGGACATGTCCAAATTCTTCGGTTCTAAACCCCAACACTTTTCCAAATTCTTCGGTTGTAAACCCCAACACTTTTCCAAATTATTTTGCATTAATGGATAACAATTCTTCTTTTCTATCTATTGATCATCAAAGCTTTCACCTCTCTGACAGTCTTATGGGAAATTATGCGACTGGGGGACCAATCAACGCCTCACTGAATACCTCCAAGATTTTAATAGAAAGCCGACTCTTCTCTGAGTTTGGGAAAAGGGGTAGAAATAAATGTAAACATAAAACATGAAAGTGGCGATCTGTCAACACTTTTACAACATTTCAAAACCTCAAATTCTTTTCAATGAATGATATGGTAGACACAGAACACCACAACCCTTCATTGTTGGGAAGAGAACGAGCAACAAAGACTAGATACAAGCACAGTGCAGTCATTCAATCTACCCATAGAAAGTGTTCGTTATGATTTGATCAAGGATATAAGTTTCAAGATTTAATAGAAAACATTCAAAAAACACATAAACTCTTCCTCTTAATATAGCATAACACGAAGAAAGAATAACCTTTAAATAAAACAAAGAAGTCCAATGACATAATCCAGCTTCTAAAGGCTATAATTTTATCACATAAACATATGGAAATCAAATAATCAAACTATTCAGATTAAGCTAGACATAGTGTTCTATTCCGGACGAATATATAAAGAAGGAAATATCGACAAAGGCCATATCATGAACAATTTCAAATATTTCTCCCAACTAACTCGTATTTCAAATATTAAGTGAACTTTAAAATATAGGTCGGATTCCAATCTGACAATAGTTTGAGTTAAAACAGATATAACATGCCAGAGTGAAGCAGTGTTCTACAAACTTAAAAAAAATGTCTCCTATAACTATGGAAAAACTAAAGAACTTTCCACAAGGAAAACTTCAGGAACCCTCTTCTTCTATTGTCACCTCAAATTTATAGTTGTCAAGGAGAGAGAAATGCCACCTCCACCCAGAAGTAATGACTTCCAAATGTCTGCACCTAATAGCTTAGAATCTGGTCCTAGATCTTTAATTAGGTTGTGACAATCCTTGCTCATCAACTGCCAACTATCACATTAATATCCCTTAGATATTTAACAAGATTGTCCTCCATAAATGCTTGGATCCTAGAAAACAGTCTGGAATAATTCTTGTTGATTGATCAAGTAGCTTTGACGGCACCGAATCACATCCT
This sequence comes from Sequoiadendron giganteum, assembly GCA_007115665.2. NCBI lineage: Eukaryota > Viridiplantae > Streptophyta > Pinopsida > Cupressales > Cupressaceae > Sequoiadendron > Sequoiadendron giganteum. The sequence goes on from CM021105.1 coordinate 442,593,524, forward strand.
TGCTCATGAAAAATAAAGCAAAGGGGTAGGTGCAAGAGTTGGGTCCACAAAATGTTCAAAAAGTGGAAGTGTTTTTCCTAATTTTTAGAATTTGTCATAGTTGGACTTAAAATTTGAAGCACTTACACATTAAATCTTAAAAATATTCAGTAATATGAAATTTAGTATTTTGAGTCTAGTTTTCAAATATGTAATTTTTTGTAATACCCAGATGATACAAAATAATTTTTAATACTTATGTATAAAAACCACTTTTTAAAGTCACATTTTTAGGACCATACCATGCACATGTACGAAGACCATAATTTGAAATAAATAAAAGTAATTTTCTAATTCATTTTGGGGAAAGATGTATATTATAATGCAGATTGATGAGGATATTTTTTAATAATTTTTTTCATAATATTTTATTTATTCATTAATTTTTTATTTGCCCTAATTTTTAGTTTTTAAACCCTTATGTACAGACAACATAACTTGACCTAAAATTATCATTTTTTGATTTTTCTTTTTTTCATTGTGTAAATAATTGTTAATAGATTGATTCCATATAATTTTTTTAACAAGAAAATTAACAAATTAAAAGTTATTAAATTAATATGAAAACCTAACATTTCGAGTTTGTGGACCTATTTCCTCATAAATAATTTCAGACTATACTCTTTATACTCCTCTTCTTGTTTTTCCGATGCTTCAATGTATTGGTGCATTTCTCTCATCAATTCCTCAATGCCTTTGTAAACTTCAAAACCCTCAACCAAAACTTCACCTACTTCCCGATTCAATTTGTCTATCCATCTGTCTACTATCTCCGCTTTGCTTCTTACTTGCACCAAATCATCTACCTCCTTTTTGCTTAACAAAATAGGAGTCTCAATGCCTGTTACTTGTTGTGATCTTGGAGATGAGACACTTTTCAAAAATGAATGTAATTGATCCAATTGAGCCTTTAGCTCATCCTTCTTTTGTTTATCCTTGATCATTCTTGACTTGGTTGTTGAAGCCACCACATCAATCAAGTTCATTTGCTGATTCCTAGTGGGCCTTCCTAAGTTGACAGTACTCAACTGATAATCTATTAGCTGCATGTCCCCTACCTCATTTTCTGTCATTGGCATGGCACATTCAGCAACAATCTCTCCTTTATCTGTGAGTCGGGTAGAATGTAGAATTTTTGCCTTCTTTTTGGGCCTTTCTTGTTCGATCTCCTTTATCATATCCTCCCAATTGAGAGGTTGTGAAGGTGTTACTGCCCTTTTCTGTAGGTCTAGTTTCAACCAAGTGGGAGCACATGGAGCAGTAGTCATCATAGAAGGAGAAGAGGTAATAGTAGTATGAGGTGGCTGCACATTTACCTGAGGTTGAGAGTCAACCCTTGATTTTTTCTTGTTGTTCTTGCAGTATATGCATCTGCACAAGCTTTTTAGATTCTTCCCTATCCTTTTGTTCTTGCCTTTTCTTATCTTCCTCTTCTTTCCTGAACCTCTCTTCCTCCAACTGATTTCTCTCTACTTTTTCCTTTTCCAACCTTTCCTTTTCTAATTCTTCCTTGTCTATTCTTTCTCTTTCTAGAGCTTCCCTTTCCAATTTCTCTTTTTCTAAGGCCTCTAGTCTTTCCCTTTCTAACCTTTCTGCCTCCAAAGCCTTAAGTTTTTTGGCCTTTGCTTCTTCTTCTTTTTGTTTCTTAACTAGCTCTTCAGCTTCTTTTTCCTTTTGTAATTGTTTTGCTCCTTCCTTTTGGCGAACTTCCTCTGCAAGTTTCAACCTAGCAAACAAGATCTCCTTTTCCCTCCAATTCCTTGCCTTCTCCTCCTCAAGGTCATGGATCTTCTGTATCAGTTCCAACTTGTCATTCTCTTCTTTGACCTTGAGTTCATGTTATTGTTGCTTTCTTTGTCTCTCTACTTCATCAGCCGTTGCCTTGGCTTTACTTTGTCTAGTTTTTAATTGTTGCTGGTGCAGTATAGCATTAGCTTGTACCTTAGCATCAATTTACTTTTGTTTCTCCACTGTCGCCTTTGCATCAGAATTTCTTTTTGCATCCTCAAATAGCTTCCATTTCTCTTCTTGTGTCAAAACCTGCTCAATATCCTCCTCTAGAGGCATGTTTTCTTGTATATCTTTCTCTGACTCAATTTCATTTGAATTCGTTCCAACTTCATGAATCTCCCTCTCCACTTCTTTTCCTTTTCTAGTTTCAACCATGCTATGAAGAGCTCCCTCTTGAACTTCTCCTTTCTGCTGTTTTGTAAGTGGAATTTGTGCGGAAGACTCACCTAATGTAGGTGTTGAAACAACAGATCCTACTGGAACATCTCCTTCTTGTGTTTCCTCTTCATCCCCTGCTGCTTCAAGTTCTATCTCATCAATATCTGGGGGAAAGAATTCCAAGGGCTCTTTAGGAGGTATCTTCCTTTTGATCCTTTTGTATCCCTTACCCTTTTTAGGGGCTGGTCCTTGAGGAGTCTGGGTTCTTAGCACTAACTAGTTAACACTTCTATCCAACACTGTCCTTCTGATCCACTTAATATCAATGGTTTCTTCACTGTCCCAGTGAATTGGATCCAGACTCTTGGTTCCAATGTTCAAAGCCTCATAGGATGGATCCAATACAATTCCATCATCCACCAATGTGTCAAGAATATTTTCTTTAACACCATGCTCGGACATGAGTGCGATAGATAGCCTTTCATAATTCTTCTTCCTTAGATCATACTCATCTTGCCGGTCACTCCAAAAATCCTCTAGCAAATTGAAATGTCTAGTAAACACTGAAGGCAACAAGGCATACATCTTACCCTTTGGATCAAAACATTTATGAGCTGTGTATAAACCCAACTTCAATTGTATCAGCTCATTACAAACCACCTTTGCTCCTACCAAGTGTTGATAGCCATACTCACCCAACTTCATGGGAAACTTATGACATCCACTTTTATGTTTGATCCCAAACTGAGCATTAAATCCAAGAGCCTGATATACAAACTCCATCAACACTATTCTATTATTGCAGCACCTTGGAAGCAAATGTGGATGGCCTTCAAAACCAGCTAACCTAAAATATGTGAATTTGGGGTATTGAATATACCAACATCCCCATTCAGCAATGAATTCCATGGTTTCTTGACTCAACCTATACCCTGCATCTCCATTCAATTTATTAATGACTACATATATAAATGCATCATTGACTCTTCTGAAGTGAGTCTCAGAAACTTGTAGAGACAATTGGTCATAGTGCTCCCACACTTTCTTCTGTCCATCCAAGGCTCCCATTATGCCCACTCTGTTCAAACCTGGGAAAACACCCAACCTTGCCGCTGCATACACAATATAAGAAGTCATAAAGAAACACTTAGTTTCTCTGATGTTTTCCATTTGATTATGAATAACATTTGATATGATCATAGGCCAATCAAACTATTTTTTTCCATTTAAAATTATCTGGATGAAAGGAAACATCCATTCCTTGAACCAAAATGTATCTCTCTTCCCAAAAAATCTTTGACAACATCATGATTATATCTTATACCTCTTTGTAGAAATCTACCCTCTTTGGCTGGTTTGCAAGCTTTCTTAAGGTTTTATTTTCAGTCTTCAACCACTTCTTGTTCATATGAGATTTATTGGAGTCCTTATACTGACCATATTTCTCCAAGGCCTCTGCCTCATCCAACTGCACCAAGTTTTTAAGATCCGGGACATTGAATATATTTTGCAATGCTTGAGGAGTAAGATCAATGATCACATTGTTCTGAGAATCCATGCACTGTCTGGTAACAGGATTGTAGGCACTTGCAGTTGTTAAGATCAATTCTGGGCATTGGATTGGCAAAGGAAACAAAGTAATATGGGCTAAACTAGAATCAAGAATTCTTTGTGTCCTCCCTGTTAGATCCTCCCATTTCACAAAGGTGTCTGCATATAACTCCTCGAAGTTGTACTGGCCCAAGTTTGTATCAGTGATATCTGACCAGTTAGATTCCACCTTGCTCACCTTCACCGCAGGACTCCTATGATTATACCTCAAGGTATAAGGTAGTTGTTCTGGCTTCAACTTCTTTGGTTTTGGCACTGCCTTTGATGTTCTTGCAGGCTGGTTCCTTCGAGCAGCTTCCCCTGATGCTCCTGACATCTTTCAACTTTCCTGCAAGAAAAACCTCTAATTAGATCATCATAAAACATGTTTTAAAAACCATGCCTTTCATATATGCACCGGAGGCGGAACTAGGTAGAAACACAATCTAAAACAGTCTCTTTTACAACACTGCCAGACTCAGAGCCAAAACCGATATAGGTATTTTACTAAAAATGAACGGGCTCGGAGTCAGAAACGAAAAGGTGATCAGAATCGAGATCGGAAGGAAAAATGAATTTGGTTTTCCTTCAGATTCTTATATTTTCTATTCTATTTCCATTCCACCTCCGCTTTTGTCTAGGTTATCATTATTTCAAAAGAAGACTTCTCATTATATGCGGAGCCGGAGACGGGATGGAAATGGAATTGATACCTTTTGCAAAAATAGAATTCTCAATTTCAAGATCGATTCCAATCCCATCTCCGCCTATGTTGACCATGAAGTCATCAAAGATTTCATCGACTTAACACACAACTTCATGGTTCCAAACTAGGTGATTTTCAAAATGACATGGGGCTAACCTGGGACTCGATAAAACCATCCCCATATGACGAGGAGCGATTGTATTTTAGGGCATCATATTTTAACCTTTAAAAGTGATCACAGACATACATGAAACCCTAATCTAGGAAATATGACATAAAAACTAGGGCACGGATTTTAAACCTTGTCATTTTACCAGATTGAATACGCGATAAGACCCTAAGTAAAAATGAGATTCAATTAACCCTAACTCATTGTAAATCTCTAATCTAACTAATCACTATTTAAAACCTAAATTTAATCTAACTTACTGCAAATCAAAATAGCACGATGCGATCACGACTAAAACGTGAAAGCGACTGTGCCCTAAAACCAAAAAGAACCAAAAACAAACGTAAAAGGAATGAGGAAGAACCAGACAAACAAACAAAACAAGAACGTACGCAAACAAACACAAACTAAGAACCATGAATTATGTTAAAACAAAATGATTCAAAGCACGAGCAAACACAAAAATGTAACAATAAATAACCAACAAACAACAACGATAAGAGACCCTACCTCGAACACAAAAGAACCCAGCTAACCTTCTGAACTGATCCACAAGCAATAATCTTCTCCTCGTTCAATCAATTTGCTCAAATGAACTCCGCTGCTGCTCTTCCTTGCTCTTCAGGTTTTTAACAATGATAACAATGATACGTTTAACCCTTAATGAAGGTAAAAATCAGTGTTCTTACCTACACGAGCAATTGTCATTAATGCATTAAATGCAATCAGGCGGAGTCGAAACTGAAAGAGAACCAACACTTCACTGTAGTATGACTTCAGTCAAAAATTCAATGATCCAAAAGCGGCAGGGGCGGAATCAAAATGGAAACTGATTCAGAAACTTAAGAAATTCCTTACTTCATTTCGGTTTCGGTTTCGGTTCCGCCAATAAAGCCGAAAACAAAACTCAACACAAAAAGTAAAACAGAAGACCGACAAAATAAAACATAACATAAGGACTAAGACTAAAACCAAAATTCGAAAAGCGGAGGTGGAGGCGAAAATGAATTTAGATTTTGTAATTTCCAAACACTAACCTAACGCCCACTCTAGCTTTGAGTCTGATTAAGACAAAACAACAGACCAAAAGAAAAGACTATTGGGATGGGGCCCATAACGAGTTTTGATTGTGGTTTTAGAACTCGATTTGGTTCCGGCTCCAATTCCGACAGACAAAAATAAAAGAAAACAAAGTGTTGAAAGGAGAAAGACTCCAGACTTTGTTTGAAAGACAACAAGAGATAAAAATACAAAGGGGGACCCCTTTTGACCAAGGCAAAAGATGGGGTGGTTATGCAAGGCATAACAGTTACCATGCCTTTTTTACCATGCCTTTTTTGAGACTAAATCCAAATGAAAAACATGTCTTGTGAGTTTGAAACCTTTTGGAATAAGTACCCACTTCAAAATGGGTACATATTATAAAAAGTGAATGGGTATTTGTTTTAAAGTTGAAAAATGACACTTCCCCTCAATGTGGACCCAACTTCTTGCACTTACCTAAAGTATTCTCCGAAAAAATCCAAAGATTTTTTTTCTAAAGCATAGCTTCCTGCAGCAAAGAGATGACATGTCAAGCGGGCGGGTATTCTCAGATTTGTGAAAGGTGTTTTTGAGAAATCTTCTGCCAAGCTGACACATTGTCTGACTTACTTCCCAAAGTAAAATGACTGACAAAATGCATGCATCCACCATGTGGCGCATTGCGCGCCCTTCAAAACCACCTCTTTTGCGCGTGGATCCTCTCAAAGCCAAAAGTAAAAGCCAAAAATCAAAAGACTAAGGCAAAAAATTTCTTCATAGTTCTGGCAACTCACAGGGGGCCTTCACTTGTAGAGGCACAAACCTAGACCTCTGGGAATTCCTAGAGTTTGAGGAAAGTGGAGTGCTGCATTTCCCAATCTGCATCAGTCAATCAGAAAAGATTACAAATGACCTTGTATTCTTGATCTAGCTCGAAGACTTCTTTAAAGGAAACAAATCCCCATCTTGCCGAAACAACTCCCAGGTGATAATAGAGATGAGAAAGTGGAAGAATCTCACACTTGATGTCATAAAAAATGGGTGTTATGCTTGATTCTAGGAGTTTTGTAGAAGTCTGAACCCTATTTCTGATTTCATCTATAATTTGCTCGACTGATAGCACATCTTCATTTGGTGAAAGGAAAGGAGGCAATCCAAAGCTATGCAAGACACCAAAATCCTTCTTGATTTCATCGACCCTTTTGTTCAACACTGCCTGGAGTTCCTTGCTCTTTGCTACTACCTTGTGAAAGTGGGAAAATTCACTTGCTTTGCTAGAGGCGACCCTTTAATCTAGAATTCCTACATTTCTCAGAGCCTCATCAATGGCCACACATAAATTGGAAATTAGACTCTGGGACTCTGCTACTTAGGGGGCATACTCCTGTAGAATCTGGTCAGCTAGCAGGCCAACCCTTTTATTTATCTCTCGAGAATCCTGTAGAAACTGTAGAGCTGGTTTAAGGATGGTGAGCATAATTATGATTCACTCCCAATAGGTAGATACTAGCCTTCTTTTTATAGGAAGGGTCACAAACCTTTGCCTAGCTGCTAGCAGTTGATGTAGCTGAGCTTCTTTTGCTTTTGCACTCTCCTCCATTTGATTCCTCTCCTTGAGGGAATTTTCCAGTTCATAAACTAATTTTTTGATCTCCTAATCACGAGCATGCATAGAAGACTCAACTTCTTTCTTGTCATTTCTCAACCTTTCTGCTTTTAGCTAAGCCTTTTGCAAATTGTCAAAAGCTTGAGATCAGACACTGTCCAACTCTCTCTTTATGAATTCCTGAGCATGCTAGTGCTCTGCGTTTGATTGTCGCTCAACAACAAGCTCAAATTTTAATCTATCAATCTTAGCATACAATTGAATCTATTCATCTTGAGTCTCCACAGGGGATCTTGTTGCTTTCTCTTGCTGGTCCTATATTTTCCTTATGCGACCCATTTTGGTAGCTCAAACTTTGATTTATGTCTGCAACCTATTCACTATCTCCCTTATACTCACCGGCTTTGCCTCACACTTCTTTAATTTTTGATCCAACCTCTCATAATCTACATATACTACCTGTACACATCTAAAAATGGTCACATCATATTAGCCTAGTAAATTAATTAAATACACATTATATAATTAATCTTCTTGATTCAACTACATTTAAATAAATTTAATAATTTATTTATAAATGTTCACCTTTTCTATAAATCATTCACTATTATCATTTACTCGTGTCTTTTTAATTAATTAAATAAATACCATTAATTATTTTAATTAATTATCACATTACTTTATTATATAAAGTAAATACATTTCTTCAAATATCAAAACCCATAACCATACACTTAATTAAATATTTCGTATTTAATTAAGAAATCTTATATATTCTCCAAAAATATAAGTAAATATTTATATTTAATTGGAAGCTTCCATTTGCACATGTCACAAGAAATTAAATAAAATTATTATTTAATTGAACAATTATCTTCAACAAATAAAACTACTTCATGACAAATGGCAATTTGTCTCCATTTTTGAATGAGGGGGTTTTCTAGGTTGAAAACACAATCCATCTTTTTCTCTCCAGCAGTTATATTCTCTCCAACCTCTCCATCTCTCACCATCCATTCTTCCAGGCTAGATCTCAACCATTGAAGCTTTCCAACAAAGCTTTTTCCTTTTGAAAATCTATAAATACAACCTCTTGACTCTTCCAAAATATAGATTTTAGTTTCATAGTAAGAGCATTATAGTGAAATATCTCCGACAATCAAGCATAGTAATCTAGTTTCAATTCATAGATTAATCATTAGCTGCATAATAAGCTGTATCATCTTACAATCATTTAGCATAGGAGTTTATATTTCTTAGCTTTCATAATACTCATTCTTGGAGTGGTCATTCTACTGAGCTACTGCTTAAACAAACTAAGAGCAAATAATTTCTGTAGAAACATTGAAGATAGAGGACAATGGAACGCATTTGAAGGAGCTTTTGTTATTTAGAGTTTGTTTTATCTTTTTAATTAGTTTCCTTCGATCTAATGTTTCATTGGTGTGTTATTTTATCTTATTAATTAGACCACTTATTCTCACACACATTTTTGGCACCCACCGTGGGGCCTTGCCCTATTTTTAATTGTTTTATTATAGGTTTTTCTGACAGGTGATAGACTGGAGCTTCGGTTTAGCGCATACGAGTCACGAATTAGTGCATTTGCAGTATGTTTTAGCGCATTTTCAGTCTATTTTAGCACATCTACAGTCTGTTTTAGCGCATTTGCGGTCTGGTTTAGCGCATTTGCGGTATGTTTTAGTGCATTGGTGGCCTATTTTAGCATATTTCTGTTTGTTCATTTAGCGCATTGGTGGCCTGTTTTACCGCATACAAAGGTTGTAAAAATTAAATTCTGATTCCGATGCCATCTATGGACAGGATTTTTCAATTTGGTTTTAAAGTAAAATGAAGCAATCCTGGGATAGACATTTAAAATCTAGAATTAACCAATCCTAGGATAGCCACCAAACGTTATTTTATCTTGGTTAAAATGAATCCCATGATTTTTGTGAAGCAACATCTTCACTTAGTGTAGAAAATCATCATTTGGATTTAAAACTGAACCATTTGTTTGTTGTGATTGCTGGGTAATAGGTTTATGCTCTCCCCTTTACTGGGTGACCAAAACACTAGACTTACCTTTTTCATTTTAATGAAATTCATGCTTTGTTACATCCTCTAGAAGGCTTGTCATATTGGGAAAAAGTACTCACCCTACGGGAACGACCTAAGTGGGAACAACCAAAGCCAGGTTTTCCAACCCACTCTAATCAAAAGTGAATTTTGGGGAAACCCATATTCAATCGAAGTGAGCAAGATAACCATCCCCAAAATCTTTGTTCTAAAGATTGGGAGGTCTCCTGAGGGAGTTTATGTATTGCCACGTCGAACGGATACCTTTACTATGAACCATAGTGTAGAAAGCCAACCGTGTTAGTATCCAAACATCATAATTATCACAGTGCAAGGGGAGGGAAGAATCTACCCCCAAGACCTTCACCATATAATTTCCATAGATTGTTTACTCAGGGGATAGAGAAATCTAACCTTGAGTACGCACCTGGAAAAGACAAAAACACGGGCGCCCTCTAGGGGGTGACATGGCTGTGTGATTCGACACAATTCTAAGATGTGGGCTATGATTATTATGATGACCCTTTGACCATTAAGAGTGAGTCTGCTTGAAGTGTATTCTTGTTCAAATACCACTAAAAATAAAAAAGGGTCATGATCAATCCTTGAACATACACTCAATGTTTTAGATTCTATTTCTTTAAAAAAAGTTGTCTTCCTATTGCATGTTGTGTTTTCAAAACATTAATTTAGATAAGATCATCTAGAAAACACAAAAATTTCGCAAATCAAACTGTGAAATTTATGTTAAGGGATTGGAAATCAACAATAGAGCAAAACTTGGAAATATTAGGCACCCACAAAAATCCTTATTTTCAAAAACTATGATCAAAACATCACAAAGTGCAACATCACCTTTATTTCTAATTTCTAGTTTAATTCCCACAACAAGATCACCATCCTTCCAACCAGGGAATCACGAGCTAAAAATTAAAAATTTCTTTAGTCATATCAATAGAATTCTCATTCTATTCTGACTAAGATATCCCACAAATTGCACTCTCTCATTGTGTGATCAAAGCTAGTTGAAATTTGGTGTAAGCATATGCCTATTTCCAAAAAGTCCTGAAAATAAAGAAGAAGACGAAAGAAGAGATCCACTTTACAACATGGGTGATAGGGAAGAAAATCTTGTTCATAGGCTTCATGGAAATAGTTCAAATGATGAAATAACTAATGAAATGCTTCAAGAAGCTGAACAAGATCCACAATTTCTCTTAGCTATGGAAAAGATCTTAGAGAAAAATAAAGTAATTTATTTTATTGTCAAACCAAGGTGCCAAATTACCCTCTGACTACAATATGGAAAAAATTAAAGAGGATCCTGAAAAGAATGAAACTCCCTTAAACAATCTTAGTACTCTTACCCAACACATAAGAGAAATCCAAAGGAAAATCAAGGAAATACAAGGGGGAACATCTAAAAAGTTCTTTGACGAAAATATGAATGTGACCTCTTCTCCTCCAAAAATAACATCATCCAAATTCAATGTTTTTGAATTTTTGCAAAGGATCAATGGGAAGCCCAAATCTAAGCCATCAAATAAAATTGACCAATCTTGTCATGCCATGCATTTATCTTCATCCCCCATAATTCAAAATGAACCTCATGATTCTTCCACCCAAGTCAATGATCCCATTCAATCACCTTCTTCTATCATATCCTCTACATCCAATGATTCATTTCAATCTACACATCTCGATCAAAACATTCTTTCCACTCCATCCCATGATACCAAAATTCTACAAACCCTTCCAATCTTTGATCAAGATCCCATCTCTCAAGAATCATATGATGATCCCCTCCTTTCATTATTCACCCATGATAATCCTCTTCCATCTCAAGAACAAAATATTCTTCCAAGTCCTCCCTCCACCCCATCTTATGAATCCATACCCTCTCATGACTCAATCACATCCCAGGAGCATGGCAATTCTTTCATCCTATCTTACGATTCCCTTCCATTGATGATCAAGCTACTCCATCTAATGATTCTTTTCCTAGTCAAGATCAAAGTATCCTATCATCCTCATGTCAAGAGCCTATAACACCTATTCAAGCTATCCATGAACCCCTCACCTATACATTGGTATCTTCCACCTTTATCCACTCTAGTTTACTCCCAACACCTATCCTTTCATCTATATCATATCCTCCTCAAAATGGAATTGCATCTTGTTTCACCAACAATACATATCTCATTGCTAAACGAGTGTGCAAAATTATGAATTACAAAGGAAAAGGCTTAGGCCTTCATGAACAAGGTATCCTAGAACCCCTTTTTGTCCAAGAACAACCATATTCTCACAACCTTGGTTATACACCTCATGCTCAACCTAGGTATCATAGTCCATCCAACTCTCCATCTATCCTAGGTCCTTATCCTAGTTCATCAAACACTCTCTCTATCCTAGGTCCTTATCCTAGTTCATCAAACCTTCCATCTATCCTTGGTCCTTATCATCCCGACCCTAGCTCATCAACCCTTCCATCCATATTAGGGTCCCACATTTCTCCATCTCCTATTCTTCAAGAACAAAAAAGCCACACATCCTTGATCCACTTTCAAAATTCTTCCTACATTAACTCATCCATCATACCTTCATATCATTCATCTCAATACACTCCTCCCATTTCTCTTGGAAGAAATTTTGGGTGCCAAATGTCAAAAGCATCAATATAAAAATCCACATGTATCAAAGGATCAACATGTCTCCTCGAAGAGTCATGCAAAAATAAAAGAAATTTGATCCAAAAATCAAAAGAAATATTCAAAAGGCCACAAAGGCCCATCAAAGAAAAAGAAAAATACAAAAGGCCACAAAGGCCCATCGAGTCAAAAGAAAAAATTCAAAGACCGCAAAGGTCCATAAATCAAAGAGAAAAATCTGAAAAGGCCACATGGGCCCATAAAGAAAATATCGAAATCAAAAGTCATGTGGATTCCTAAAAGTCTCATAGAAGCAATAAAATAAAAATTTGCATCCAAATTTTCTAATCCGTAAGCTTCTCCCCATCTCCCATCTAAAAACATATCACCTTCCAAATCCACTTTTCCTCCATCACTCCATCACCCTTCAAGGTGTGTGCCAATTTTAATCTTGCAATCCTTTCCATCTATCCATCACCAAGCCTTCCAACCTCCTATCCATTATCCAACATCCATCCCCCATTCTCATCCTTCAATTCAAAGCTTTGCATAAGGCCTTAGCTTCTACTATCATGCCAACATTTATAAGTCTTATTCCCATTCCCATGGTCTATTAGAGCACATATTTGAGGGATATTAGTTGTGAAACTTGATGCTTAAACCCTTCCTCCATCCCCCTATCATGAAAATATTATCTTTCATATCCATCTCCCTATCCATATACTATCTTCCATTTTCCTCTTATCATTCATGGTCATTATCCTCATTTTCACCTTTGATCTTGACAAGGTTAAGGATTTTCTTGAACATCATGCATCTTATTCTACTGACTTCATCCAAATATTCCATACCATATCCTCCATCATGCATCTTCTCTTATATTGTGGGGCATCTTGTTTCTTTAATTGGTCATCCCATTCCATCTTAAATGTCCTTGCAAAAATCCAAAAAATCAGATACACCAAAATCCAAAAAAATAAAAAAAAAACATCAAAATCAGAAAAAATCAGATACATCAAAATCCAAAAAAATTAGAAAACAAAAGAATAAAAATAAAAATAAAATAAAAAAACATCAAAATCCAAAAAAATGAAAATATTTCCCAAAATCCAAAACAAAATCAATAAATCGTATGCTTTCATCAGTAAAATGGTCATGTCTCACCCTAGACTGGGGGGGAAATCTTGAATTCACTAGGGGCAATCAACTTTTTGAACTTTTTGAGCAGACAAACAAGCAACATGCGTCAAGTATCATATCAAAAATTGATTAACCGATCAGGTCTAGTTAAAATAGCTTTGAGACATGTCACACATTGAAACTGAAACAAACTGGATGATCTTAATCTGAATACAATGAATTGAACACTTAAAATAGAAGTTGATTTTTTTTTTATAAAAATTTGATGACATCATATCTCTGGAGTGGCTCAATGATGTACTGAACTAGAGTCGCAAGGAATGAGTATGATTTTTCTTTTTCTGTTGTCTATGAGTTGATCATTATTACTATGCAAATTTGTCGTGGGACATGCTCTACAACGTATCATTGATGAAATTTCAGAATTTGCATAAGAAAAAGGTTAACTCTTATCTGTTTATGCAAGCAATACTCAGGTCATCTTGGTTCAATTGTACCTCGATGCTTGTATTAACTTGCTACATCAAACATCATGGAAGCAGTACTCAGGTCATCAATGGTGTGAATATCCCCTTTGATGCTTGTACTAACTTCCAACATATTATAAGCTCAATGATGAAATGTAAAGCATAAAGCAGCTCACAAAATGACAACTTTTCATTTTAGTTTGCATATTAGATACATTGCATCCATCTTAGTTTATGCATGAGCATTATCATATCCATCACATCTCATCTGCATTATCTCAATCAATCCATCCAATCATTTCTTCCAATTTCATATGAATCAATTCATCCAATGCTTTCTTCCAATGTCATCTAATCAATCCTTTCAATCTAGCACAAATCATTTAATCATACCTTTGGTATTGTTCCTAGCCTTACTCGCAAGCCTTGATCATTATCATCATCATTGGGATGTATCCTTCCCTTATCCACAACACTCTCATCATCATCATCATCATCATCATCATCATCATCATCATCAGGATGCATCCTTCCCTATCCTTGTGTTGTTCCGGGATGAATCCTTCCCTCATCAACAACACTATCATCATCATCATCAACCCATATTGGCTTGTAGTTTGACTAGGGAAAAATCATACTTATTTTTGAATTCATTTGTGCTTTCTTTCTTCTAATTTTCTCTTACCAATCTCCTATTGCTTATCATCCTCTCTTGTCCATCATTTTGCATCATCTTCCTCATCTCGCCTTTCATCTAATTGATCCATTATCTCAATCCAATCATTTAATCATTCAACCAATCAATCATCTTCATCAAATTCTTGTATCAATCCTCTTCTATCAAATCAATCAAATCACTCTTACTATTTGTTTTTCATCAATCATGAAAGCAAAATTATCAATCTTACTATTTGTTTTTCAATCATGAAAGAAAATTTATAAATCTTACTATTTGTTTTTCATCAATCATGAATTTTTTTTTATCAATCTATCCTATCATTCTTATCGGTCATCATCAATCAATCATCACAAATTCACTATCACATGATGAATCAATCGAAAAACACCAATCCATATCATCATCATCATCATCATTATCATCATTCTGATAATTATTCACTTTATTTCATATATATACCATTTTCATATTATGTGCATGGCATTCATAAGTACATTTCATTAAATATTCATCTCATATTATATCATTTTGCTTCATTTTCATCTCATCACATTATCATTTATTACATTTCATTTCATCATAACTTTTCATTTAGGTCATCATTATTATTTCATTTCATATTTCCATTCTCATATACATTCATATCACTTTTTCATTTTGATCATTATTAGGTCTCATTCATATTAATCATTATCCATTTAGTTTACATCATATCATTTTCATATCATGTGCATATCATTTTTAGGACATATCATCTCATTAAAATTATTACATCTTCCATCTTTCATCCATTTCATTCATACATACATCATAAAGGAAAATAATTTAGATTGTATCATATATCATCATGTTAGAAATCATTTCATCATAACACATATTACATCATATCATCACTGCATTGTCATACATTACATAAAATAAAAGCATTATCATTTACATTGCATCATCATCATAAAAATCATAAACATCATAACATATAGAAATAAACATGCATACATAATCATTCATCATAAATCATCAATGACACATGCATATCAAATCACCACTACATATCATAAATCTCATCAAAACAAATTTCCAGGTGTACAAGGATATCAAATGTTTCAACAAGATATATAAAATACAATGAATAGAGGTATCGATAATCATCACTGAGGGGTGTTTGGATGTGGTCGATCTTTATGGATCTCTACTGCTTGAAGCCCCAATCTCTCGACTAATAGGCTATACCACACTCCTGGTAGCACTCCTGGTGTGACTGCGTGAGTGGGTCCATGATCGAGTGCTTGACTGCGTATATGCTATCCTCTGCTCGGGCAACACTGCCTCAAAGTATCTCATCCGGTACTACTCTACCTACCGAGTAGTCTCCAGTCCCTCTGCCACAACACCTCCAATGGAGGTGCTCTCAACTAACATGAGGAGTCTCTCTACTACTCCCTCTACCTGAATGCATCACTCTCTAAAGCTATCTCGCTCTGCTGTGAGCTGAGCTATTTGTGGGTCAGGAAGTGGTGGCTGTGCAGCCTGTGCCTGTAACTGACTGATGGTAGCCTGAGCCTGTGCTAGCTGACTCTGAAGAGTCTGAACCTCTACCTGCAAGGTATCCATCTATCCCTGTGACAGAGCTCTAATAGTAATATGTGGAGGTGAAGTACTCGACTGATCCACCACTTTGGTTATGTGAGGTCTTGTCTTGAAAGGAACATCAAAAAAGAATCTCTGTCCACCCCCACCACCTCCATCATCCCCATCATCACCATTGTCCTCTGAGCTATCTGACTCCTCCTCCTCCTCCTCATCTACCTCCATCGCCACCCCACCTATATGACTGCCTAAGTACCCGCATAAGAAGAAAACACTCAATGATGAAGGGAGTCCGACCAATCATGAACCTGGCTATCCCGCAGTAAGGAAGCTCTATGTCATCCTCATCCTAGGCCTCACAGTCAATATACGGTCTCTAGATGATGGTATCCATGTCATCCAATACCATACGCTAGTACTCTAACTTGCCTAACATTGTATGGACAAGGGGACTTGTGTAAGCATATACATAAGGGTGGCCTAGCAGGCGATCTCTCCGAACAATGGGGCAAGTAATAGCAAAGTGCTCCCATGCCTAGATCTACAAAAGAGTAACTCCTGCTGAGAGACTCTTCCCATCTGTGTACACCATCTGATGAAGATCATGGTACAGATGGGAAATCATGCATGATCCCCATGCATATCTTATCTGGTGGAGAAGCATGTCCTCTAGAATCTGACCTGAGCCTACTGATAGTCCGCTTGACCTACGATCAAGACAAAGGAATCCACCGATGAAACCTACTAAAACTGATGGAAGTGGGGCATAACTCTCCACCATATCTCTCCAAGCAATATCATATCCGACTGCATGAGGATCCTGAAACACTCTCCACAAGCCATTTGTCTGGGCCCAATCTCCTTGTGATCATAGATCACAAGCTCACCAACTACCAGGATGCCTAAAATCCTATACACATCCTCAGGTGTAACAGTAATCTCTCTAGTCCGCATGTGAAAGGTATTATGCTCACTATGCCATCTCTCAGCTAATGCGGTCAACAGTGCCCTATTGACCCTATACTATGAGATCCTAAGCAGAGACCCCAACCCACATCTCGCAATAACCCCTATCTCTGCCTGAGATAGTCTGGGAATCATGTCCCATGTCTGAGGAAATCACTCTCTAATCTGGAGGATATTAAAATCCTCCTATAAAATCAAAATCACATCAATTAGCAAGGAATAAAGAAAGCATCAAGCGAATCATGTTAAATCAACTGAATCAAATCAATATCAAATCAATCATTACTATTTGTCTTTCAATTGGGAAAGAAAATTTATCAACAATTCTACTATTTGTCTTTCAATCATGAAAGCAAATTTATCACATCTATCTTTCATATTTGTTCTTCAAGCAGGAAGGAAAATTTATCATTATCTGCTATTTTTTCTTCATTCAAACATGGAAACAAATTTAATAGTCAATCGACTCAACATCTATCAATACTATTTGTCTTTCAAGTAGGAAAGCAAATTTATCAGACTTATTACTATTTGATCTTCAAACACAAAGAAAAATTTATCAAATCAGGCTAATCTATCCTTGATGTTATTCAAAAGCATAAAATCAGTTGGCTAATCTAGCAACAATCATCAAGCACATATCAATTTCACTTCAAAAATTCAAATTCGGAAAAATCCCATGGATGTGCTAAAACAGTCCATCAATGCACCACTTTAATCCATGGATGTGCTAAAATAAAGGTTCAATGCGCTATTCTATCAAAGTGCTACTCTATCAATTCTATGCGCTACTCTGTTCTATCTATGCGCTATTCTAGCCTATGCGCTATTTGAACAAGGGATGCACTATTCTATTAGGTCCGGTGCGCCATTTTGACCAATGCACTAATCTACGCATGAATGCATTAATCTATCCAACAATACACTAATTCAGGATCCTATGCGCTAAATCAAAAATCTCTACATAGGCACCAATGCGCTAAACTACTCATCTATGCGCTAAACTATAGGCTCATGTGTGCTAAAGTTAAAACCTATGTGCTAAAGCAGAACTGTGAAAATCTTAAAAATTCAAAAAACTTCAAAAAATCTTCAAAATACGATTTCAAATTCATGGCAAAGGATCAAATCATCTTACCGGAGGTCCATATGCAACTGGTCTTTGATACCGGTGGGCTCACTCAAATCAGTGACGCTCATAATGGATTGACATTGCCAAAATCTCTCTCAGAGCTCTGAAAATTGTAAATGGCTATTGTTCAAATGACAATGACTTTTCACTTTTTCCACCTTTTAAGGGGGTAAAAATTGGAAATTATTATTATTTTTACTATGCAACGTGCTATTTCGAGAGATAAATCGACGTTTATTTCAAAAAATCATCTTAATTCTTTCAATCAATCATCAAAAACATCTGAATCATGTGATTTATCTCTCGAGGGGGCATATAGCATCATCAATAAATTTTCAAAATCAGGGGCAAATTTTTGAAATCTGAATTTTTCTTTGAAGCAATGCGTAAAACACATTACTTCAAAGAGGGGCAAAATGTATACATGTAAAAATGGTCACGGTCAATCAAACCTGTTAATTAATTAAATAAGAATTATTTAATTAATATTCTAAAATCATCTACATGTAAAGAAATAAATTATTTATTTAAATCGTTCATTTTTCTAATTCTTCTAGTTTGATTAAATAAATAAGTTTATTTAATTATTGCTATCTTCCTCTTAGTTAAATTAAATAAATTTCATAATTTAATTATTTAATTATCATTTTATTTCTAAAGTTTGAATGTTTAAATTCAAATTATGGAATATTCTTCTAATTCATCCAACACCTCACATAATTAAATATTGTAAATATTTAATTACACATCTTTTTCACCTCTCACATAATTAAATATTAATTATTTAATTATGGAAGTTTCCAAAATACATGTCACATATAATTAAATAAATTTATTTATTTAATTAGGATTTATCCTCAACTTTCAACTAACTTTTTCAATTAATGAACAGACAAAGAGCATGTTTGTCTCCATTTTTGAATGAAGATAGTTTTGCGGGTTGAAAACATTCTCCATCTTTCTCTCAACCTTCCATCTTTCTCTCAACTTCCAGAATCTCACATCGTTGATCTTGACAATTTTAAACTCAACCGTTGATCTTCGCCAACTAGATTCTTGCCTTTCAAAAATCTATAAATACAACCTTTTGGAGAGTAGATTTCATCCTATGTTTTATGCATAATTAATATAGTTGCATTCGAATCAACATATCAACATTTTAGCAATTTCATATCATAAGAATTTTAATTTCAATTTCATAGTTTAAATCATTAGCAATGGACATGCATTTTACATCAATCTTGTTCTCCTAAGTTGTCATTCTACAAGCTACTACTTAAATCAATTGAGAGCTAGTATCTTGAATCGAATCCTTGGAGATAAAGGATGATGGAACGAATTTGAAGAAGCTGCTGTTATTTAGAGTTTTCATTTGTCTTTTCTAAATTAGTTTCTTTCAATATAATGTTTCATTGGCGTGCTAGTTTACTTTCTAATTAGACCACATATTCTAACAACACACTACCTTTTGAGTGGTCTTGGCTAAATCCACCTTATCGCATGAGTGAATTTCATTCAAATCCAGACCCATAGCCTTAATGTCTGAATCCTCCATCTACATTTGTCCTTCGAGTCAGGATATGAGTAGCTTCATGGTAGTGATCCACAAAGAATTCTGCTCTTCATTGAAACAAGTTTGAATTTTCTTGGCAGCTAACAGTTCAACATTTTTCAACAATCTTCTATGTTTCACAACCTATCAGGCTCGCTTAGTCACTTAAAAATGTTCTTAAATAGTCTGTGGGGTGTCAATTCTCTGTGCTAGAAGAGAAGCACCAGGGGGTAGACTAAAAAGAGTGATAGAAGGGGAGAATTTTGATGTATGAGCATGTGGGGAGACAAATGGAAGGTTAATCATGGAAAACGGTGGGATGCCAAATTGGGATTAGGCCCCAGAAGGACCAGTTGGAGTAAAAAGAGAAGCAGGTCGAATTGGATATTTTTTCCTCAATTAGGATAGATCTAGGGTAATGGGCAACATAGATGATTCAACTTTCTCGATAGGGGCCCTGGATAGGGTGATCAAAAAATCAACAGCGGCCGAAGCGAATACTACTTGATCGACATGCGAGGCTACATCACAGGGTGTATTGAGAATAGTAGGGGGCTGATTGAGGACCCGAAGCTTAGGGTCTATGGATGGAGGATTTTATTCAATAGATGGGGGCAATGAAGTAACTAGAGATGCAGAGGTAGGAAGAAGAGGGGGAGCGAGACTTGCTTGGACTGCGACCATCCGAATATTTTTCAAAGCAGACTCTACTTATTCTTTGTGCTCGATTGCTACATCAGGTATGTACAGGTCTTGGAATCTCCTTATCTTTGCTCAACCCAAACTAGCATGTATCAATCCTTTAGTGGATGATATCGCTGAAGCTTGGCCCTCTTGTTTCATAGATGAACCTCTTGGGGACCGTCGGGATCTCTTTCCCTTACTTCAGACACTAGCGAAGGAAGTAGCTCATGAGTCCTTTTTCTTAGAGCTTCTTCCTTTATTGGGATCTTGTGGTTGGGAAGCACGAAGTGGAAGTTGGTCCTTTGTTATCTCATGACTGGTTTCTAGGTTTCTATTGTTAGAGTTAGCCTCTCAATCATAAATTTCTTCGAACTATTCATCATATGGGTGAAACTCTTTGATCAACCTATGTGAGCATTCCATCTCTTTTCGAAACCTCCAAAAATCCATCTTCTTCCTTTCCAACCACCCCCTCCACTTCATTTTATTTTTGAGGGTTTTATTAATCAGAAGGTTCCTCGATTAGTCCACCTACGGTGTATAGAAACTCAGCCATCTCAACTGTCTGGTTGGTATGAGGGTCAGGCTAATGTATACTTTTGCCTTTTCTTGAGTTAGATTCTTCCTGGACTCCACATACTCCCGAATCTCATATTTCAAAGGGAAGAGCCTCTTTGGATTGTAGTCCCATGTATCAGAGATAAGGACTAAGACTAGGGTCACCAACAGATTCGTAAGCTCCCTCCATGCCTCCTGCTTCTCCAATATCACCTTACTATTCGCAATACAAAGGGGAAGTGAATATAACTTTGTCTTGTTCCTTCCTCTACTATAGGCGTTGTTGGAAAGAGTTTCCTAATGACATGCGTCCAACATGAAAAACATATCAGTCACAAATCTAGGGAGTCAGAAAGGCTCTCTGACAAAACCATGAAATATGATAAGTGTGGAATCTTCTCTGAAGAAATAATCCATTGGAGTTGATGCAGTTTTGATCCATTACAAAACCTCAGGAGAAAAGTGACCCATTAGATGTGGCAACAAATCTTGAAGCACTGGTCTCAAAAAGTGGTTCTCAAACCAATAATAATTACATGTTTTTTGATAGCACATAGGTCTATACAGAAACTGGCTTACATAGATGATTTACATCGAGCCTAGAAATATGCAAATGTCTCTCTAGAAACCCAAAATTTTGATGCAGAATCAAGTGAGCCAAGAAAGAAGAATAATACCTGAATTTGTACTTAGTATGGTAATTATTCAATTGCTCCAACATTTTTGTAGCTACTACATCAGAAAATTCATAATACCTTTTCCCTTTCTCCTATTTGAGTATTAGGGCTAGGCTCATCTAGAAGGCATGGACCTCCTCATCATTATCAAAGCTAAAAATCCAAGCCAACATCAATAAAAGATTGTATTTGTCCCTCTTGAACTTTTTATTTACTAAAGGAAAATCAAACCGACCTCTCGACGACCTTTCTTCTATCTCATCCTCATAAAACCTTTCTCTCTGGTTCACTTCTTCCTAGAGAATATCCATATCTTCCTCACTAAATGGCTCGGTGCCCTAGTTGGAAGGAATGCACAACATTTCCCATATAGCAGTAGCAAAAATTGTGACCTTAATATTGTTGCACGCAATGGTTCCAGTTTCTTTGTTGAACCTTTTGGCACATGCATCTACTAGCTCTAGGCATAGGTGTACGGAAAGCAACATGAACTATGGAAAACCAAAATTCCAGAGCCGAGAGGAAAAACCCTTAGATGCACCATAATCCTTCATTCTTTGAAATGCTCCCTCTCTAAGATCCTTAGGGTTTTTCACCAAATTTGGATCAAAAATATTGTTGACAACATCTTGCATCACCTCTTTGGGAACACTTCTATCTACCAACACCTTTCTACAAAATTTGAATGATCGGTCCTTAGGCACTGGGGCGTTGGTGAATGAGTTTCATCAAACGATATTGGAAAAACTAGGTCTTCTTGATGAAGCTTCAAATTCTCTTCTAGACGTTGATGGCTGCTTCAAAAGTTGTAGAGAGTTTTTTCACTGAAAATGGCCACTTGCCTTTTGCTACTTTAGAAAAATATACTTTTTTGGTGTAGTTAATTCCCTTAGCACATACATGTAGTTAAGGCTATGCCGTTACCGCTGGTCCATTAAATACTGCCAACGAGGTGATACGTGTGGGTTGGAGATCCATATCCCTCGAGAATACCAAAAACTCTGTAAGAATGGAATTAGTACATTCCCTTTGCCACCTTTCTTCATAAATAAGCTTGTTGTCTTAGGGAGTGGACTTTTAGTTATGTTAATCATGCTTAGGTGATGCAAGGTACCCTTGATAAGACACACTCATTTAATTTGTCAAGTTTTAGTGCGTTTATCCATGTCTTTTGGCTTAAGCGAATTAGCTGATGCTGATGATGGCAAAGGACACACGCCATCAATTAGCTTATGTGAGCATTTACTCCCAACACCCGAATTTATTTTTTAGGACCTTATGTTAGATTCTCCGTATGATTTATCCCCTATCCTCCAGTTGCTTTGATATTTTTTTCGTTGCTGTCTGGCCAAAAATAGACTTTCCGCTTGCTGACACCTTTCTATAAATAGCTATGCCACCTTAAGGCAATATTCATTCAAAAAATAAGAATTTTAAGTTTAGCCAACATTTTTGCTATCTTCATATCATCTTTTTCTCTGCTGCTTTAGCTATGTCTACCAGCCTAGGCACTCCTATTCATCTCCTTCCATGAAGGCCTCAATACACCTTCACTAGGGAGATCACTGTTGATAGAATCAAGCACCTAGTGAAGAGGTGTGACTGCCTTGGGGTAATTTCATTTCATTGGGTCATCGGCCAGGAATTTATCAAGGATGAGAATCAAATGAGGAGAAATTGCAATGTCGTGTCTCACTTCATGGCCTCCCTCTTGGACTTGACTATTATCAAACCCCAGATAGTGGAGCTATGCTGCTGAATGTTTGACGCCTCTCTACTAGAAGGCCTTGATGAGATTGTGCAAGTTGCTATCCCGAATGTCAGTGTTCCAAGTGCAATGGACCTTCGTAGGCACGTTAATTGTGGGGTGGAAATGCCTTGGCTACCCTTTTTGATATAATTTTTTGCACCATGGACCTTGAAAGTCACTGCTCACTGTCTTTGCTTGCAGCTAGCTACTTCCTATGGGAGTATGGCATGGAAGTCATTCCTGGGCTGGACTTCAAGAAGCATTTTGAGTTTCTGGCATACAATCATGAAGACTAGAGGCCAAGGTCCATGTGCTATGTGTTTTTGTGTCTCTCGTTCTCCTATCAACGAAGAAGAAGAAAAGAATGACTACGGGCAACATGCTCACGTAACTATGGCTGGAGGCCTAATCTTTTTTATTTTTTGTAACATGCCTCCATTTTGCTTCTTTTTGCTCAAGGACTCTTTTTGGGTTTTTCTTGAGAGAGTTTCAAGTTAAACTTTAAGCCTTGGGCTATATTACACTTGTAAATTTTTCGATGAAAAAATATATAATACACTTAATTTCCTACTTCTTCTGTGTTCCTTGTTTCCCTCATGGCTTATACTTAAAAATAAAATTTATTTACAAAAAAATTACATCATAGGGAGATTCCTTCAAGATCTACTTTGGCATGATCCAATCTTCCCACAAAGCAACTCGCATGTGCTTGTGCCAGTCTCTTTGTCATTCAGACCCAATGCACTTGATTAACCTAATTAGGTTTTTATTTGTTGACCCCGCTAACCCATTTCCTTGTGGGTAGTAGTTTGATGAAGTCTTAAGGTAGATCCCATTTTTAATAGAAAAATCTAACATCCGTGAACCTACAAAGGCCCGAGCATTGTCAGATATGACGTTTCTGGTGAACCAAACCTAGTCACCAACTCTTTGAGGAAATTGATAATCTCGCTCTCTGTAGCATTTTTAAGGGCAATGGGCTCTGTCCACCTTGTGAAGTAATCAGTCACCATGAGGATCCATTTGTGACCAAAACTGGAGATGGGGTTTATCATTTCAAAATAATCCAATCCCCATTAAGCAAAAGGCTTTTTAGTTACGATAGGACTTAAGGGCAAAGCAATTTTTTTTTATTCTGCCAACAAAGAATTGGCACCGAGTACATTTTTGCACCAAATGGTGCGCTTCAGAAAACATTGAAGGCCAATAGTATCCTGCTTGCATGATTTTCAAGGTAGTAGTCTTGGCGGAGAAGTGTCCATCCTCAGGACTGCTATGGAATTCCTTTAGAACCTTTTCCACCTGGCACTTATCTAAACATCAAAGCAAGACACCATCATAGTTTCTTTTAAATAAAATCCCTTTAATTAATACATACCTAGTGCCTTGCAGTGTGTAGTATCTCTATTTGTGGAATGGGAGGCTTGTCAGGTAGTGCCCCTTTTTCATATATCGCATCTGATTCGCCACCCAGGAGTGATCGGTCAAGCTAATTTGAGTAGACTTGATCGATCTCCTTCTCAGCTTCGAAACTTGATTCTTGTGCAAGGTACTCATAGAGACCTCTTCCCTGAACTAGCCCTTTTCTCAGTTATTTCTCCTTTGATAATATATTCCCTTACACTCGGGTGAGCAACCAGGATGGTAATTTTATTGGCCGATACCAAGTGTCCAAATTTTTTTAAGGCTTTTAACAATGGCAAAAGCCTACTTTTCTACTAAGTTGTATCTAGTTTCATAACCCTTAAGGGTTCTTGAGTGAAAAGAAATCAGATGCTCCCCATTATTCTCTTCACCCTTCTGAGTGAGCACAATAGCTATGCTATGCTAGCCAATGTTTACATAAAGTAGGAAATCTTTAGAAAATTTTGGGTTAGCCAACACCAGAGTAGCAAAGATAGCCATCTTTATCTGCTCAAAAGATACCTTTCCTTCAAGGGTCCATTTGAATATCAAGTTCTTCTTGAGCATCAACGTGATAGGTCTTGTGATGCCCACAAAGGCTGAAATGAACCGACTGAAAAAATTAATCTTTCCTAAGAAAGACTATAACCCTTTCTGATTCACTGATAGAGGTAAATCCATTATAGATTTCACTCTTTCGAAATCTATTGCAATTCCCTCCTTAGATACTACAAAACCAAGTAGCTTACCTTGAGGTACTCCAAAAAAACATTTTTTGGGATTTACAGAAATCCCAAACTGTTGACACCTTTGGAAAACCTGTTCTAGATGATCAAAATGATCAAGCTTTGACTTTGAAAAAATATTCAGGTTGTCCAGATAAATTAGAACGATCAAATTGATCAATCCTATGAAATCAATGTCCATGGATCTCTAGAAATTTTCACCAACATTTGAGAGTTTGAAGGGCATCTTTGCATATGCGAACGTTCCCCACTTAGTGGTAAACATCATTTTATGTTGGTTGCCTTCCTTGAAATATACTTGGTTGTACCCTGAGAAACCATCAAGCAATGGGAACATCTTTGATCCAGCCACAGTCTGCAGGATCTACTCCATTGACAAGAAAGGGTAGTGATCTTTCAATGAATCCTTATTAAGATCTCAGAAATCAACACAAAGCCTAATTCCACCATTTTTCTTCCGCACTGGTACTATATTAGGCACCCACGTTGAGTGCTTAATCGGGTAAATGATTCAGTACTTAATCAATTTGGTGAGCTCCTGGGCCATCAATGCCTCAACTTTTAGATTGATAGGCCTTTGCTTCTGTCGAACTGGTTTTAACCCTTCTGCCAAGTCGATGGTATGTTGAATTATGCTAAGATCAGATCCTCTAAGATCATCATAGGTACAAGCTATAACTCCATTGTATCTAGAACAAAGATCCCTTAACCTTTCTTTATCTTCCCACATGACATTCCTTCTGACTTTTAGCTTCCTACCATTTCCGACATCCAACTCCTCATAATCCTTATCATCTACCATAAACCTTTGCTTTCCATTCCTAACATCTTCATAGACGAAGAGATTTTTGAGGGAGATTAAACCTTGAGGGAGCTTATTTCCTTTTGGTTGGATGACCTACTCTTCAAAAGGTTGGACTCTTGTTTGTGAATAGTCAAAAACTCCTTCTGAATTTGGTTTGAAGGTGGTGATCTGAGTGTCGTCTTCAAACACTTGCCAATTATGATAATTGTCGGGGATCAATGGTTGAACAATGATCTTCACTATGCTTTGCTTTGTTATTGAATCGAAAATAGGTTCAAACTGTGATCCGATTGAAGCCATCCAATCAACTATACTATTTTGGGAGTGGGGAATGACTTGCACATTGAAAGTTTCAAAACCTTGAATCAAATCCCATATCCAATGTCTATATGACTTCATTCTTGTATTTTTAGCACCCGCTTGCCCACAAACCTAGCTCACAATCAATTCAAAATCTCCCAATTCCTGCAACCTCTTTGCACCCATTCACTTGGAAAGAATCAAATCGTGGATCAAGGCTTCATATTCCATGTCATTATTAGAGCACGAAAATTAGAATTGATAAGCCTTGAGGGTGTCGGGGATAGTAATCAAGATCCTACTTCCAAACTAGCTTTGCATTTAGCACCATCAAAGTACAGGGTCCATAGACGGTTATCTGTCAAATCATCATTATTTTATTGATCCTTCACCAATTTTGGATAGATCAGGTCATCATCTAAGATCACATATGTGCCCAGTCCCATGGCATGGAAATTTCTGAATGGGTCAGAGTCGATGAAATGGTTGAGGAGAACTTCTTCTTTAGGAGTCATCTCACTTGTGTCTTCTTCATCTTCCAACATCTCCACACAATATAGCTCCTATATTGAGAAGGAGGTATGCGCTGCTTCAAAATAGAGGACTGCATTGTCCACTACATGTTTGGGGTGAAAATATTCTGACAAGATCTTCATCTTCACCCCGTGCTTGGTTATCAATATCAGATGGGACCAGTCCAATGGCAAATATCCACCAAGCTTCACTATGAAATCTCTAGAAATAAACATCTCAAAGACTAGGGGAATGTTTATCACCACTACTTGTGAGATTGTCTGGATTTGGCATGAAAAGAAGGTCAAAGATAGATCTTTTATCCAACCAACTATCAGAACCTTCTTTCTGTCCAACTGCATGATTCCTTTCTCAAGGGGCTCATACTTAAGAATTAATGCATCAACCACTTACTTTGGCATGACCGTTGTACTGGCTACCGAATCAATCATATTATTGTGCAAAATTTTATCTCCCATAATTAATGTTAAAAAGAAAGGAGTGGGCGTCAACTTGCTTACCTCTTTCTCTTTTGCATTTCCTACATCATTTGTATAAGCTGTAGCTTTCAGAGCTAGAGGATCTGACATGGTTCCCTTATCTTTACTTTGATCACATGGCGAAATTGCATCTGTTTGCAGTCCTTGTTCCTCATTTTTCAATTCTTCTCGAAGCAATGTCTTTTGCTCTGGAATAGATATAAAATCCCATAGGGACATGTTGGCAGGTGCCTTCTTCAGCTACTCCACCATGTTGAGCATTCTGACTGGTGGGACCTTCAGCCTAAACAATGGAATCTCCCTCGGATTTGGAGTAAAATGGTCCATCGTGAATGGGTTTGGCATCTTATCCAACGGTTTGTTAGGAAACAGTGGAATTCACTGCTGCTGAGTCGGTCGAATAGTCGGTTGTGAGAACTATTTTTCCTATGACAATGTTTGGCATGGCTAAGGACAAGGTGGATCTTGTGGCACGTACTCTCCCATGAGCCTTCTCTTAGATCTGGTGTTGTAGTTCAACTACACCTATGGAGTACTAGTCATCAGAGCTTCATTTATGAATATCGTATCTTCTTCGTCTATCCAGGAAAATAATGCTTGATTGAGCACAATATCCAACTCTTTCTCTATGAACATCCCTTGCATTTTCACCCTAAAGTGAGCATTCTCCATTTTAGAGGACCCGTATCCTTTCACATTCAGAAGCGTGCCTTTATTTCTTTGCTCTGCTATTTTTTGTTACATATTTCCCCTTGGAAAATTTCAGGGCATATGACTATCATTGCAAGGAAAGCACCATGCATTTTCATCTTTCGCTAGATTGTTCTAACCTGGGATTAACTCTTTCCTCTGGCTATCCTTGACCTCTACAATTAAATGGTGATTGAAATTACCTGGTTTGTGGACATTGCTTGTTGACCTCCCCAACTCGAGGGTCCTTGGTATGTGTTCTACTAATAGGATGGACTTCCTCCCTAATAGGTCTGAGTAACTTGCTTTAGAGGGGTTGCTTGTTGCTGCTTAATGAGAACTAACTCGTTAGAAAAATACCAAATGAGGCTCCTCATATCGTTGATGTGTGCTGCTATAGAGGAAGAACTTGATGTGCTCAACTGCATAGTGGGGTATACATACATGGATTGTGATGGACCTGAAACCATCACTTGCATTGCAAAAGTGCTCAAAGAAAATTCTTCTCGAGGTGGGCCTAAAATTTATGCAAAAATAGGCATTGAAGGTCATGGTGGAAGCTTCTTGGTATCTATCAAACTATTTTCTATGCATACCGCCAAATCATATGCAACGAGTAAGATATCTCCTCCCATGAAAGTTATCATCATCGCAATATCCGAATTGATAGCCCTCAAGTAGAACATGAACGCCATTGTAGCTTGAGGTCAAGCAGTTGTTGAGATCCTTTGCCAGGTTTTGTGAAACTTGGTGTTGAAGTCATTCATGGCCTCTTGTGGAGCTCTCTTGATGGTGATCAATTGATGTAGTAGTGAAGAACAATATCCTTTCTCAAAAAAACATTCGAACAACTTTTCTCTGAGTTCATCCCATGAGCTGATAGAATCGAAAGTCAAATATCGATACCAATCTTGAGCATTCCCTTTGAAAGAGGCAACCAAGAGTCTCATGGCAATGTTTTAATCCACTATATTATGTACTCTACGTACCTCTACTATGTCTTGGAGGTGTTCAAAAGGGGTTTTAAAGTCCTCTCTAGAGAATTTTAGAATAGCCTTGAGGGCATTAGCGGGTATGGCGGGCTAGACATTTGGGGGAGTAGGTGGTTGTAGTGGACTACCATTGGCCCAGAATACAAAATGTTTAGGAGTAGGAGGGGGCACGTGAGCCATGAAGAAAATATTCCTATGAATTGGGTAAACTGGTATTCTTATTTGGAAATTTTGGCCTCTAGGCGGAGTGGATAAGGCTCTAAACTCTAGGCTCTTACTCCTTGCTCTATTAATTCTTACAGGTGATACAAAACCTGTAAGTCTTCTTCTCCTAGGTACCAAAGAGGGTAACTGAGAGTAATAGAAATGGCCCTTTGAATATGCTCTTGTTTGGACTCTAGGCATGAAACTTCCAGTTTCTTTCCTTGGCCTGATTTAAGAAATATTTCAGAATTCTAATCAGACATTCAAAAAACTTTCCCATCGGGCATGCCAGAAAAATAATTATTGATCACCAAAGATTACGCCTTTATAACAATCTTATGTGAAATTCAATGAGTGGGGGACCAATCTACACCTCACTGAATACCTTTGAGATTTTTATAGAAAGCTGGCTCTTATCTGAGTTTGGAAAAAGGGGAAGAAAGAAATGTAAACATAAAACATGAAAGTGGCGATGCACCAATTCTTTTACAACATTTCCAAACATGAAGTTCTTTTCTATGAATGATATGATAGACATAGAATGCAACAAACCTTCATTGTTGGGAGGAGAATGAGAAACAAAGGCTAGATACAAGCATAATGTAGTCATTCAATCTACCCGCAAGAAGTGTTTGTTATGATCTGATCAAGCATATAAGTTTCAAGAGTTAACATAAAAAATTCAAAAGCCACATAAACTCTTCCTCTTAATATAGCATAATATGAAGAAAGAATAACCTTTAAAGAAAACAAAGAAGTCCAATGACATAATCCAGCTTCTATAGGCTATAATTTTATCATGTAAACATACATCATGAAAATCAAATAATCAAACTATTCAAATTAATCTAGACACAATGTTCTATTTTGGATGAATATATAAAGAAGGAAATATCGATAGAGGCCATATCATGCACAATTTCAAATATTTCTCCCAAATAACTCGTATTTCAAATATTAAGTGAATTTTAAAATAGTGGTCGAATTCCAATTTCGATAATAGTTTGAGTTAAAATAGATATAACATGCCAGAGTGAAGTAGTGTTCTACAAACTTTAAAAAAAATATCTCCTATAACTATGGAAAAACTAAAGAAATTCTTTCCAAAAGGAAAAATTTAGGAACCCTCTTCTATTTCCGCCTCAAATTTATAGCCACCAAGGAGAGAGAAACACTATCTCCACCTAGAATTAATGACTACCAAATGTCTACACCTGATAGCTCAGAATCCAATCCTAGATCTTTAATTAGGTCGTGACAATCCTTGCTCATCAACTCTCAACTGCCGCATTAATATCCCTGATATGTAATAGGATTGCCCTCCATAAACACTCAGATCCTATAAAATAGCCTGGAAAAATTCTTGTTGATCGATCAAATAGATTTGGCGGCATCGACTCACATCCTTGCTCATGAAAAATAAAGCAAATTATGCTCTGACAAACTCCAAAGAAATACTTTCTAAAAACCAGCTT
The DNA here is from genome assembly GCA_007115665.2 of Sequoiadendron giganteum. Lineage (NCBI taxonomy): Eukaryota > Viridiplantae > Streptophyta > Pinopsida > Cupressales > Cupressaceae > Sequoiadendron > Sequoiadendron giganteum. Next base: position 442,624,377 of record CM021105.1, read on the forward strand.
CCTGTAGCAAAGAGATGATGTGTCAAGTGCGTGGGTATTCTCAGATTTATGAAAAGTATTTTTGAGAAATCTTTCACCGAGCTGACACGTGGCCTGACTTCCTTCCCAAAGGAAAATTATTAACAAAATGCATGCAACCACCATGTGGCGGATTGCATGCTCTTCAAAACCACAACCTCTTTTGTGTGCGGATCCTCTCAAAGCCAAAAGTAAAAGCCGAAAATGAAAAGAGTAAGGAAAGTTTTTGCTTCACACTATCTTTATTAACAATCACTCTTTTGTTATCATCATAATTGTGGGCACAAACCATGATAAATTCTAGACAAGGGAAAACCTCATGTAACATCATGAGCCCTAATCCACTTACCCACGGTGCACTGAAACTATTATTTTTCATTTGGTTTGTAGCCTTGTTATAAGATTAAAATCTAAGTTTTGAGGTAGTCCTACCATAGATTTTAGGATCATAAATATCATGGTATTAATTAGTGAAACCTGGGGTTTTAAGCAATCCAACATAATGTATTTTTCTATCTAATTTTTCTTTTCCTTTCCCAACAACTTTGTTTGGTTTGCTAGTGGTGGTAGACATGCTTGTGCAATGTGAAATTGTGAATTCCCTCTTAGTACTCCTTAATTTTTCTTAAGTCTCTCAACCCTAAACCAAAACTTCAAAGTTTAGCAAAATAAGATTCTAAGAAACGATGAAACATAGTCGTAGGAATTATGTCTTTCACTTACCCAAATTTTGATTCTTGAAAAGATTAATAATGATAGGCGTGGACTGGATTTATTGGAACCCAAAATCTCCCTGGTGCACTACAATGAGCAATTTGAAATCTCCTTCTATCCTGACTCAAAAATAAAATCACTTAGTAGTAGAAAATTCACTTATTTTTTTCAAATATTGAAGTGAATGAAATGTCATCTATTTCCTCCGGACTACAAAATTAGTACATTACATTTCCATAATGACACTTAGAAATAAATTCTTAAACAAATTCTCAATCGTTGATCTTTGTAAATCTAATGGTTATAGGGTGATTCCGGAGGTCTGAGTTTGCAAGCCTAGTGGTCTGTGCATTTCATTTCGGAATGCAACTACAACCATCCATCAAATATTCATCGAACGGTTGAGTAATTTATGATATAAACAATAAACATGTGTTTTAAAGTTGTTTTAAACTTTAGTAGCACTAGGATACACAATCCTAATGGAGTCATTGAGATGAGTCCATGTGTCCATTCCATGGTTATGCGAGTCAAATATAGATCTATTTGAAGCATCTTGTGGACTCGTAGAATCCCTTTGAAAGCATGAAATTGATTGACATCAAGGCTAAGGGGCCGGTAACTTAATGGTACAAAGGAATTCATAAAATGACTAATGGCACTGAAAATAGGGGAGTAGGCCAACGATAAATTAGAAATCAATAACATTTCAGTAAACCCTAGCAAGAGTGACAACTTTTAGTGTTTTTAGTGTTTATTGTCAATTTGATGGCAACTTTCTTTTTTCATTTGTATTGCTTTATGTTTTAAATTTGCATGCAAATATTTCATAAATAGATAATACTTAATCTCTTAAAGGAAAAATCTTATTTTTCTGAGTTTATCAAATAATTCATTCCATTTACATTACCTGTATAATTTGAATAGACAGTGAAAAGAAAAAATAATTCTTTACTATAAATGAATACCGAAGAATAACACAACCTTTTATTTTATTATCACTGAATTACAATGTCACATTATTACATAGATTTTTAAATATGAGTAGAGAATGAAAGCTCTTGTTTTGTATAAATGACACATGCCACTTTACATCAGACAAAAGAATTGATTACAAGCTACTATTGGTGACCATGGAAGAGCATTTCTTTACCCTATTCTAAAACCATGAAGCTTGCCAACTATGGTTTGGATCTTGGGATATTGAATATTCTTCTACATTTATAATATGCTCCATCTGATGCACTAGAACAACCCAAAATGAGACAATTGATTCCAAGTTGATAGTGGCAGCTATGGGATACATACCATATAATGCTACAAATGACTTTGAGAATCCATAGGGCTTGCCTACAATGCAAGGGAAATGGGAGATGTGAAGATACAAAATGCACCTATCCTGTTTAAGAACCAGAGTCATGCAAAAGATAATGGGTAGTAAATCTGCACCACCTTCTGCATGCTACTTCCATGCATCAAGATAGCACACAATGAGTTTGAAAGTCCAAAGTTCCTCTTCGAGGGCCTTTTTCAAAATGGAGTATGAGAAGTCACCGAATTTTATTGCAAACAAGATTAAAATACTTATGTGGGCATACTCTCTATGAAAGCACTTATCTCCATTAGATATCCTCATCTTGGATCAAAACTTGTCTGAGAAGTTAGGTGAACCCGATCAACTTATTTCCAATTCCACCCATTCTAAACTTGAAGGAAATTGCTTTTACTCTGCAACTACATAATTGGGGATAGGAGAATTTAGAGTATCCCCAATAATACCACATCATCTTCTTCCTTATTAACCTTGAAAAATGAAATCCCTTATGACAATTCAGAATATTGCACTCAATAGTAAAGCCTTTAGCCTTCTACAAATGATTTCAATTGTGCTCACTATCCCTATTTATGGGCCACCACTACTAGCCTTATCCTTGTTTACTCGTGAGTTGTGCAAGGTTAGGTATAATGATAATTGTGCAAACCAAGTAACTAGCTTAATCGTGTAACTTAAGTCTCACATTTACGAAACAATAGAAAAATAAGGAGAGGAGTGCTTTTGTATGATTTAGGACATAAAGCACACCCACTTTCCAATTATTTCATTGAAGGATGGCCCTACAAATCTCAATGCAAAGGAGAAGGAGATCTTGCAATAGGGTTGTCTTGGGGCTTGATTTTAAACTAATGAGGGGTTCACCACCAAGTTAGAACTTGGAAAAAAAAATGCAATGCAAGATGTAATGCTTAACCCTAATTCAATGCAATCTTTCACTAAATGACCTAGAAATGCAAATAAAATAAAATAGAAAGTTTTAAGATGAAATGTGTGCACCTGAAAAACTGGAGATGACTAAATGAGGCTCTGAAATGCTAGAAATTCTAAATTTAATGCTGATTGAGACTCATACGCCAAGTTGGGCAAATCGGTCCCAGATCTGGGTTTTTGTGTAGAAACAAGAATCTAGCAAATGGGTATCCGAATCTCTAAAAATATAAAATTTGACCTGAACTAGGAATCATTCACCAGAGCTGGTGAATCAGTCTAGTTAGGGATTTCTGAAGATTCAAAGTCTAAATCTATTCTTCAAGGTTTGCTCTACACTTCCTGATTGATTTTTGGATATGAAACCCCGATTTGTAACCTATATAAGTCTCCCAATGTTCTTCAATGCAAGGTGACAACTTTGAAAACTTTAGGCATGTTGATAAATTTCTCCAAACTTTCTCTTGAATGTATCTTCAACCTAAACCTACAAATCACGCACTAAAGAGAGGGAAAAATGTTGTTTTTTTAGTGGATAGGGGTTTTCCTTGCTCAAACCCCATTTTTGTAATCAAACCTTGAAATGAAATGAAATAGGAATGGAAAATGATGAATGAAAAAACAAGATGTTGCAACTCACTAAACCCTAGCAATAAGAGGCTACATACATGTATGAGATGGATCCAATTGATGAAGATATTGACTCTTGCTTGAATGTGATGGATCTTGAATAAAATGCTAGCTTGAATCATGAAACTCTACATCACAATTGCTAGCTTAAAAACAAACATGATACATGAAGTCTTTGACATGATGCTTGATTCTTAAATAATTCTCTAAACTTCTTGATAATATGCTCTTGAAGGCTCTTGTAAATGATTGAATGCTCTTGTGAACTCAAACTTGCTATTATGAATGCTAATTCAGCTTGCTAAGTGATCTCTTGAATGCTTAGGTGAAAATGAGTGAAAGAAACTTGTATTTATACTTAATTATGCAAGAATTCCATAAATTACAGCACTACAAGCCGACATCAGATCTAGGAGGATAAAATCCCGCCAAAAATTTGAATTAATTTTGATTTTGGGCCACATGGGACTCATTCATCCAAGGTGGTGAATGAGTCTCATTAGGCATAATTTATGGGACCATTTTTAAAAATGTTTAGAAAGGTGTGAAACTAGGATTGAGACCCAAAAACCTTGGTGGGACTCATACGCCCAAGGTGGTGAATGAGTCCTAGACCACCGAAATTGGCCACATGACCTGAAAAAACTTGAATTATTATTGGATGCTGATTTGTGTTGGGATCATCCTAAAAAGATGCATTAAATGAGACTTGTGGATGCAAAATAATGCCAATTAAAGCATAAAAAAGCCCAAATATTAATGAAAACCCTAGAAAAGTTTGAAAGTGTGTTACAAAACTTTACAAAACCTTAAATAAGGTAGGATTAAGGCACATTTTGGTTAAAAAAAGGTTTATTAGGTTCAGTTAATTAATAAAACCTCAAAAAAGTGTGAAAGTGTGTTAGAACACTTCACAACACTTTAACAAGGTACCATTTAAGTTCATTAGTCCACAAGGGCCCAAGACCTAATGTGAGTGTTTCAAAGACATTACAACACTAAATCAAGGCAACATTAAGCTCAATTTTATAGGGAGGGCCCAAATAAGCAAGGAAAAGTAAAAGGGATACTTTTTCTATTGCCACATTTAGCCCCCACTTTAGTAAGAGGATGAACTTGCTTCAAACTCACACTAAAGTAGAAAAATACACATCAAGAGGGGTTCAAATGCACCAATTCCAGTAAGATGGGTTGAGAATGACCAGAGGGGTGATCAAGCCCCATAGTCAAGATCCCATGGTTAACCAACATAGGCAAAAAAGAACACACGTGAAAATGATATAAGAGCTAAAACAAAGCACAATCATACACTTCCAAAGACATAAAGAAAATAAAACAAAATGAAAAAGAAAGGGGCAGATCAAGCTTCGACCATTTGTCCATTGCGATGTGGAACAAATCTAGGCTGTTTGTCCAAAAAATGCACACTCACTTCGAGGCAATGAAAATTTAGGTTGTCCATTGGGTGAGTAATCCAAGAAGGTGAGACACATACACACATGACCATTATGTATTGAAACACACATGAGTGGCTAAGGGAAATTCATGCCCTCATTCAACTTCCCATCAAACCATACCAAAGTTATACCTCTTGATAACTTTAATAAGGAACCATGTAAAAATGACTTTCAAGCTTCATGAGACAAGAAAAACTTTGTATGCTTGGAGCTCATGAAAAAATAATGAACTTAGAGCTTCATGAGGCAAGAAAAAGTTTGTATGCTTGGAACTCATGAAAAAAAATAATGGCTCCATAGGTATGCAAGATGTGTTATGCAAGGTGGCAATATAATTGATGTTGTAAATACAAAATAGTGTAAGGTTCGTTCAAAGGGATTTTTCCTAGTTCGTGTAAGGTATCTTCTTGGGGAACATCATGCCTAATGTATCGAAGAGATGAAAAGTCAAAGAAATATCATGCTCTCGGAGGAAATCAAACCCCATGACACCACCAAGAAAAGGATGCATCACAAGAATAAAGAAAACTACATAGTGAAACATGGGTGTCGATGTATGCCCCCACTTTAAAGTGGTTGCTAACACCATTTCTGTGAGAAATTGCTTTAAAGTAGAAGAAGACATGAGAGGTTATTCGAAAAGAACTATGCCAAGTCATATGTTTCCAATAACCTATGTTGTGAATAAGTATGTCATAGACAAGTCAACTTAAGGCATTTCATCCACATCCTAAGCTTGCTCTTATATATACATGAAAGGTGATCAACTAGCCAAAAGAGATAATGACAAGTGACATAAAAGGACAAGGCTACCTAACTCATTGCCCCCACTTAGTGCATGACAAGGATGAGCCAAAATGAAAAGAGGGACTAGGTTAATCAACCCAAGGAAGAGCACCACAGTCCTTAAGATATTGAATTTTGTCACTCAAAGCCTTACATTCATTAGTAGAATCACCATGGACTCTATGATATGTACAAAATGAATGTTTGTAGTAAAATTTCTTTCATGTTATTGGAGGGAGAGATATCAAATGATCTTGGAGGAGTCTCGAAAAGATACCTTCTTGATCAGTAATAGGAGACATTCCTTTATTTTGTGACAAAGATATCTCTTGCTTAGCAAAAGGTGTCATACTTACACAAGACTCTTTAGATTACAAGATTTTATTTTCTTCTTTAAAGGAAGACGTAAAATCTATCGAATTGGAATCGTAAGAGTTTTGCGTGATGACATTAATGTTAAGCAAGGATTTCTTTGCTTCTTTCATGTCTTTCAAAAGATAATAATCAGGAGCATTAATGTCTATCAGTTCAGGATGCACTACTATTAAATTTAGCTTAGAGGAATCTTTTATAATAGCGTTGATATTAAGTTAAAGCTTGTTTGTGTCTTTCAAGGGACAATAACCAAGACTAGACTAGTATTTTCTTGCATGTGAGGCTATATAGGGACACACATACCTTGTTCTCTAGCACCACATCCTTTTCCGCTATAACCAAGTTATTTCATCATTTCATAAAATTTTCCATAAATATTTTTTATCTCTTTTGGATTGGGTGGTTGCTCATAATTAATTTCATCAAAGTTTGTTGTGTAATTTGTTGTCTTTTGTTCTAAAGTGGTTTAGGTGGATGCTTTCGAAGGGTCTTCCAATTTTTTTGTTGACATTACCACTTTTTTCTTTCCCTTTTCAGAGTCTTTTTTTATGATCTTGTATTCTCCCATGAATGTTGGTTCAAAATCCAAGGAACCCCAATCGTCTTCTAATAGCTTCGTGACTTCTTCAATGTGTTTTTATTTATCTTTTTATTGCACAAGTTCTACTTGTGTAGTTTCTGTTAATGTTTTCAAAGGATTCTCCTTGTTTTTATTAATTTTCAAACAACTGTTTGGTTTAGGATTGGCTTTGAGTATGTGCACTTTGTTGTTGTAGACATATTTCATGATACGATGCAAAGTAGAAGGCACACCATTCATTTTGTGAATCCATGGTCTCCCTAAAAGGAGATTATATGAAATATCATGAGGCATAACATGGATCGGTGTTTCTAATGTGGCATCTCCAGCTATAATAGGTAAAGTGATCACACTAAGCTGTTGCTTTCCCACATTGCCAAATCCACTAATGGATAAAGAGGTAGGTTGAATTTTTGATCTATCAATGCCAAGCCTATCAAAAAGTGTCACACTACACACATTAAGGGCAAAGCCATTATCAACAAGGGTTCACTTTATACCTCTTCCCTTGTAGTGAACTATTACCATGAAAGTATCATTTTGTTTTTACACTTCCAAAGGAGGGAGCTCAATTTGGTGGAAAATAATGTTAGCATTTATTCATTGGATCATTACTGCAATGTCATTCGGGTTTGCACTAGAGGGAACCGCAATTTGTTGCAAAGCACTTTGAATCATGTTATGGTAGTGAGGGGATGCTTGAATAAGGTCCCATAATGATATCTTAGTAGGAGTATTCTTTAGTTGTTCGACAAGATCATACTCCTTTCTACTTTGTGGAGGCAAACGAAGGGGACCTGGTAAGATAGGGTTAGGAAATGAAAGGGATGATACCTATAATAGGTTCTTCCCTAGATTCCATTGCATAGCACTTACCCTATGTACTATCAACTGTCAGTTCCATAGCATGCATTATTTTCACTAGCAGCACATTGTTAGATGCTCCTGAATCAATCATGCAATTTTTTAGCATTTTTCCATCAATTATTAAGCTCAAGAAAAAAGGATTGACATGATTTGGGTTAGCTGTAACAGTAGTCCCCAAGTATATTTGTGGACTCTCTGTGCTGACTTCTTCCACCATCTTTTTCTTTTCTGTATCACTCTGATCAGAGACTACTTCATCTTTTCTGTTTGTGGGAATACTATTTATGAGGGCAATAGTCTTATCTTTATGCTCATCTATCCTCATCATTTCTAGGAAAGGAACATTAACCCTAACTTATGAAAGCACTTGGAACATATCTATTGAAGTATACTTTGGTAAACCAGGAAAGCATGTTTTTCCAGAAATTACTTTTTCTTTTCCCTTTGAAGTTTCTTTACCAGAAGACTTCTGGTTACTGTCCTTGTTGTTTTGAAGTACAACTTCGCTATTTTATTTGGCCTTGTCTACCTTTTTTTCCCATATCCTGGGTTCTCTTATCTCCTTGGGCCTTGGATCTATACTTTTGATCTCCAAACTTTCCTTTGGCTTAATTACCTCCTTCTCCTTTATGAACAAACTGCAAGGTTTACCAAAATCACCAAGGACAACCCTATTTCTCAGTTGTATATTATTCCTTGCCCTGGAAACTAAAGCCATAGTGCATTTTTCAATTTCTTCATCAGAAGGTCTCCTCAAAACCGTATCATCCATCTCAAACTCATTCACAAAATAATCATCATTATCTTCTTCATTTGGAAACACTTGCTGATGATATGTTTCATTTTGTTGCCTATGAGCATTAACATCCCGAGCACAAGGCTCATTTTCTGAGGAATAATCATCATAGGCCAAATCAGCTAGACCTAATAATACATTAGTCATTGTGTCCTAGTCTTGGGGAGGCTGGGAGTCTCCGTGATCATCCTGAGATTCCACCATTGATTGTGCTACTGCACACTATTGTGGAGAATGTGGCATTCCGCATACCTCACACCATGGTAGATTTTTTGTATTATTCATAGACTGCCTTTGTAGAGGGTCAGGTGGAACTTGGTTATTTTTTTGATTTCCTTGTAGGGGTTTACCATTATTCCAATTGCATTTTAAATAGTAGTCCTATCAGCCCATAGTGCTAGCTTCAGTTTGAATCCCACACCCTTTTTTTCTTTTCTACCATACGCTTAATAATTTTCATCAAACTCTTGTTGCTAGATTCTGCCTGTCCATTTCCTTGGGGATGATAAGGGGATGAATATGAAACAGTGATGCCATATTGATTGCAAAAATTTACAAATTCTTCTGATCTGAAACACATTGCATTGTCTGACACAATCCTGTTAGGCACCCCAAATCGGCTTAAAATATTTTCAGTTAAAAAGTCAATAACAACTTTGCTTGTGGCCCTTATAGCTGGAATTGCTTCAATCCACTTAGTGAAATAATCCGTGGCTACCAGTATCGCCGCATGTCCCCCACTAGATTTTTTAGATATTTCTCCTATAAAATATATTCCCCATTGCTAGAAAGGAGCAAAAATAGACACAGGTCTTAATGGTAAATTTCCAAAAATTTTTAACTTTCTGGTGAATCTCTGACAAACATCACATTTTTTAACATATCTGTGTGCATCCTTGAATACAGTAGGCCACTAATATCCTACCCTCAGAATATTATTAGCTATTGTTTTAGCCATATAATGGCCTCCACAAACTCCCTTGTGCATTTCTACCAGCAAATCCTCAGCTTGATCTCCATCCACACACCTAAGTATAATGCCCTCGGGGTTTCTGCACCATAGTTCGCCATCAATAATGACATATCTGATTGCTCATAATTTAAGGGTTCTTTTTTCATTAAGGGGCATGACTTCAGGACATTGCATTGTCTGCAAGTACTCCACAATCCTCCTATACCATCCACAAGTTTGCATGTCACAAATAGGTGCAATATTCTGTTGCTCTATTTGGTTAATTCGATTGAATTTTAGATTTTCCTCAGCCATTAATTTGGCTAGGCCTTGACCCCTTACAAGCTTAGTAATCTATATGTGAATATTAAATTCTTGGATTCTGTTAATCCATCTACACCTTCTTCCTGTAGTCTCTTGCTGGGTGAAGATATCTTTAACTGCGGCTATTGGTATATAGGCAACAACAGTTGCTCCCATTAGGTAAGGTTTGAAATTTTTTACTACCTTTACCAAGGCATATTCCTGATTATTAGATATGTCATATTTTAATTCTGTAACTTGCAATGATTTATTGAAAAATGCAATTGGTTGCTCAAAACCATCATTGTTCTTCTGTAATAGTACACCAGCTATAGTATGAAATGAGGAAAAAGTGAATAATTGGAATGGTTTTGAATAATCTAGGGATTTGAGGACAGGTGCTTGCTTAATTGCATCTTTGATAGCGTGAAAGGCTTCAGATGGCTCCCCTGTCCATATTATTTTTTCTCCCTTCGTCAACATCTTAGATATTAGGCGGACAATTTCAGCAAAGTTTGTGACAAACCTTCTTAAAAAATTTATTTGTCCAAAGAAAGACTGGATACCTTTTACATTTTTTGGGTGTATGATCTTGTCAATAGCAGCCACTCTTTCAGGGTCAATCCGAATTCCATCTTTTGAAACAATGTGTCCTAGCAATTTTCCTTCTTTCACCCCAAATGTACATTTTATGGGATTCAGGGATATCGCATATTCCAAATCTCTCAATTTTTTTTTCCAGATGGGCACAATGGTCCTCTTCTTTCTTACTGTGGGCAGTAAGGTCATCCTAATAAATTGCAAGGAAAAGATAAAAAAAATCTGCGAAAGATAGATCCATTGCTCTTTGAACGGTTGCACCAACATTTATCAATCCAAAAGGCATTCTGACATACACATATCTACCCCATGGCGTAGTGAAAGCAGTCTTAAATTCCTCAGTCTCCTTAACCATGACCTGATTGTAACTAGAAAATTCATCCATCAATGATAGTAACTCACAACCTGTGACCTAATGCAACATAGCCTCCATATTAGGCAACAGGTAATTGTCTTTTAAAGAAGCCACATTTAGGTTCCTAAAATCAACACATAACCTAATATCCCCATTCTTTTTTCTAACAAGTACCAAATCAGAGACCCAAGATGAGTGTCTAATTGGTTTGATAATTCCTACCTCCCTTAATTTAGCAAGCTCCTCTTGCATTTTAGGTTGCAGGGTAGGATTGATAGGTCTTTGTTTTTGCTTGAAAGGCTTCATATCAGATTTTAATGGGATCTCATGCTAAAATAAATCCTCCCTATATGCTTTAAGGTCTTCATACAACCAAGAAAAAAGATGTCTATATTTCTGAAGCAAGGTAATCAACATGCTTCTAACATGAGGCTTCATTTTCTTTCCAATATAGACATTCTTAGGAGCACTTTCTGTTCCTAAGTTTACTTCTTCTAGACCATCCTTATGAGATGGTGCTTGCTTAGCTTTTGACATATCAGGACCATTAAACACCCTTTCAAGTGCAATCAAACCTCTAGGGATAGTATTCATCTTAAGCTGGATGACCTCATTTCCAAATAAGGTCTCCTTACCATCAACATTAGTTACAAATGAGCCAAAATAAATTTCCTAGCTTTCATATTGATCCACACAATGCAAAAACTTTTGAATATCAGTGTCATCATCAAACACTTGCCAGTTGCATACATTATCAGGCACTGTAGGCCTAGTTTGTACTTCTATTTGTGAGATGCCACCAAAAGTGACATCATCAAGTTTAATAACAATATTTGCTAGTAATTCTGCTCTAGCATTCTGTCCTTTTTCAACCCATTTAATGCCAAAAGCACTAAACCCTTCAATAGTGTCCCATATTGCATTTCGATATTGTCTAAGCCTCTTATCATTAGCTGCAAAGCGGGATCTAATTTGGGAAACAACTAACTCAGAGTCCCCCAAAACCTTTAACACCTTAATACCATGTTTTTGAGGCTATCTTCAGACCGAGTATGAGAGCTTCATACTCAACAACATTATTAGTACAAGAAAATTGCAATAAGAATGAATACTTGAAAGTTTTACCTTGTGGGGAAATAAAAAATATTCCTGCTCCCGAGCCTTCTTTGGAGCAAGCTCCATCAAAATGCATGATCCATAAATCCCCTTCTGATAATTCCTTCGAAGCTTCTTTATCAATAGGTGTTGGTCGGATATTTTCGTCAGTTCTATCTTCCTCAACACGAAAGTTCTCCAAATCAGTTTCTACAAAGTTAATTCTGATAGGTTCTAATGATCCCTCCACATTTTCAATCATGCGGGGGGTCTTTTCTCCCTATCTACCTTAACATCTTTCTGTTCAATAGAAAATGTGGCAAAAGATAAATCACACTATATGCTTCCACCCATTGAAGCACTCCAAGGCCGGGACAACAACATACCATAGGTTGGTGGAATATCTACCATTATAACACTCATATGTAATTCTTTTTCAGGAAAAGTTGCTAATCTATACGGAACATCATTTATGATACCTTTAACAGGTACTTCCCTAGAGTCCATTGCATAGCACTTACCATATGTACTATAAACTATCAGTCCCATTGTATGCATTATTTTCATTGGCATCACATTGTTAGATGCTCCTGAATCAATCATGCAATTTCTTAGCATTTTTCCATCAATTATTAAGATCAAGAAAAAAGGATTGACATGATTTGGGTTAGCTATAATAGTATTCCCCAAGTATATTTGTGAACTCTCTATGGTGACTTCTTCCACCATCTTTTGCTTTTCTGTATCACTCTGATCAAAGACTCTTCATCTTTTCTATTTGTGGGAATACTATTTATGAGTGCAACAGTCTTGTCTTTATGCTCATCTATCCTCATCATTTCTAGGAAAGGAATAGTAACCCTAACTTGCGAAAGAACTTGGAACATATCTATTGAAGTATACTTCGGTAAACCAGGAAATCATGTTTATCCAGAAATTACTTTTTATTTTCCCTTTGAAGTTTCTTTACCAAAAGACTTCTGGTTACTGTCCTTGTTGTTTTGAAGTACAACTTCACTATTTTATTTGGCCTTGTCTACCTTCTTTGCCCATATCATGGGTTCTCTTATCTCCTTGGGCCTTGGATCTATACTTTTGGCCTCCAAACTTGCCTATGGCTTAATTACCTCCTTCTTATTTATGAACAAACTACAAGGTTTACCAGAATCACTAGGGACAACCCTATTTATCAGTTGTATATTATTCCTTGCCCTGGAAACTAAAGCCATAGTGTATTTTTCAATTTCTTCATCAGAAGGTCTCCTCAACACCGTATCATCCATCTCAAACTCATTCACAAAAAAATCATCATTATCTTCTTCCTTTGGAAACACTTGCTGATGATATGTTTCATTTTGTTGCCTATGAGCATTAACATCCCGAGCACAAGGCTCATCTTTTGAGGAATAATCATCATAGGCTAAATTAGCTAGACCTAATAATACATTAGTCATTGTGTCCTGGTCTTGGGGAGGCTGGGAGTCTCCCTAATCATCCTAAGAGTCCACCATTGATTGTGCTACTGCACATTATTGTGGAGAATGTGGCATTCCACATACCTCACACCATGGTAGATTTTCTGCATTATTCAAAGACTGCCTTTGTAGAGGGTCAGGTGGAACTTGGTTATTTTATTGATTTCCTTGTAGGGGTTTACCATTATTCCAATTGGTATTTTAAGGATAATCCTATAACCTTGGGGGTCTCTCATTTCTTTGGAAGTGAGGCTTATCATTCTTTTCTTGTTTCTGCAACAGAGTAAGAACTTGATCTATCTTATCATCAGCTGCAGTAGGCTTACCAACTTTCTCTGTTTGATTTCTCGTGCTTTTAAAAGCTTTAGGTTCCTCTCTTCTTCCCACTTTACTTGAAGCCCTTCTATTATTTTTAATGTTAACCGCCATCTTATATGCCTGCCTTAAATTTTGAGGATCTTTATGTCTCAATAAATAACACATTTTAGCATCATAGGCATTATAGTACACAACTAAACATGCACTTTCATTAGGTCTTAGGTATGCAGGGACTCTTGTCATAGCCTTCTAGAAATGGGCATTAAAATTAGTAACCAGTTCATTGTGCCCCTTAGTAATATTATTGAAGTCATTCAACTTAAAACTAGGATCAGTCTGATCCCCATACTGCTCCCTAAAAACTCTATAAAAGGCATCTCTAGAATCAATACTACCATTAGGTAACCCTCTGTACCAGTCCCTAGCATCCTCCACCAATGATTGCATAAAATATTTCATAGCTACATCATCATCCCAAAGTTCAAAATCTTCGACAAAGCCTTGAAAAGATTTCAAATGGTCTTCTCCACTGAAAGCATTATTACCCGTGAATTTTGGGAGATTTTTTCGTGCATTATCTGGGATTGGATTTGGATGCCCCATAATATTATCAAAGCATAACTGCCTATATCTATCAATTTGAGGTTCCCTGCCTCCACGTCCATTCCTGGAGGTATTGTGTTACTCAATGTAATTCTTGTCATCCCCACCTTTACCTCTCTCGCCACTACCTGATTGCTTAACCTTTGCAGTGCTTCCATCTCCATTCTCTGAGTATGAACTGATAATATTATGGCCACCACCTTGATTACCACTGCAACCTTCTTTAAATGCTTGCTTCTTAGACTTCTTGTTCAATGACTCACTTTCACTATTATCTGAACCAGAAGCTTGAGAGGTAGGTGAAGACATCTTAAGAAAGGCTATCTTTCATGCCATTTCAACATTGGCAACTTCTATTTCAGCTTTTCTTAGATCATCTTGTAATTGATCATTCAATAGTTGTAACCTTAAGAGCTCAGGATTATGTGGGAAATCTAATGATCTGAGATCAATTCCCACCCCTTTTCCTACCATACCATTTAATTCATCATTAGTATTAGCAGAATTCTTGTAATTTGAAAAACCCTGAGAAGTTTTCCTAGACTGGTCAATATGGGCTTTCCCATGGTCTTGAAAGGTTATGTTCTTAGATCCCACAAATGCATCAACACCTTTGGTAGATAGAGTAGATGAAGTATATGTGGGAGTAGCAAAAACTCCCATCGAGATTGTTACTTTAGGTATTTCACATGCCCTTTCGGTAGCTGCCTTGGCCACCCTTTCCTCGAAGGCTTTTCTCTTAGCTACCTCTTCCCTCATATTCTCAACCTTCTTCTCTTGGGAATTTCTTTCGAGCTGCTTAGCCTGACACCTCTCCAAATTTTCTTTTCTTATTCTATCTCTATTATCCTCTTCCTCTTGCAACCTCCTTTCTTCCTCAATCAAGATTTGCTTATCCTTGTCTATATCTGTCTCATTTTCAAGAATATCCCTTGCCTCACTATGAGTCAGAGTATAATAAGTCTATTCTGCCTGATCTTCTTCTTCAATGAAAGGTATCCACTCACTTAGAGGTGTTCCTCTGGGTTTAAAATTTTTCCCAGTGAAAGCAGACATGGTACCAGGTGTTGTGGCTTTTGGGAACATTTTATCTTGTTCCCAAAAACCCCATCGCTCCTCCTCTTTAGACATATGTCATTTCAAAAGGAAAACTACCACGATCCAATTTAGACATAATAGTATATGAGGAATTTTCACTTATAAAAGCACTGTTCATCTCGGTATTTAAAGTAGGAGAAGAAGCAATAGGAGATGAAACAAACTTACTTGGGGTATCATTTACTTTTACCCATTTCTTGTCCTGTCTTGGCTCGATCTCTATCATTGGCTCCAAATTCTTTTTTGTATAATTTCTTGTCTTCTTCATGCCCTCCGGTGTTTGAGAACTTTCCTTTGCACATTGCTTGTAGCAGTTTGTGTGAAATTTGTTGTTCGAGATATTAGAGTTGCCACCCAAAATATTGGGAATGATGAAGTGTTTGCACTTTGCTTTTGCACTTCACTTTTGCACTCGTGACTTTGGACAAGATTTCAAACATCACCCGACACACTGACAAGAAACACAGGAAAACTAAATGCATGTGTTCAACATAATAAACACAGTGATAGGACAAAACAATTATATTATTAAAACTGACTCTGACTTAAACCAGATTTGCACTTAGAGATTGTTCATTTGTTAGCTCCCCAATGGAGTCACCATTCTTTTGGTGTTTCTTATAACAATGCAAGCAGAAATCACAAGAGTGTCTATGAACTTTCCACTCTCAATTATTAAAGTCTTGAAAGCACTCTACCAACTTAACGAGAATATAGTAGTAAAAAGTGCTATCTCTCCTACACTTCAGACTCTGTAAGATCCAGGAGGGTTTTCCTAATATATGTTGTCACTTATGATTCAAATGGTTTGCTCGTATATGGACAAACAACAGATAAATTCCTGCTAGTGTTAAAAGAGATAAACCTTCAAGAAATTGGCTGCTTCTTAGAAGAGTTCGGATCTATTTAACAAGGAATCGAAATTACACCTAAGTGTATTGATATGAGTTATTTGAATGAAATTTTTTGAAGCTATAACAAAAAATACAAAGGATGAAAAGCAATCAGAGTTCCAGTGCCATATCCTAGAGCACGGAGTCAAAAAGGGAACTGAACTACAGGGTAAATTTCATCTAAAGCACCTATGGTCTGTATTAATAGCATTACAATCCATATATCAATACTTGAATTTATTACTCCTTGATAAATCCTATGTGTTAATTCGCATGAACTTACTGGATAACTGAAGCATTTAACTGGTCCTTTGAACTAGAGCTATAGTCAAACATAATCCACAGTAAATAACAAATGGAGATTAATAAAAATCTTTTTGGATCAATACTTCATTAATAATTCATGTAAACTATTACAATAGGAGAGAAAATAAACTCAAAACGATCACAAGGTTAACACAAGCATGCTCAAGAACCCCATGATTTACTAAGTTCTCAAATCTGACTAAAAAATTCAAAACCTGGACATATTTTCTCTCTGTATTACTTGACTCTTATCTCACCTATCTTGAGTAATTTCAACAGACCCTTCTCTTGGTCCAGAATTCCCTTTTATAAAAACAAGGGAGCCAAAAAGCTTCAGGTCAGAGAGTACACATGTCCATTTTTCATTGGACCGCTAATCCCTAATCAGTTATCTTTACATCATTTGTTGGTAAGAGAGGAAAAGCCAAAACAAGAATGATCATTAGTTTGTTGTGGAGAAAGAAACCATTGCTCCAAGAGTTGCTCACTTTATACCAAAGCATCTTTAACCATTTTTGCACTTATTCCATTTCAACATCCTGTACTTGAATTCGAAAAGAGAATGCATTTTAAAATATAGTATCTAAGTCCAGACCTGTAGTTTTCATGACCAAATTGCAATTCTCGGCCAGGACATTCACAATTCAAGTTCATCAGTGAAGACCCTTTTCCATGACTCGAAATCCTCTTCAGACGGCCAATTGAAAGCCACCACCTGATCCACCATGTTTCGTTAAGGTACATACTTTATCATCAATAACATGGATGTTTTATCAAAGTTCTCTAGGAAACTAATGACAAACGACAACTTTTCTAACGTGTTTTCCAACATGCGGATATCAACATTTTTGCATATCTCATGTGTTTGAGCATTCATTATATTATTCATCTACTCCTTCCATGCCGGCAAAGGCTTGACCTTATCCTGACTATGCAAAATATGAGGTAGTGGAGTCAAGTCCTTTCCATCATAAATATCCTTCAATGTTTTGATTTTGGACTTCATAGGAGTAGCAGACCCTTGGAAATTTTGCTCCATAATACCCTTGACAAATTGATATGTTGTTATGACTATAGGGTATTTGTCCCCATGCTGTTTTGCCCCAACTGCCATAAATTTTAACTTCTCCATTCTAGGGCCCCATCTACTTAGCAAGGGGATAGCCAATTCTCTGTCCCTTGGAAATAATTCGAGTGCTTGCAACATCAAGGCCTAATTTACATGAACACTGTTCAACTTACTTTGGACCTATCTATGTAAATGCCTTAGCATAGTATCAACATTTTTTGAGTTATTCCTTCCTGCTGCATCCCAGATTTGGTTTACCATCTCCTTATATTTTTCAACCTGCTAGATTAACTCCTCCCTAGAAAGATCTCCACCCGAGCTATTGGCCTTTTCAATTGCAATAGGCACTTGTCCCATATTATATGGGACAATAGCCCAAGATTGCACCTATGCAGAAGGTTGGGGCTGCTCTACTGGTGGGTCAGAAACAGTATGGCTAGAGCTAGCCTACCTTTGAGACGTCAAGGTTTCCATCTATTGTCTTAGTAAGGCCATCTCAGTTTCCAATTCTGCCACCCTTTGCTAACTCTTATTATACTCAATAATAATGTCATTATACTGGCTCCTCAGAGTATCTTGGTTTTTAGTTAAGTCCTCCATAGTTGCCCTAGTGAATTTGGAAACATTCACAACCATGCCAACAACCTCCAATTCAGGAGTGTCAGCAACTCTTTTTACAACCAAATGACCATTGAAGTCAGATGTTTCTACAACAACAAGTTTTTGAGACCTAGTGGATAGTGACCATATTGCCAGAGCATCCCATTCCTCACTAAAGGTTGATCCTTTAAGTGCCAATGCAGCCTCCTCCTCTGTTGCAAGAAGTAGCCTATTGGCCCTTCTTACCGTGTCAAACAACATAGCATCAACAATATCCCATTTAGGGAGTAGCAATATTCCACTCTTTTGAACCAATGCCCTGCCCTTTTCTGGTGTGATTTCCTTAAACCTTTCCTTCATCTGCAATCTAACCCTTGACTGAATTACCTGCTTTGGGAGCTTTGGATGCAGACTTCTCTCATGTGCAACCTTCTCAGAATATAATGAGAGATGAGCTCTCCATACAAAATCTTTAAAAGAATTAGTATGAATAAAATAGTTATCCATCATGAACTCTTTGCAAGCCTCCATCCTCAAATCGTTATTATTTGTAATCCCTTTGATCTCATCCTTTCCCAATCTTAGGGTGATTTCCCCTGAACTTGTTGTAGTGTTAGCTAGGTTTAGTGGCACCTCCAAGTTCATTTCATCTGGAGTTACAATGATGTCATCCTCATCATTACCTTCTCGGCCAACATCCCCCACACTTTCAGTCCTTTGCCTCTTTGGGGATGGTGGGTGAATCTGTTATGAAAACCTTGGAGGAGAATCCAGGTGAACAATATCTGGCACTGATTGCTTTGGGACAGATGGTGCACCACTCATTGTAGCCTCCTCATCCCTACTTCCCTTTCTCCTAGAAAATACCTTTATCTTCTTTTGAGGCTAATAAGTAGGCCTCTCTTCTACTCTTACCTCAGGGTACTCCTCACTAATTTGTGATTTTCCCCTTTCTTCCACAATCCTTTCATCCTTTAAGACCCCTACCAGACTCTCAAAGTTGTCAAGAGCATAAATTTCCCTACTAAGCTCATCTTTGGCACCAGGCATAGGATCAAAACAAGACATCTTTTCCTGTTTACTTCTCACCATTTTTGAATAGGCAATGAACATTTCCTTCCTCTCATCTTGTAAGTTTAGATAAAAAATGTTCCTGATGATATCTTCAGGAAAGTAAAAGTTGTGGACAAAGGTCCCAGTCCGATGCTTAGCCTTCATTTGGGAGATAAAACCCTCAGGATCATGATTCCTAGGGCGTACAGTCCTTAGCCTATATGGCTTGAGCAATAAGTGCAAATCCTTGCACCCTCCCTTTTTCATGAAAAAATCGGCGAAAGCTGTATACTCAGGGAAGAAAGATCCCTTCTTTTGTTCAACAGGAAAATGGAAATCCTGAGATGCTCCCAACTACCTCATGATTTCTATGAAACCAATTTTAAGGGGGACCTCCCTTGGTAGAACAAACGGGGTGGCATTTGTGCGAAAAAACCTAAAAACTATTGTGCTGTGATTGGGGATAATATCCCCCAATTATGTGTTAAATTCAACTCAGGCCTCCTCTCCATAGGTCTTACAAAATCATGAATTTCCTTTGGAATCCTGGGGGAATAAAAAACCAAGGACCTTCTTAACTTGGATCCGAAAACATTGTGAAAGGTTACATAATTGAATTTATGATCATGCATGTCTAGGACCCTAGTCCAATACTAGACAGGCATCTCAATGTCTCCTTCTTTTTCTTCAATTCCATATCTTTCTCGAACACACTCTGACCCCTATACAAAAACATCTGGATTAGCAGAGAAAACCATTTGAATCCTACCCAATTCTTCCCCTGCTTCAAGGCTACCAAACCTAAATGCATTTTCTCTGCAAGGTAAGTGGAAAAATCATATACCACATTATAGCCCAGGTGTTGGAGGTTTACAAGCATATACATCACTTCGATAGGCAAAGTATTCTTCAAATTTATCCCCAGGACCTGACATAATGCACAAATAGTCTTCTTGAAATGGACGGTGAAATAGTCCACCGGGAAAGGTTCAGGTTCATTCTTGCCAATAACTACTTTCCTCTAGTTCATGCCTCTTCTTGACATAGACAAATGGGGTATCAAAAGGGATGTTCTGAACAAACCCTTGGTGTTTCTGTATTCATCCTTGAAAACCTCCAAGTTGATAGGAATCATATCCTAGCTCCATTCGTGCAAACCAAAAATCTCTGTGATTTCCTCCCTGGTTACCTTGATCATTTCCTTGCCAAGATACATTTTGACCATTTGGGCCATAGGGTCATACTTTGCAGAAATATCCTTCAATAGGTGTACATCATCGTAGACATTGGGTACCACCAGCTTACCCAAGTCCAATCTCCATGGATTACATAGAGGAACTGCTAAATTTCTATTCCCAAACTAGTTGGAAAACAACTGCCAGCTAGTGTATGGCAATTCAACATCACGAATTGCACACTTCTTATCCACTAATCCTTCCAAAAGCAAGGGCCCGTAGAACAATAATTTTCAGTCCTGCTTCTTGCTTGTAGAAGGCTTCAACAAATCAATAACATCTTGGGAAAACCCCCTAGACGTAGGTTCAGAACCAACAATTCGTGCCTTGTGTGCCATTTATACCAAATAGATGATAATTCGAGCTAGGGTTTTCTTATTTTTTAAATGGAAAACAATTACACTTTTCTTTGTATTTCCACCACCAAAAATTCTTTCAATATTCAAAATCTATAGTAATTACATAGACAAGCTCTAAAAGTGAATTTACTCAAATAGTTCTTCAGGAATGGAAAAGAAGACAGTCATCAATTGTTCAGTAAGCAACCCTAACACCTTCCGAAAACACAAGAAAAGGTGTACATAATACTTACAGGTTCTGTTGCAGAGCGTCAAATGCAATGAGACTGGAGAATTGCAATAATGGTTTGCTTTCCTTTGGCACCAGATAATTCTTCCTCAATCAAGAAATGTAGCACTAAAATAGTAATTTACTGATCCTTTTGGCATTTAATTATGTAGGTCGAGTCAAACTCGACCATTACTATTCACTCACGCGAGATAAAATGGCTATAGTACAACACCGGTTCATTTAAAAATGAGCCGTTGATCAAAAGCAATATTGGCCAGGCGAACGACCCAGATTAAGTCAAAACAATTTGAAAATGCCACATCCACCTTCCAGTCATTAGGAAAATAGGAAATCCACCTACCAGGCACCACATCAGCATGGAATGGGTCCCACCATGTTCATCCATCGTATAACATCGACGTCCACACGTCAACAAATCATGCACCTCACAACATTATTAAAACTGATGTTTTAATTACACGAGGTCAGCGAGGAACGACCATGATGCATCGGTAGGTAAACAACTGTCAGCATCAACATCCATCCTTGATCAGTGATCAAAACTGGTCCCCACCATCAAATGCAATAAGCGGCGACGTCTCACAAGCCTCACACTATTTCTCATGACGTAAGCAAAAACCTTGCGAGGTATGCGATGAACGGTTAAGATTAGAATTATTTCATTTGACGGCCATGTAATCTACACATGTGAAATAATTATTCTTAAGGAAGGGGACCAACTAGGTGGATAGGAAATGACCCTCGAGGTCGAAAAGATTATTCAATGGTTAATTTATAGCAATTCATCGGCCCAATACCATAGGAACAATAAGGTCATGACACAAAAACCGAAAGGACGGGTAAAAGGGGTTGGTAAAGTCACGACCAAAGAGGGATAAAACACCACTTAAGTGACTGATCACCACCAATAACAAGTCAACACTCAAAATGAAAACCCCAAGACCCAGACTAGTTAGAGGTAACGTAAAAACATACCACAGAGGGGAAGAAAATAAAAGCTCCACCAGTGGCTCCGACTGGGGATGTATGCCCCCTGTGGGCATAGCAAGAATCCAAAATCTCCGGTTACGCAGACTAGACACAAAGAGAACCAAAACCAGGAACAAGCCCGGATAGGACAAACCAATAAACACAAAGCAAAAATGACCAACCTTTATACATTATTCACAGGACTGCACAACATACATGGAAAAGAGCTATTTCAAGAGAAATAGTATTTCAAGAACTGTCCATGTATAGGTAGCTCGAGAACCTCACCCGTAAGTGATTGTAAAAAATATGAATCTACCCCATGTGTATCCATAAAAATATAAGGGCCCAACCAAAGGGGATCAAACTTGCCATGTTTTCCCTTGTCTTCTGATCTAGCATTCCAGAGCAACACCATTGTTCCAACATCAAATTTTCTCTCTACTTAAGTGACTGATCACCACCGATAACAAGTCAACACTCAAAAAGAAAACCCCAAGACCCAGACCAGTTAGAGGTAACATAAAAACATACCACAGAGGGGAAGAAAATAAAAGCTCCACCATAATGAATGAGGCTCTAAAATTCTACAAATTCTAACATTAATGTTGATTGGGACTCATACGCCAAGCTGGGTGAATCTGTCCCAGATCTGAGTTTCTATGCAGAAACAAGAATCTGGCAAATGGGTATTTGAATCTCTAAAAATCTGAATTTTGACCTAAAATGAGACTCATTCACTAGAACTGGTGAATCAATTCAGTTAGGTTTTTATGAAGCTTCAAAGTTTGAATCTGGTCTTCAAGGTCTGCTTTGCATTTCCTAATTGATTTTCGGATCAAAAACCCTGATTTGCAACCTATAGAAGTCTCACAATGTTCTTCAATGAAAGGTGACAACTCTGACAACTTTAGGCACTTTGATAATTTTGTCAAAACTTTCTCTTCAATGTATCTTCAACCTAAACGTACAAATCACACACTAAAGAGAAGGAAAAATGTTGTTTTGTTAGTGGATAGGGGTTTTCCTTGGTCAAACCCCATTTTGGTAATCAAACCTTAAAATGAAATAGGAATGGGGAATTATGAATGTACAAAACAAGATGTTGTAACTCACCAAACCCTAGAAATAAGAGGCTGCAAACATGTTTGAGATGGCTCCAATGGATGTAGATCTTGACTCTTGCTTGAATGTGATAGATGTTTGTTTTTGACATGAAGTCTTTGACATGATGCTTGATGCTTGAATAATGCTCTAAAATGCTTGATAATATACTCTTGAAGGCTCTTGTAAATGCTTGAATGCTCTTGCGAACTCAAAATTTCTATTATGAATGCTCATTCAACTTGCTAGGTGATCTCTTGAATGCTTGGGTGAAAATGAGTGAAAACACTTATATTTATACATAATTATGCAAAAATTTCCAAAATTACAAGACTACAAGCCAACATAAGATCTAGGAGGAAAAAATCCCGCCAAAAATTTGAATTAATTTTGATTTTGGGCCACATGGGACTCATTCGCCCAAGGTGGTGAATGAGTCCCATTAGGCATAATTTATGGGACCATTTAAAAAAATTCTTAGAAAGGTGTGAAACCAAGATTGAGACCCAAAAACCTAGGTGGGACTCATACGACCAATGTGGAGAATGAGTCACAAACCACCAAATCTAGGCCACACAACCTAAAAACACCTGAATTATGATTGGATGTTGATTTGTGGTAGGATCATCCTCAAAAACATGCATTAAATGAGGCTTGTGTATGCAAAATAATTTCAATTAAAGCATAAATAAGCCCAAATATTAATGAAAACCCTAGAAAAGTGTGAAAGTGTGTTACAACACTTTACAACACCATAAATAAGGTAGGATTAAGGAAAATTTTGGTTAAAAAGAGGTTTATTAGGTTCAATTAATTAATAAAACCTTAGAAAAGTGTGAAAGTGTGTTACAACACTTCACAACACTTTCACAAGGTACCATTTAAGCTCATTTTCCACAAGGGCCCAAGACCTAATGTGAATTTGTCAAACACATTAAAATTCTAAATCAAGGCAACATTAATCTTAGTTTTACAAGGAGGGGCCAAACAAGCGAATAAAAGTAAAAGGGATACTTTTTCCATTGCCACAATTTACAATGTTTATTTTGATTGACGTCTATAAAATAGAAAATTATCGTAACTAGGGTTTAGGACCTAGGACAACAAACTTTCTATACTCCACATTCAAGGAAACCCTAGAGATCTCAATCTAATGAAGAAAGGGGAAAGAGATCCGACAATAGGGTTTTCCTAGGGTCTAACTGTAAACTAAAGAGGGGTTGAACACCAAGCTAGGGCTTGGAAAGACTAATGGACCTAATGTTTAAACCTAGTGATGCATGAAACTTGAATGAATGACCTAGAAATGCATATAAATCAAAACATAAGGTTGTAAAATAAGAAGTGTGCACTTGGAAACTTGTAGAGGATTGAATGAGGATTGTAAATTTTGGAAATTCTAATTTTGAGGCCGATTGGGACTCATACACCAATCTAGGCGATTTTATCCCAGACTAGGTTTTCTGCACCAAAATTGGAATCTGACAGTGTTGATTTTGAATCTCCAAAAACCCTAAAAATTGGCTGTACTGGGACTCATATGCCCTAGGTGGATTATTAGTCCCAATGTGCTTTTTTTGAATTTTAAGGTCCGATTCTGCTCTCTAATCTCTTCTCTTTCTACCACACTTTGTATTCGGATCTGAAACCCTGATTTCAGACATGTAGATGAATTTTTGTGAAGATAATAACCTTGCAAATGAGAGGACAATTCCAACAACTTTATTTAATCTTGTAACCTAATCTTCAAGGGATCTTTGATCTCCAAGACACCTAGATCTATAATCACACATCAAGGAGAAGAAATATTTGTTGTTTGTTAGAGGATAGGGGTTTGGCTAGGTCAAACCCCTTTTAGGTAATTAAACCAAATGATGAGATAATGAGATAAGGACATGAAACATGAAACATGAAACATGGTATATGAAACATGAACAATGATACCTCGAATGATGACTTGTAAATTTGCAATCTAACATGAAATGGCCATGAAGCATGGAGATCTAGATCTTGAGATAAGTGTAGAACAATGCTTGACCTTGGATCTTAGATGCAACATCACAAAACTAGCTCAATAACATGCTTAATGCTTGATAATATTGACATGATAATGGATATTAAATTTCTACAACAAATGATAAATAATATGCCCTTGAATGCCTTAAAAATTATTTTGAATGCTCTCTAGATGATCTTGTAAAGTATTATAATTATTAACTCTTGAGTGCTTGACTTGATATTATGAATTCTTGATGAAATAATGATATGAGACCTCATTTATATAGGAAATCCATCTAATATCCCTTTTATTAGATCCCACAGGCCGACATTCATGAATTTTGAATTTAAAACCTAAATTTCTTACTGAAATCCCTAAAAAAGGGTCAAATGGGAGTCATACGCCACACCTCGAATATGGGATAGGTGGGACCCATACGCCCAAGGTGGTGTATGGGTCCTGTAGGGACTTTTTAGGTGGTAAAAATATCGGGGTGTTAAGAAATTAAGTTTATTTGTTGATATTGTCGAGATTTTGATTGAAATATACCTTGGGATGCACAATATAGGGTCTTAGGGGCCAATTAATTATGATATTAAGGTAATAAATGCAAGGGGCCCAAAATTCAATGTGAAAGTGTAAATACATATAATTTACAACATCAAATTAAGGAAAAAATAGGTCTTTTTAGCTTAAAAGGTCCATAAATCTAATGAAAATGTGTCCAACACATTACAAGATTAGATTAAGGCACCATTAGGTCCAAGGGCCCCAAATTTAATGTGAAGGTGTAAATAAATACACTTTACAACATTAAATCAAGGAAAATTTAGGTTTATTTAGCTTAAAAAGGGCCCAAGACCTAATGTGGATGTGTAAAACACATCACAACACTAGATCAAGGAAACCTTAGGTTTATTCTAACATTAATCATTTCAAATTAAGAGAAATTGTACCATCTCCAAGGGAGTACACTTTTCATTGTTACATTTAGCCCCCACTTTAGTGAGAGGGTGAACTTGCTTCAAATTCACACTAAAGTAGACATTCAAGAGGGGTCCAAGCGTACCAATGCATATGAAAAAGGATGATAAAGATCAAAGGAGGTGGCCAAGCCCCTAGGATCCAAGATCGTACGTCAAACCAATATAAGGATGAAAGGAGACACACAAGGTTTATGATATGAAACAAAATAAGATACACAAACATACAATGCCAAAGATATGAAGATGAAAGGAAAAGAAAGAAAAGGTGGATCAACCTTTGGTCGTTTGTCCAAAATGATGTGGATAAGATCTTGGCTATTTTTCCAAAAATGCACACTTACTCTAAGGCAACAAAACTTTAGGTTGTCCGTTGGGTGAGTATTCAAAATGGTGAGACACACGACCAGTATGTGCTCACAAATGCAAGTGCCTAAGGGAAGTCATGCCTACATTTGGCTCCCATCCAATCAGACCAAAGCTATACCTATTGATAAATTTGATAAGGTGCCATGCAATAATGATGTTTGAGATTCATGAGACAAGAAAAAATTTGTATTCTTAGAGCTCATGAACAAAAAATGAACTTCGAGCTTCATGAGGCAAGCAAAGCTTTGTATGCTTGGGACTCATCAACAAACAAGATGGCTCCATAGGCATGCAAAATGTGTTATGTAAGGTGGCCATATAACAAAAGGGACTTTGCTTAATTTGTGCAAGGTCTCTTCTTAGGGAACATCATGCCTAATGTCTCCAAGAGAGGACAAGTCAAAGAAATATCACTCTCTCAAAGGAAATCAAGCACAATGACACTGCCAAGAAAAGGACGTATCACAAGAATAAAGAAAATCACATAGTGAAACATGAGTGTCGAGGTATGCCCCATTTTAAAGTGGTTGCTAACACCATTATTGTGAGGAATTTCTTGAAATTAGAAAAAGACATGAGAGATTACTCGGAAATCCCTATGACAATTCATATGTTTCCAATAAGCTACACCATGAAAAAGGGAAGGGTTTGTCCCCAAAATGTATAACTTAGTACGTCACATGCAAGCCAACTTAATGCATGTCATCCACATCCCAAGCTTTCTCTTATATAGACATGAAAGGTGGTCATCTTAGCCAAAAGAGACAATGTTCGGTAAGTGACATATGAGGAAAAGGCTGCTTAGCCCCTTGCCCTCACTTAGTGCAGGACAAGGATGAGCCAAATAGGATGAAAATAAGTTTCAATTAGAGGAACTGGGTATGTCAACACAAAGAAGAGCACCACAGTCCTTAATATGTTGAATTTGATTTCTCAAAGCCTTACATTCATTAGTAGAATGACCATGACCTCTATAATATGCACAAAATGAATGTTTGTATTAAAATTTCTTTCATGTTCTTGGAGGGAGGGATATCAAATAATATTGGAGGAGTCTCAACAAGATACTCTATTGATCAAAAGTAGAGGACGTTGCATTATTTTGTGACAAAGATATCTTTTTCTTAGTACAAGATGTCATACTTATGCAAGATTCGTTAGATTACCAGATTTTGTTCTCTCCTCGAAAGGAGGGTGTAAAATCTAACAAGTTTGAATCATTAGTGTTTTTCATGATGACATTGGCATTAAGCGAATATTTCTATGTTTCTTGCAAAGGATAACAATCAAGACCACTAGTGTCTATCAATTCAGGATGCACTATTGTTAAAGTTTGCTTGGAAGAATCTTTTGCAAGAGTGTTGATATTGAGCGAAGGCTTGTTTGTTTATTTCAAGGGACAATAACCAAGACCAATAGTCCTTTCTTGCACATTAGGCTCTATAGGGACACAAATACCTTGTTCTCTAGCACCACATCCTTTTCCACTATATCCAAATTATTTCATAAGTTCATTAAGTTTTCCATAAAGCTTTTTAATTTCTTTCAGAGTCGGTGGTTTTTTATAATCAGCTTCATCAAAGTTTGTTGTGTAATTTTCTTGATATTATAAAGTGGTTGAGGTGGATGCTTTCAAAGGGTCTTCCAAATTTGGTATTGAATTTTGTGTTGACATTACTTCTTTTTCTTTTCTCTTCATAATCTTTGTTTACGATCTTGTATTCTCCCACGAATGTTGGTTCAAAATCTAAGGAACCCCAATCATCTTCTAATAGCTTTGTGACTTCCTTAATGTTTTTTTCTTTATCTAGCATGATTTTCACTTGTGTAGTTAGTGTTAATGTTTTCAAAGGATTTTCCTTACCTTTCTCAATGTTCAAACAACTATTTGGTTCAGGGTCAACTTCGAGTGTGTACACTTTTTTGCTGTAGACATGTACTTCATTACATAATGAAGAGTAGAAGGTGCCCCATTCATTGCATGAATCCACGACCTGCCTAAAAGGAGATGATATGAAATATGATGGGGCATAACATGGATCTGTTGGCCCACAGTTGTCGTTGCACCAAAAGATCGACCTGTTAATGCTCGATACAATTTCTAGAGTTAATGGATCCATGAGAGGCGGTTAGTCCATGTCACAAATTCCAAGGGGAGCGCTGACCATATACCAAAAATCTACCCCTCAATGTTACCTGAGGGGATTAGAACCCAACACCTTTGGCTCTAATACCACTTGTTGGCTGATAGTTGCCGTTGCACCAAAATATTGACCTGTTAATGCCTGATACAATTGACAGAGTTAACGGATCCACAGGAGGTGGTTAGTCCATGTCACGAATCCCGAGGGGAGAGTTGACCATCTACCAACTGGATCAATGTTTCTAATGTGGCCTTTCCAATTGTAATAGGTAAAGTGATCACACTAAGTGGTTGTTTTCCTGCATTGTCAAATCCCTTAATAGATAAAGAATCAGGTTGAATTTTTGATTTATCCACACCAAGCTTATCCAAAATGGATACACTACACACTTTAAGGGCGGATCGATTTTTAATAAGGGTTTATTTTATGCCTCTTCCTTTGTAGTGAATGATTACCATGAAAGCATCATTTTGTTTTTTCACTTCCAAAGGGGGGAGTTCACTTTGGTGGAAAACAATGTCTGTGTTTATAACTTGAATCATGGCTGTTATGTCATTCAGGTTTTCACTAGAGGGGATCAAAACTTGTTGCAAGGCACTTTGAATCATGCTATCATAGTGAGGGGATGCTTGAATAAGGTCCCATAATGATATCTTAGCAGGATTATTCTTTAGTTGTTCAACAAGTTCATACTCCTTTCACAAGGAGGACCCAACAAGATAGGGTTAGGAATGATATGATTAGGCAATGGGTGTGATGTTGAAGGTGTTTGTTGTGGATGTGGATTGTTTCTAGTGTTTTATGTTAGATCAATGATATTATG
Source organism: Sequoiadendron giganteum (assembly GCA_007115665.2). Lineage (NCBI taxonomy): Eukaryota > Viridiplantae > Streptophyta > Pinopsida > Cupressales > Cupressaceae > Sequoiadendron > Sequoiadendron giganteum. The sequence continues at coordinate 442,653,800 of CM021105.1, forward strand.
ACTTAGTTGCTTTGAAACATTAGTCTTAGGTGGGTAAAAGATAAGTTAAGACTTGTTTTGAGTTTGCGATCGTTGTGAGGGTGGGTAAAGAATTAGAGGATTCTTAAGATGTCCTACAGGGTATGTAGGAGATCCACTAGTCAGGGGGGATCTGATGAACACTTGTGAATTCATAACCTCAATGGTCTTTGTTTAATGTATTTCTAATAAAGGGAAATATAGTATCATCTTTTCACCATTATCTAAGGAAGCCAAAATGTTGTCATCTTCTTTCACCATGATATCTTCCCTGAGAGGAGATTGTTTAGGAGAACTACAAACTAGATGTTCTTAACATTCAAAGATTGGTTCTTCTAAAATGATTTCATCGCAAGTAGGGAAATTATCCATGGTTGAATTTTATTATTTATCAATGATGGCATTCCCTTTTTCAATAATGTTTTTCCTAGGGGGAGAGGGACACATAAGATTATCATGACTTGTATTTTCTAAAATCAAAGTATCTTCTTCACAACTAAGGGAGATACTAGGAGAAGAACAAATATGATTTTCATAATCATCTATAATTTAATTCCTTTGTCCCATAATGCCTTCCAAAATAGGATAGGTAGGGGAAGGATCATAAAGAGGGTTGTTATAGACCTTAAATATTTGATCATTTCACACCAAAATATCCTTATAATTTACAATATCATCCTCTTCCACTAAATCATTCTCACAAGCAAAGGGGGAATGGAAATTAGGTAAGGTGATGTTTAGAAATGTGTCTATGATTTCATTATCTTGTGCTATAATATCTTCCCAAGGGGGAGGAGGACAAGGAAAAGAAATAATTTTATGATTCTCAATTATTGCATATTCTTTCACCAGGATACCTTTGTCACTAAGAGGAGAGGTATCGGGAGAAGAACAATTATGATCATCATGATTATCTATGCTTGCAATCTTTTCTATCACATCATACCCAAAAATATGAGAGATAGGAGGGGGTCTAATGATGTAGAGTAGGGTGGATAATATTGAAAATTTACCAATGAAGAAAACCTTCAAGATTCAAATCATCAAATGATGGGATTTTGCTCACTAACCCTCAACCCTCTAGTAGTACTTCAAAAGTGGTTTTCCCAACACAAATTTATTGAAAGACCTCATACCCAGAATCTAATTGTAGTTATAGATACCCATTAATCCCTTTGACAACATACCAAATTTTTCAAGTGGGGGTGTTTTGGAACATAAAGGCCAAACTTTTGCTGCTACGCTTAGAATAAGGCCTAATTAGGCTTGTTCAACTAGATCACTATGAGGTTTTCACCCTCCAAGGTTTAAATATACATGCCAATGGCTCAAAAACATCACATGAAATATATCAAACCCTTCCCAATCTATTTAAACCACCAACTAAGAGTTCTTCTTCAAACCCTAACTCCTATGCATCTTCTACATCGAAAACATGAGGTTTTTTGCCTAGGTCATCAACAAAATTGCACCAAACTTCCTCCCCTGCTTTGAAAAACATTAAGAACAAAAAAAATCACCTATCTACACCCATTCCACCAAGTTTAAGGCCTTTTCACCAATGGAATGGGAAGAAATCCATGACTTTCTGTCAAAACTCACCAAAATGAGGGTTTCAAGCAACTTTTAGTAAATCTACCCTAACTTGCTTCAAACTTAATGAATTAAGATGAAAATAATTGAAAAAGAAGAAGGAATTAGTGCAACATGAATTCCATTCAATTTATGATCACTTATAGGCTGTACAAGGCTGCACAGATATGTTTAGTAGCAAATTAAGCTTCAAAACATATAAAAATAGAGTATTCTTATTGCTTAAAATAAAACCTTCATACCAAAACTCTTCCTTGACCTTCAAAAGGATTATTTAAAAAATTACACATCAAAACCAACCATTCCTAACTAACTTTCAACTCCCCAACCGTTCAACTTCCCAAAAATGCAAAAATACAAAGTTGCTTTGACAACTTTTTCAACTTTTTTGCAACTTTTACAAATTTTACCCAATTGACTCCAAAATGACTCCAAACCACTTACAAACAATAGAAATGGTCTTAAATACCTTATTAAAAAATAAAAAACTCAAAACCATACAAAAAATTAATATTTGAGCACCTTTCAGCTCATGGGTGCCCCTGCACCATGTAAGTTTAAGGCAAGTGTGAATATTTTCACTCTCTTGCACTAAGAGACTCTCATAACTAGGGAATATATTGAACGAATGACTAAAATTTCTTATTGACTAAAATTTTCTTTGCAAACTTGGAAAAGATAGATACCAACATTTGTGAAAGGTAATCTATGCAAACTTGAAATGGAAAGAGATTTGAAATGCAATGTAAAGACCTAGAATGAAATGCAATTTTCAGATTTCAAGCAAGGTGATTTACTGATTGAAATAAAAAAATGGGATTATGCTTTCATATGGTTTAGTACATAGAGAAAACCCACAATCATTTCATTGAAGGGAAACCCTAAATATCTAAATCTAAAGTATGCAAAGGAGAAAGAGATCTTGCAATAGGTCTGTCATAGGGTCTGATTGTAAACTAATGAGGGGTTCACCTCCAAGATAGGGCTTGGAAAGACAAATTAAATGCAAAATTTAATTCTTAAACCTAACACAATTCAATATTTCACTAAATGACCTAGAAAAGAATGTAAATCAAAACAAAAAGCTACGAGATGAAATGTTTGCACTTGGAAATTTGAAGAAGATTGGATGAAGGCCTAAAATGCTAAAACTATTGATTTTAAATTCTGCTGGGACTCATATGCTAGTCTAGGTGATTTAGTCCCAGATTTGGGTTTCTGTGCAGAAACTAGAATTTGGCAAATGAGTGTCTGAAACTACAAAAAACCTAGAAAATAACCTAAATTGGGACTCATATGCTAGAACTGACATATCAGTCCAGTTAGGGTTTTTTGAAGCTTCAAAGTCTGAATCTAGTCTTGAATATCTACTCTGTACTTCCTTATTGATTTTTGGATCCAAAACCATGATTTGCAACCTGTAGAAGTCTTCCAATGATCTTCAATGGAAGGTGACAAATTTGACAACTTTGAACACTTTGACAACTTTCTCCAAACTTTCTCTTCAATGTGTCTTCAACCTAGACCTACAAATCACACACTAAAGAGAGGAAAAATGTTGTTTTGTTAGTAAAAAGGGTTCTACCTTGGTCAAACCCCATTTTCGTAATCAAAACTTGAAATGAAATGAAATAGGAATGAAGAATGATGAATGAACAAAATAAGATGTTGCAACTCACCAAACTCTAGCAATAAAGTGCTGCAAACATGTATGAAGTGGATCCAATGGATGTAGATCTTGAATCTTGCTTGAATGTGATAGATATTGAATGAAATGATATCTTTAACCATGAAACCATACATCATAATTGTTAGCTCAAAAATAAACATGATGCATGAAGACTTTGACATGATGCTTGATACTTGAATAATGTTCTAAAACACTTGATAATCTTCCCTTGAAAGCTCTTGTAAACACTTGAATGCTCTTGTGAACTCAAATTTACTATAAGGATGCTCATTCAACTTGCTAGGTCACTTGATTACTTGTTAGGAGAAAAATGAGTGAAAGAAACCTGTATTTATACTTAATTATGCCAAATTTCTCGAAATTACAACACTACAAGCCGACATCAGATCTAAGAGGATAAAATCCTACCAAGAATTTGAATTAATTTTAGTTTTGGGCCACATGGAACTCATATTCCCAAGGTGGAGTATGAGTCCCATTAGGCATAAATTATGGGATCATTTTCAAAAATGCTTAGAAAGGTGTAAAATCTAGGTCAAGACCCAAAATCCTAGGTGGGACCCATATGCTCAAGGTGGTGTATGAGTCCCAGATCACTAAATCTAGGCCACACAACCTAAAAACACCTGAATTATGATTGGATGTTGATTTATGTCAGGATCATCCTCAAAAAGATGCATTAAATGAGACCCGTGGATGCAAAATAAGGCCAATTAAAAAATAAAGAAGCCCGATTATTTAATAAAACCCTAGAAAAGTGTGAAAGTGTGTTACAACACTTTACAACACTCCAAATAAGGCATCGATAAGCTCATTTAGTTCACAAGGGCCCAAGACCTAATGTGAATGTGTTAGACATATTACAACATTAAATCAAGGCCATGTTAGTGAGTACTTTTTCCATCATTACATGTAGCCCACACTATAGTGAGAGGAGGAACTTGCTTCCAACTCACACTAAAGTAGACCCATGCACATCAAGAGGGGTCAAATATACCAATGCTAGTGAGACAAGATGACCATGATCAAGAGGGTTGCACAAGCCCCCAGGACCAAGGTCATATGGTAGACTAACATAGGTGCAAAAGAAAATATATGAAAATGATATAAAGAGCAATAACAAGGCACAAGCATAAATTTCCAAAGACAGAAAATAAAAATAAAACAAAAGGAGGGGTGTATCAAGCTTTGACTCTTTGTCCAACATGATGTGGATCAAATCTAGGTTGTTTGTCTGAAAAATGCACACTCACTCTGAGGAAATGGAACTTGAGGCTATCTATTGGGTGAGTAATCCAAGAAGGTGAGACACATAAAATCATGGTCGATATGCACTCAAACACATGCATGAGTGGCTAAGGGAAAGTCATGCCTCAGATCGGCTTCCTGTCAAACCATACTAAAGTTATACTTCCTAATAGCTTTGATAAGGTGTCACACAACAATGAACTTTGAGCTTCATGAGGCAAGAAAAGCTTTGTATTCTTGGGGCTCATGAACAAACAATATGGCTCCACAGGCATGCAAAGTGTGTTATGCAAGGTGGTCATATAACTGAAAAATGCAAATGCAACAATAAGGAACATTCCAAGGACTCTTTCTTAATTCATACGAGGTCTTAACTTAGGGAAAATTGTGCCTAATATCTCCAAGAGAGGACCAATCAAAGAGTATAAGATTCAAAACTTAGGGGATGTAACACATTGCATCAAGCCACTAAGAGGAATTTAATATGCTAAGAGAGATCACGCTCTTGAGGGACATCACACCCAATGTCACCATTATTACCTATTTTAGCTACTAGCTCAAACATGTACAACAATTATGTTTTACAAGTGAAAAGAAGGTACATTTTAACTCTGCTATGTCACATTCATGTGCATAAAATAGAATCAGAAGACTACAATACTGCATTACATTATGCAGATGTATATAACATAGGAAAAAGTGCACAGTATTTTCAAAATTGTAATCTTTATTGATAATATAAATGTATGGTGTCCCACACAAGCTATGGGACTAGCTATCAGAATGCATATAATGGAAAAAATTATACATTTATAGATACAAATGAAAAAGAGTGCACATAAAGAGAAAGGGGACCCATCATTGCTTGAATGACGAATCCCGGTTGCTTTGTTCTACATCATTTTTCCTTCTATCCCTCTTGCTTGTCCCGCTTTCTCTCCTCGTTGCTCCTAGGTTCCCTGCATATGTAATGAAAGTGCTGTTAGAGCAACGAAGGATCACCAGTCAAAATATATGCATACATCTATAAACATATAATATGATCCTCATGTGCATTCAAATTTCTAAGAAAACACGAGAGCGTAATCAAGAACATCTATCATATGCTTCATTTTATCCAACATGTTTTCTTCTTGTGCAGGTATAGGTGAAACCCTTGTTACTATTTTGTTTTATCTAATTACAACATGTGGGGTAAAATGGGCTCCCACAAGGGTTGAGCCTAGCATGCTGCCCTTTGTTTATGTTAGAGAGGGATGATTGCATTTTTATATCACCATTGAATCTCTATTGATAGGTCTCATTAATCATGTTTTTGTTAACAAAGAAAGGTATCATTATTAATGGGAATCATCTTACATTAAGAGTGACACTCCTTGTAAATAAAAACATGTCATAAGACTCCCCTGTAGGGACTCTTAGCGAGTTACTCAATGAAGTGTTACTATTTTAATTCATATACTATCAGGTCACAAAGCCCTATCAAAAGCTTTCAGAGGCTTACATAAATGAAATGAAGCAGTTATAAATCAAGGGTGACAGTGATTCATTTTCAATAGTGACAGTGAGATCCAAAGTCAGTATCTTCACAACAGAACAGTCATAAGAAGCAATATGGTATGGTGAACACAATGGCCATGGACCTTGTAGGATGAAACGATCAACATGGATAGGCCCATCATGATATAATAGTATTTCCAATCAAATAGGGAATAGTTAGGCATAACAATGTATTGTGGATAGAATTTGGGAGACACATGAACAATCCATTTATGCTGTATGGTCATGGTAGTAGCAATCATCATGGCTATTTCTTTGGAAAATGGAGGAGGAAAACCATTTTAATAACATAATAAGGATGAATCAATTGTAGCTTTACTAGTTTACCATGCTAATGGATTTGTTGTTGTCTTCCTAGAGTATAAGTATGAAACTATGAAGTAGTGACTATGGGTGTTAATGATGCAACTGCATTGAAAAGGGTAGATATTGGAATTTTTGTTGCAAATCTAACTAATACAACAAGAAGTATCTCTGACATGGTACTTATAGAACTAGGTTTTAGTGTCATCATCAGTGCAGTGTTAATAGTGGTAGCAACAATATCAAAAGGTAGACAGTTTTAGACAAACATTTGAAGACCAGTGTCATCAACACAAACTACAAAAGGTAGTTCAACAAGGACAGGATAATGTGAAACCCTAAGCTTGTAAAGGTGAAATACCCAGATGGTAATGAGGGAGCCCGTGACCTATCATACAAAAGGATATTTTCATTCATAAAAATATGAATACACAAAAAATGAAATGGGTAGTATTCATGGGGGAATGGAAAAAATGTGTAGAGTTGTGGATTATACCCTTACTATGCAATGGCATTAAATCATTTACAAATCATTCTTTCTTCACATGACAACATTTGTTTGTGGATTAGTTGAGCTCTTCTTTCAGCTGCCTACCCTCTTATGAAATCTCATTCATATTATGATATTGCTCGACCTTATCATAGAAAGAGGGATTTTTTCACTACTGGTCACCATTACATGACATCAAAAAAGCAAAGATACCCATTGTTTAAAAATCAACAGGAAATAAATGTATGGCCATGACTATAGCAGAAATGCAGAGGAAAATGCACAAAAAAGAATGAATAAAGCCATCAATTTTTTTATGGACATAATGAAGGGCCGACCATAGAGCAAATGAATGAGGTGGTATCTTCTACAGAACTCATAGCTATAGCATTGAAATGCAAAAAATGCTCAAGAGATACACATGAAAAACTAGAAAAGGAAAAACCTTCATTATTTTTAGACAAAGTGAGCTCGAAACAACTATTTCATTTACATGTAATGAAAGGAACGCTTGTTTATGTAGAAATAATCTTACCATTTTCGGCCTTGAAATCTCCTAGATAACTTCAAATCCTCCAAATACAAGAATTCATGGTGGTGCTCATGCATTGCAGAGAATACAAAGTGAAAAGTGAGATGTGAAATGTGCTTTGGCCACGAGTTTGGATTAGGGTTTATTTTACCCTAGGTTTGGCTTACTAACTTAAGAATTTTTTTCTTATGTTTTGAAAATATTTCATTCATAACTAATGCCCTATGTAAAATGTGTTATTCCTTAGGCATATTCTACAAGCCTTTATCAACTTTTCCCTTTCTCATGCTTTTGCAAGTTAAACACTGGCTCTTTTGGCATATTTATTTCTAAATATGGTCGAGTCATTCCTTTTTGTTACATGAATTGAAATAAATTTGAAATGTAAAACATTGATTTAAGTGATAGTTATAAATCACTTTACTCAATGATATGTAAATTCAAGAGATAGAGGCATTAGTTTTCAATAATGAGTCGATAGGGAAATGTTGAAGAAGTTAGCCAACATGTGCTAGGAATATAGGAGACTATTTTGAATGGACCTTAAAGCCTTGGAGAAGATTTAGGCATTAGTTTCATTTGCCTTTATAATTGAATTGGTCAAGTTTGACCTTCTCAACATATTGGAGCCCTTTAGGAGCCTTTTTAGATTGTATTTTCTAGGCTTTTGGGTTGTGTACGACCAAAAGAGTTTCTAGTTTCTATTTTGGTGGATCTGTTTGAGAGAGCATATAGTGACTTCAATTTTCATTCATGAATTTAGTTCTTACTATTATTTTTGGTCTACCTTGTGGCTTTTGAGGCCCTTTGCAGAAAATACTGTATTTTGTAATTCAATTTTAAAGGCATGTACAATAGTTGTAACACCTTGTTGATCAATGAGATAAGATTTTTTACCTTCTCACTTGCTGTTTCATTTTGAAATCTTTTTAAATGGTTGATGAAATCTTATCGTGGACCTATTTTCCCTTTGATTTTGTCCTATTTTTATTTTACTTTATGTAGTTAGTATGAGCTATTGCAGGTCCTAACATGTGTTGAGCTAGTTCAGGAGAGAGTCTAAGTTCTGAAGACATTTCTTACTTCCTTTTTAGTGTTGTCCTTGAAATTTTTAGCCTTATTATGAAACATTGTTGCAAAGTCATATGAAGTTTTGAGTTGTGTAAGCATCTATTTAAGTTTTTGGTCATTTTTGTGTGTAGAAAAACAACAATATTATGCTTGAAATCATTTTGATGACTCACCCATAGTATAGGTTTCATTTCATGTACTCTTTCTTTCTTACCCTTTACCTTAGCAATTTAGTAATTTAGGTGACACCATAGGAAGCTAGCCTTCTCTGGAGGTTTGATCTCATATAAGGTACCCACACCTTGGGATCATTCCAATGTTTTACTGAGTGGTTGAATAGGGTTCAACAAAGGGTGCACATTCAAGTGATAACAATTTTGGCACGCTTTGTGGGACAACGAACTAGTTTTCAGTTCTTCTATCAATTAATTCATCATTATTTGGTGTGTATGGTAGTTGTTTTCTGCCTTTTGAGATGTTCAAATACATACCTAGTGACTCTAAAGAGATTATCTACTAGTTTCAATAGTTCAAGTGTTGATATTTTTCAAGTTTTTCAACAAGAAAATATGCTTTATTCTGATTTTCCAGTATTTGAATGAGTGAACATGTTTAGATTTAATGGGGATATGTCTTACCATTCACCATTTCATAAAAATGCTTGCCTACATAATCTTATTAGTCATATCCAAACATTTTCAATGCTGGTTTTAGTCCAAGCAACTTACCAACAACAAATAACCAACATGTTCAACATGATTACCACCCACCTACCCCCGCTCCATCATCATGGCAACCAGGATATTCCCAGAATCAGTCTCAAGAAGGTTATTTTGTTTCAAATTAGCAGTCTTGTCCTCATAGCTAGCCGTAAAATGCTGACAATATGGGAATTAGTAATATCAAAAATATATTGTTGGATTTCTATAGGTAGTTGGATGATATCAAAAGATAGCAAGAGTTTGATATGCAGCAGGAAGAGCTCACCTATCAATCTTATATTCATTAGTAGGAGGTGGAGGCAAAAAGGTTAAATGATTCTAATCAGCCTACCAATGATCCTTCTACCCTTAAGATTCCAAGTTGGAAAGGGCCATCTGCTCTACCCTGTGAGGTTCCAACATCTATCATACTAGAGGAGGAGGAGGCTACAAACATAAATTTAGTTCATTTAGCTATGAAGCAGTATAGGTTAGTGCAGAAAAGGATTGAACAAGAAAACACTTTTCCAGATGAATCCTTGAATGTTCTAACCAATCAACTTCCTTGTTTGGTAAAAGATGATGAAAGTAATTTAATGGTTCAGCCAGATTAGTAGGATGAACAGGTTAGAGAGACTGATCAATGAGAGTTTTCTATAGTTTGGATGGGTGAATTACCTTCTTTCATTAATAATGACAAAGAGGGTGTGAGTTTGATCATACCAATAGCTATTTCAGAACAACAAGAAGAGATCAAACAGTATGGTGAATTGCCAATTGATGATTTTCAACAAGGAAATGGAGCCTTAGACCATGAAGAAGAGCATAAAATTGAACTTGACACCATTGTCTAGGATATGAGATTTGATATCTTTGAACATGTTATGGATGAAAAGACTAATATTGAGCCTTATGAAGAGGTATGTACAGAGATAATTGATCATTTTTGTTCAAAGCTAGATGATGAAGTATTAAAAGTTGAGGAATAGACTCATGAATATCATGAGCAAGTGGAGGAAACAACCATATTTTATCTTTCATCTCAGGAATTAGATGATTCCAATCAACAAGATCAGATCAAAGAGATAGCTCATAAGTATGAACCGTGTTGTCCCAACTAGTAGGTGGAGACAAATGAACATGAGGAACTTGGTGGAAAAGAGGCTGATATGTTTTGGTATGATGGGCTACCTTTGTTTGTTGAACAAAGTGAAGAAGATATGTCTGTGGCAGCTCAAGTTTTGGGACAGGATGTTCAATAGTGTAATGAGTTGCTAGTTCATGAAAATCAATATGAGAATGAAGCTTTGGCCCATGAAGTAGTTTCATTTTTGGATGATCTAAAGTTTGTTTTGGCTCATGAGGAAGCCTCTTTTTTCCCAACTTTGGATATTGAACCAACATCCTTTGAAGAAAAGGATAAAAAACAACATGACTTGGAACAACAAGAAACCAACATGGAGAGTTTTGAATTCACTATTTCTAGAGGAATATTAGTGAGTTACTCAATGAAGTCTTACTATTTTAATTCATATACTATCAGGTCACCAAGTCCTATCAAAAGATTTCAGTGGCTTACATAAATGAAATGAATCAGTCATAAATCAAGGGTGATAATGATTTCTTTACAATAGTGATAGTGAGATCCAAAGTCAAAGTCTTCACAAAAGCACAGCCATAAGCATCAATATGGTATGGTGAACACAATGGACATGGACCTTGTAGGATGAAACGATCAACATGGATAAGCCCATCATGATATAATAGTCTTTCTAATAAAATAAGGAACAGTTAGGCATAACAATGTATTATGGACAGAATTTGGGAGACACAGGGATAATCCATTTATGTTGTATGGTCATGGTAGCAGTAGTCATCATGGATATTGCTTTGGAAAATGGAGGAGGCAAGCCATTTGACTAACAAAATAAGGATGAATCAATTGTAGCTTTACTAGTTTACAATGCTAATGGATTTTTTGTTGTCTTCCCAGAGTATAAGTATGAAACTATGGAGCGGTGACTAAGGGTGTTAATGATGCTGGTACATTGAAAAGGGAAGATATAGGAATTTTTGTTGCAAATGTAACTAATACAGCAAGAAGTATCTCTGACATGGTACTTATAAAACTAGGTTCTGGTGTCATCATCGGTGCAGTGTTAACAGTGGTAGCAACAATATCAAAAGGTAGACAATTTCAGATAAACATTTGAAGACCAATGCCATCAACACAAAATACAAAAGGTAGTTCAATAAGGACAGTAAAATATGAAACCCTAAGCTTGCAAAGGTGAATACCCATATGGTAATGAGGGAGCCCGCTGCTTGTCATACAAAAGGAGATTTTCATTCATAAAAAAAATTAATAAATAGAAAATGAAAGGGGTAGTGTTTTAGGGGGAATGGAAAAAATGTGGAGTTATGGATTATACCCTTACTGTGCAATGGCATTGAATCATTTATAGATTATTCTTTCTTCACACGACAACATTTTTTTGTGGAACAGTTGAGCTCTTGTTTCACTCGCCTACCCTCTTATGAAATCTCATTCATATTATGATATTTCTCGACCTTATCATAGCAAGAGTGATTTTGTCACTTTTGGTCACCATTACATGGCATGAAAAAAACAAAGATATCCATTGTTTAAAAATCAATAGGAAAGAAATGTATGGCTGCAGCCATAGTAGAAAGGCAAAGGAAAATGCACAAAAAAGAATGAATAAAGCCCTCAATTTCTTTATGGAAATAATGAAGGGCTGACCACATAGAAAATGAATGAGGTGGTATCTTCTACAAAAATCATAGCTGTAGCATTCAAATGTAAAAAATTCTCAAGAGATACACAAGAAAAACCATAAAAGGAAAAACCTTCATAATTTTTACACAAAGTGAGCTCAAAACAACTTTTTCATTTACAGGTAATGAAATAAACACTTGTTTATGCAAAAATAAGCTTACCATTTTTGGCCTTGAAAGCTCCCAGATAACTTTAAATCATCCAGATGCAAGAATTCATGGTGGCACTTATGCATTGCAGAGAATACAAAGTGAAAAGTGATGTGTGAAATATGCTTTGGCCATGAGTTTGGATTAGGGTTTCTTTTACCCTAGGTTTGGTCGACTAACTTAAGCATTTTTTGCTTATGTTTAAAAATATTTCATTCATAACTAATGTCCTATGTAAAATGTGTTATGCATTAGGCATATTCTGCAAGCCTTTATCAACTTTTCCCTTTCTCATGCTTTTGCAAGTTAAACAGTGACTCTTTTGGCATATTTATTTTTAAATATGGCTGAGTCATGCCTTTTTTTTGCATGAATTGAAATAAATTTGAAATGACAAACATTGATTTAAGTGATAGTTATAAATAACTTTATTTAATGATATGTAAATGCAAGAGATAGAGGCATTAGTTTTCAAGAATGAGTCGATAGGGAAATGTTGAAGAAGTTAGCGAACATGTGACAGGAATATAGGAGACTATTTTGAAAGAAATTAAAAGCCTCGGAGAAGATTTAGGCATCAGTTTCATGTGCCTTTGTGATTGAATTGGTCAAGTTTGAACTTTTCAACATATTGGAGCCCTTTTGGAGCCTTTTCAAATGCTATTTTCTAGGATTTTGGGTTGTGTATGACCAAAAGAGTCTCTAGTTCCTATTTTGGTGGAACTGTTTGAGAGAGCATATAGTGACTTCACTTTTCATTCGTGAAGTTAGTTCTTACTATTATTTTTGGTTTGCCTCGTGGCTTTTGAGGTCCTTTGCAGCAAAGACTGTATTTTGTAACTCAATTTTAAAGGCATGTACAACAGTTGTAACACCTTTTTGATCAATGAGATAAGCTTTTTTACCTTCTCACTTGCTGTTTTATTATGAAATATTTTTAAATGGTTGATGAAATATTATGGTGGAGCCATTTTAGCTTTGATTTTGTCTTGTTTTTCTTTTCCTTTATCCAACTAGTATGAGCTATTGCAGCTCCTAACATGTGTTGAGCTAGTTCAAGAGAGAGTCTAAGTTCTGAAGACATTTCTTACTTCCTTCTAGGTGCTATCCTTGAAATTTTTAGCCTTGTTATGAAACACTGTTGCAAAGTCATATGAAGTTTTGAGTTGTGTAAGAAAATGTTTAAGTTGGTCATTTTTGTGTGTAGAAAAACATCAGTATTATGCTTGAAATCATTTTGGTGAATCACCCATAGTATAGGTTTCATTTCATGTACTCTTTCTTTCTTACCCTTTACCTTAGCAATACAGTAATTTAGGTGACACAATAGGAAGCCAACCTTCTCCAAAGGTTTGATCTCATTTAAGGTACCCACACCTTGGGATCATTCCAAAGTTTCACTGAGTAGTTGAACGGGGTTCAACAAAGGGTGCACATTCAGGTGATAACAACCACAAAGCAAAAAACACATCATATGAAATAAGAAGACTGCAGCATGAAACATGGAAAAGAAGAATGCAAAAGAATAATGCCAATGTATGCCCCCACTTTAAAGAAATTTCTAAACACCATGCCGTGAGAAATTACTTTAAAGTAGAAAATAATAAATTCTAACAATAAACAAGACATGAGAGCTAAATTGAAAATCCCTATGCCAAGTCATATGTTTCCAAATAAAGCTATTTCATGCAAAAGAGAGGTTGCCCCCAAAATGAAACTCCAAACACATGAGGGATCTATGGATTTGGGGTCAGTATGTTATTGCTACAATGTTTTTAGAGAGCTCAGAGCTATCATCATTCCCCAAATATTCATAGAATTGGAAGAATGACACAAAGAGAGCGAAAACAAAGAAAAACCTTTCAGGTCAACATGGAAGAGACATGAATGTCTCGACACCTTGTGTAATCCCCAAAATGCAAACACAAGACAAAGAAAAGATAAAGGAAAAGTAAAGAAAAAGTTTTTGGGTCAACATGGAAGAGACATGAATGTCTTGATGCCTTACGTCATCTCCAAAAGGAAAACACAAGACAAAAGAAAAAGGAAAAGTGAAAAGATGTATGACATAAAGAAGAATGAAGGTACAAATAGAGGAATGTCACAAATAAAGAGAGAACATCAAACAAAATTTCATAGGGGATCACATCACATAGATGCAATCACACAAAAGACAATGCAAAATAAATAATGAAAAATATTGGTAAGGCACATGCGAGTCAACCTAAAGTAGGTTGTCCACATCCCAATCATGTTCATTGTATACTGAAGGAGGACAAATAGCCAAAGGGATAATAACAAGTGTTGAACTAGGGTTATTTCCATGTTCAACACTCTTTCTAGGAGAATTTTCATTTAAGATCATGGAAGAGGAAAATAATGTATTCAATTCATTATGCACCTCCTCATCAATTTTAGTAATCTCCTCATCATCGTCTAAATTAATCACAACAGGAGGTCGAATGATAATGTCTAAAGAAAGGTTTAACTCTTGTTGTGGTTGAGTTATAGGATATTTTTTTTAGGGAAGGGGTAGACTCATCATGCATTGCTTCATTCAAGTTTGGGTCCTGATTTTCTTTATTTATTTCCTCATTTAATCTAAGAGCAAGGACACGACATCTACGCCTACGCTCTCTATCACCTCTGTTTCTTTTAGTTCAGTTTTCAAGTTGTGTCTGTGTAGGAGAGGGTTGATCAACCATAGGTTTCTTTTCTTCCCTAAGGGGAGGAATGAAAGGAACCATTTAATATTGTTCAACGACTTTCTCTTTAACCTTGTAAACTTGTTTTATTCTAGGAGGCGTGACGAGATTGTTTTCATTATCTCTTGGTATTTTATAGGAAGTTGGTGAAGGCTCTATCTTAGGTTGGTTGTGGTTATTTAGAATTTATTTAGATTCAATCATGGTTTTGTCAAGGATGGTAGGCTCGGTGGTGGGCGAAGGCATGTTTCAAAGGGATAATTCTGCTATTTTCTTTTCCTTGAACT
Organism: Sequoiadendron giganteum; assembly: GCA_007115665.2. NCBI lineage: Eukaryota > Viridiplantae > Streptophyta > Pinopsida > Cupressales > Cupressaceae > Sequoiadendron > Sequoiadendron giganteum. The sequence goes on from CM021105.1 coordinate 442,668,947, forward strand.
TTTGATAGGATTTGAAAAATAATTCTTCTCATGGTTTGATAGGCTCCATAGGCCCAGGACAAAAGAAATCTAAGGAAAATTTTCCACAAGAAAACAAAGGGTTAAAGCCACTATGATGGACGGTGAAAATTTCATTTTCAAAGGGAAACTTTAAGCATGTATGTACAACCAAAGGGATTGCATTCATGGAGTGAAGCCATGGATAGACTAGCTTCACATGAAATTGGTCTGATTGTGGGATGATGGAGAATGATATATCTAATGTTTTTGGTCCTATTTGTAAAGGAAGAGTAATCGATCCCATTGTAGGGCAAGCGAAACCATTATGCATCTTGGTCCATGCTTTCAGTTTATCATATATATCATTATAGAGTTCTTGCAAAAGTAAGAATTCTTCGGTGATCACATTCTCTCCACATACAAGATCTATTAATATCCCATTAGTGGGCTTGTCATAGATTCGACTGACTATGTAAAGAGGACCATCGAGTGCATTTTTAAGTATATCTTCTAAGGAGAAAGCAATCTCAAGAGTCTTTTTAGTTTGTCCCTTACGAGAAATGACATCTATCACTCCTACCATATCATTTGTAGGATCATTATCTATAGGATTATGTTAAATAGTATCATTGTTATCATCATCCTTATCAACATTCATCACATCATTTTTTTTAGTGTCACTGGATTTGATAAATGAAATGTTATGATTAAGCATAGGGTTGGTAAAAATTTATAAGTTTTGGTTAGGAGGGGTAACATAATTATTTCCTTGATCACTAACACCTCCAACAGAAAGACGACTAGAATCAATGAGGTCTTGTACGAGATGTTGAAGATGCTTGAAATTTTCCGTATCATGTCCATTTTGTCGGTGATAATGGTAGTAAGAATTTGGTCTATAGTTTTTAGGTAATGGTTTATTAGGATCGGTTGTTTTGATGGGGGCAAGGTAATCATCTTATATTCTAAGAGTTATGTTATTGTATTGTGAAGGGTATCGAGTAATGGAGTGAATTGTATTTTTGGGTCCCCATAGGTAAAGGGTATCATAGATTTAACAACTACTTGGTTATTGAGATTTTGAGTTGTTTGTTGAGGAGGATTAAATTGGAGGAAGCCTTTATTTTGTTTTCTAAAAGGTTGAGAATTATTTTGGTTTATGGACTCGGACTTGTCAGCTCGGCTAGAGGTGGATTTGGTATATCGACTACTAACTGAATTTTGATAATCATGAAGAGCATTATATAAGTGCATTAAGGATGGTAATTTCATCATGGTAAGATTATCTTGTATATTTCTTTGAAAATATCTATGAACATCTTTTGAAGGTGAGGATTAGGGACCTTGACATTGATCTAGGAATAAAGCTATTAATAGCATGAAATAAAGTCAGTAATCTTTTCTTCTTTTTGATTACATCTCAACAAAACGGCCAAGGTCATAGTAGGAGTCATATGCACTTGGAAATGGTTTATAAATGCCTCAAAAAGTTCATTGAATGAACAAATTGAGTTGTTTGGTAACAAAGAGAACCATTTAGAGGTAGTATCTTGTAAGGACCTAGGGAAAAGCTTAGCCAAAAGTTTATCATCAAGGACAAAGTCACTACATAAGGCGGTATAAGAGGAAACATGGTTAGAAGGACCCCCTTTGCCCCCATATTTATCAAATCTAGGCACCTCTACACCTTGTGGCATTGATTTTAACAATATCTCCAAGGATAAGGGACTGCTTTTGACATAATATGTAGGTGGGCCATTTTGATTTTGGCTAATGATGGAAACTTGCTTTTGAAGGGATGAAATAGTTTGCAAAAGTTGGTTTATGAGAGGATAATTGCTTGTATTATGAGATGGAGGTGAATAGGTGAAGGTGTGTATGTGTTCAAGGGATAAGTGAATGGAATACTTATAAGTCAGTTGCATTGTTGTTGTGACTTGAGGGTTGGTATAGGTAGGAATAGAGGTAAGTATTGTGGGAGGAGGAATTTGAATTCATCCTAGGCTTGTGACATTGTTCATAGGTAAAGGACTACTAGTGTTTGAGGGGAAGTGTTTTCAAAAGATTTGAAATATGTTTTTCACAAGGTCAAGTCTATCTTCAATTTCAAGCATGTGATGAATGTTATCTATGGTAGGGATGAAAATAGTTGAAATGTTGTCATTTTGCACTTGATGTTGTAGGTTTTCTAAATCTTCATGAATTTGAATTATGTTTTCTTGTGGAACACTATCAATCCCTGTTTTAGTATGAATCACACTACTTGAAGGCAAAGATTTGTTAAGGGTATGGTCCATACCTTGTGTACTAGTGTCAATACTAGGAGTGAAAGAGCTAGACAACCCAAGGTCCACGATGATTGTGCTATTGCAGGATGACATGAGTCTCAAAGTTCATCTCACTATAGTATTAGCAATAAGACACCAAATACTCATGCAAGGGATACTAAATGAAAGATGAATGCAAATGCAATGTAAGCTAAATATAATGAAATCAATATAATAAAACTCTATAAATTGAAACAAAAATCTATAAATAACAAACATAAGCTCAGAAACAATGTTTTAAATTCTATAAAATGCAGTTCAAAATAAGCATTGGGACTAAATCGCCCAGAGGGGCATATGAGTCCCAGTGAGGATTTTTTTCAAAATTTTTAGAAAATTTCAAGTGATTTTTATGTTGTATGACTTGTGACCTAAGTGAAAATGCATATTGTATATTATTTTCAATGATTTGAGATGAAAAAATGTAAGCTATATGCACTTTCAGCAATGCAAGATTAGAAACCCTAGAATACCAATGAACTAATGCAAACCTTAATGCAATGTTAATGCAAAAAAGATCTAGGATGGTGATGTACTCCAAATAAGAATTATGATGTTTTAAATGCAGGTTCACCAAAATGAAATAAGGAAAATTGGGATTATGATTTCGTTTGGTTTAGGACATAGAGCAAACCCACTTCTCGATCATTTCATTGAAGGGAAACCCTAAAGATTTCAATTCAAAGTATGGAAAGGAGAAAGAGATCTTGTAGTAGGGTTGTATTAGGGTCTAATTATGAACTAATGAGGGGCTCACCACCAAGCTAGGGCTTGGAAAGAAAAATTAAATGCAAAATGTAATGCTTAAACCTAACACAATGCAATCTTTCACTAAATGACCTAGAAAAGCATGTAAATCAAAATATAAAGTTCCAAGATGAAATGTGTGCATCTGGAAATCTGAAGAAGATTGGATGAAGGCCTGAAATGCTGAAAATATTGATTTTAAACCTGCTAGGACTCATACACCAGTCTGTGCGATTTAGTCCTAGATTTGGGTTTTTGTGCATAAACTAGAATCTGGCAAATGGGTGTCTAAAACTGCTAAAACCTGGAAAATAACCTAAAATGGGACTCATATGCCACAACTAGAATATCAGTCCAGCTAGGGTTTTCTAAAGCTTCAAAGTTTTAATTTGGTCTTCAATGTCTGCTCTGTACTTCCCAATTGATTTTTGGATCCGAAACCCTGATTTGCAACTTGTAGAAGTCTTCCAATGATCTTCAATACAAGGTGACGACTTTGACAACTTTATCCAAACTTTCTCTTCAATGTGTCTTCAACCTAGACCTACAAATCATACACTAAAGAGGGAATTTTTTTGTTATGTTAGTAGAAAGGGGTTTGCATTGGTCAAACCCCGTTTTGGTAACCAGACCTTTGAAATGAAATGAAATAGGGATGGAGAATGATGAATGGAAAAATAAGATGTTGTAACTCACCAAACTCTAGCAATAAAGTGTCACAAACATGTATGAAGTGGCTCCAATGGATGTAGATCTTGAATCTTGCTTGAATTTGATAGATCTTGAATGAAATGCTAGCTTGAATCATGAAACCCTACATCACAATTGTTAGCTAAAAAACAAACATGATGCATGAAGACTTTGATAGGATGCTTGATACTTGAATGATGCTCTAAAACACTTAATAATCTGCCCTTGAATTCTCTTGTGAACTAAAATTTTCTATAAGGATGCTCATTCAACTTGCTAGGTCACTTGATTTCTTGTTAGAAGAAAAATGAGTGAAAGAAACTTGTATTTATACTTAATTATGCCAAATTTCTTGAAATTACAGCAATAAAAGCTGAAATTAGATCTAGGAGGATAAAATTCTGCCCATAACTTGAATTAATTTTAACTTTGGGCCACATGGGAATCATATGCTCAAGGTGGTGTATGAGTCCCATTAGGCATAAATTAAGAGACCATTTTCAAAACTACTTAGAAAGGTGTAAAATCTAGGTCGGGACCCAAAACCCTAGGTGGGACCCATACGCCCAAGGTGGCGTATGAGTCCCCGATCACTAAATCTGGGCCACAACCTAAAAACACCTGAATTATGATTGCATGTTGATTTGTGTTGGGATCATCCTTAAAAAGATGCATTTGATGAGGTTTGTGGATGCAAAATAAGGCCAATTAAAGCATAAAGAAGCCCAATTATTTAATAAAACCGTAGAAAAGTGTGAAAGTGTGTTACAACACTTTACAACACTCCAAATAAGGCATCAATAAGCTCATTTAGTTCACAAGGGCCCAAGACCTAATGTGCATGTGTTAGAAATATTACAACATTAAATCAAGGCCATGTTAGGGAGTACTTTTTCTGTCATTACACTGATTACACTATCCAATGATTTTAAAATGAAATGATGTAAATGCAATTTTGGAATTAAGAAATGTATGAAATGAGATGATTTAAGCTAGATTTAGTGAAATGCATGTAACATAAAATCAACCAACTGAAACAAATAACTAATGACAGAAAACAAAAGTGCAAAAACAAGGTTTTTAATGTTGTAAAAGGTAGTTTCAGATCTTCATTCGGACTAAATTTCCCAGAGGGGCGTATGATTCCGAGTGAGGGTTTTTTAAAAATTTTTAGAAAAATTTATGTGATATTATGATTTTTAGTTGTATTATTTTCAATTTAAATGAAAATGCAGATTTTATATGTTTTTCAATGATTTGAGATGCAAAAATGCAACCTATATGCACTTTTTTTTGATGAATTTTCAGTTATCTATATTAAAAGAGATAAATTTACAAAATTCACAAAAAAGGGGCGGGTGGTAAGAAAGCACACCCCGAAAGTCACATTGGCCCAGCCCATCAAAACCAATAGATCAAGAGTCACATGGGCCTAGCCCATAAATTAAACAATAGAAAGAAAACTAAGCAGCTAAAGCAGTGCCAATAGATCCTAGGGGATCCTGGTCATCCATATGTTTCCCCCATACATCAGCGGGGTTAGGAGTGACATCAGGAGGAGCACCCCACCCATCATCATTCTTTTCTGCCTCTTTATCTTTATCCTCATGCCAAGGCGAGATTGCAAGAGCAAGCTGAGGAAAGCTTTTGCCAATGGAGGGCCAACCAGAACCAGAAGGAGGAGCATCTGAAGGCCACCTAGAACCACCACCACTATTCCCCAGCGCACCACTAGAGTGCCAGCCCTGATCAGGATGTGGCAAAGGAGAACGAGCCCGCCTGGGAGGCCGAGAATCCCTCCGAGTAGGAGGTTGGGAGTGAGCCCACGTGGAATCACTCCACTTCTAGCCCCGAGAGGGCGACCGACGACGGGAGGAGGAGGGCGAGTCAGGAATCCGAGCCACAGTACAAGGGACATTGCCCCAGTGGTCCAGGAGAACCTGCAGGTGAGCCACTTCCAGTGCAACCTTGTTGGCTTGCACTTGAATCTGTAACATAACATTAGAGCAAATAACTGCTTTAGCATAAAGAGATACATTAATATCTAAATGTGAATGAGCAAAAATACAAGCATTTCCTTCTTTCTAGATATTGAAGAGGATTTCCACCCTGAAAGTGTGCCAAAGCTAGGTGAACTTAGCCGGGTTTCCAGGTGGGTCCCCCAGTAGAACCATATGCCATGAGAAGGGTTTAGGCCTAAAAGGCCAAAAGAAATCATGAATCCAAGTCCAGAACTGCTGAGATCTGGGACAAAACCCTAGAATGCACTTTAACTAATGCAAAAATTATAAACCCTAGAATGCTAATTAACAAATGCAAAACTTAATGCAATGTTAATCCAAGAAATATATAGGATGATGATGCACTCCAAATTAGAACTATGATGCTCTAAATCCAGGTTCACCAAAATATAAGATAGAAAATTGTTGTCACTATAGAAAATTGTTGTCACTAGGGTTTAGGACAACAAACTTTCTATACTCCATATTCAAGGAAACCCTAGAGATCTTAATCCAATGAAGAAAGAGGAAAGAGATCTGACAATAGGGTTGTCCTAGGGTTTGATTATAAAATAAAGAGGGGTTGACCACCAAGCTAGGGCTCAGAAAGACTAATGAAATGCAAGAACTAATGTTTAAACCTAGTGATGCATGAAACTTGAATGAATGACCTAGAAATGCATATAAATCAGAATAGAAGGCTATAAAATTAGAAGTGTGAACCTAGAAACCTGTAGAGGCTTGAGTGAGGACTGCAAATTTTGGAAATTCTATTTTTGAGGTTGAATGGGACTCATACGCTAGTTTGGTTGATTTAGTCGTAGACTGGGTTTTTTGCACCAAAATTGGAATCTAATAGTGTTGATTCTGAATCTCCAAAAACTTTGAAAATTGGTTGTACTGGGACTCATACGCCCAAGGTGGTGTATCAGTCCTAGTGTGATTTTTCTAAAGGTTAAGGTCTGATTGTAGTCTCTAATCTCTTCTCTTTCCACCACACTTTGTATCCGGATCTAAAACCCTGATTTTGGACCTATAGATGACTTTTTGTGAAGATAGCAACCTTGCAAATGAGGGGAAAATTGCAAAAAGTTTATCCAAGCTTGTAAAATAATCTTCAAGGGATATTCGAGCTCCAAGACACCTAGATCTGTAATCACACATCAAAGAGAAGAAAGATTTGTTGTTTGTTAGAGGATAGGGGTTTGCCTACGTCAAACCCCTTTTAGGCAATTAAAAAAAATGACGAGATAATAAAATAAGGACATGAAATATGAAACATGAATAATGATACCTTGAATGATGTCTTTTAAATCTGAAATCTAATATGAAATGGCCATGAAGGATGTATATATAGATCTTGAGATAAGTGTAGAACAATGCTTTACCTTGGATCTTGGATGCAACATCACAACACTAGCTCAATAACATGCTTGATACCTGATAATATTGACATGATAATGGATCTTGAATTTATGTGACAAATGATGAAGAATATGCCCTCGAATGCCTTAAAATTGATCTTGAATGCTCTCTAGATGATCTTGTAAAGTCTTGGAATTCTTAACTCTTGAGTGCTTGACTTCATATTATGAATGATTAATGAAATAATGATTTGAGACCTCATTTATATAGGCAATCCATCTAATATCCCGTTTATTAGATCCCATAGGATGAAATTCATGAAATTTGAATTTAAAACCCAGATTTCTTGCTCAAAACCCTAAAAAAGGGCCAAATGGGACTCATACGCCACACTTGGCGTATGAGTCCCACAAGTCCTTTTAGGTGGAAAAAGTGTTGGGTTGTTACAAAATTAAGTTTATTTGTTGATATCATCGAGATTTTGATTGAAATATGCCTTGGGATGCACAATATAGGGTCTTAAGGTCCTATTAATGATGATATTAAGGTCATAAATGCAAGGGGGCCCAAAAATCAATGTGAAGGTGTATTTATAAATATACCTTACAACATCAAATTAAGGAAAAAATAGGTTTTTTAGCTTAAAAGGGCCCTAAATCCAATGTGAATGTGTACAACACATTACAATATTAGATTAGGGCACCATTAGGTCCAAGGGCCCCAAATTTAATGTGAAGGTATAAATAAATACACTTTACAACATTAAATCAAGGAACAATTAGGTTTATTTAGCTTAAAAAGGGCCCAAGACCTAATGTGGATGTGCAAAACACATCACAACACTAGATGAAGGCAACCTTAGGTTCATTCTAACATCAATCATTCCAAATTAGGAGAAATTGTACCATCTCCAAGGGAGTAATTTTGTTGTTGTTACAATGTCTACCTAGATGCAAACTGTACCTCAAGCTGACAAGTTGTCAAAATTGCCACTCAAATGATACGAAATTATTACAAATCTTCTTTCAATTGATCAATAGATTAATGACATCATAATCTATAGTACGTCATGTAGTTTTCAATATAAAGCTATCTAATCAATCACTTCAGATGTACCACATCCACAATTTCTTCAAAGAAAGAAAATATGAGAGATATGTATAAATCGATAAAAAGATGGAAATTGATAAAGAGAAAGCATGTACAACGTGCCATACTTTCTACCATTTTTAGTATCAAGTTATCAAATTAAACATTTTGCTCACTTCGGATTAGAAAAGCAACTTAATTTTGAATATTTTAAAGATTTCCTAGGTACATATGACATTAATCCATAGTACCACAACCAAATTTTCTTCAATGAAAGACTATTTGGCTAATATGTGGAAATCGATAAAAAAATTGAGAACTAAATGAAAGGTAGAGTACTTTGAGGCATTGAAAAGAGATAATTAAATGGCGTGTTGTAGCTTAATCATTATCAATGTCCACTAATAAGTCACAATAAATTTCACTCACTTATGATCAAAACTATATGTTGAACTTGAACCATACAAAAATATAAATATCTTTTTAGACTTAAAAGCCACATTTTTATATTGAACAAAGAAAAAAGGATTTACAAGAATTGAGACATGAAAAGTATTTTAATTTAAGTAGTCATGAAGTACATAGCCAGCCTGGCCAAAAAGCCACTAATCATGACAAAAAAAGTCATAGAATATATATTATAAGAGCTGTACGATAAAATATAGACATAATTCATTACTATTTTTTTTGTAACAATAGAAGAGGCCCACAATTGGGTGTTTGAGCAGGACGTGATTCGAATTGAACAAAGTAGCAACAATGAAGAAAAGGGAATCACCCAAATCCTTCCTCCCAAACTGCAGACTCTGCAATGATTCATTGTTCCTATCACACACCAGGTCACACCTCATATTAACCATGGAAAGAGCTTGCATTGTAGAAGCAACTAGTTCAAGTTTGGGGAAGATTCCACCAACAGGCTTTAACCCAATTTAAAAATTGTAAATCTCAAGTGCCAACTCCAATGAAGAGGCAACATCTTCACCAAATATTTATCTAACAAAATATCTATGCAATTGGACAAGAAAGCATAAGCTACCTCAAAAAATAGAGCTCAGGGGTTGTTCTGAAACCATTCCCTACCCAAAATTATTCTTTTAGCCTCCTCAACCTACACACAGGGAATAGTAGAAACAATACCCAACTTTCATCTATCGTAGGCATCATTGCTTCTTTTCTCCCAAAAATATTTGGGTAGCATGACGTGCCATGAAGACTCCATAATATCATAAATAAATTGAGAATAGAGAAGAAATAAAACAAATCCAAATATATTATAAATGATATGAAGAACATCAAGTTGGTGAAGTATATATAGAACAAAGACAATGGCATCAAATACTCAACATTGACCATTTAATTCACCACTTGATGTGAATATTGTTTGAAAAAAAATGAGTCATGAATTTAAAGTGATTTAATAAATAATAAAACATTAACCATTGATATTTTAAAATCTAACGGTTCTGGCATTATTCTAGAGGTTTGAATTCACAAGTCTAGTGCTTTAGACATTTTCATCTAGAATGCAACTATAGTCGTTCATCTTGCAATAACCGTTGATCTTTGATTGTTCTACATCAAACTTAGCACTGGACGTTGATTCCTTTTAGACCATTAACCACATGCTAAAGTTCAGTCCCATCGAGGATAGCTATCACAATCCCAAATTACCATGGAAAAATGATGACATCACCTTCTCAATAGTGCGGGCACACAGGAGCCACCCGATCATTAATCACTGATCTCAACCGTTGATTTTCACATGAGAACATATTTGTAGCCTAACTTAGGTGATATTAAAGTATTTGGTACTCCATGAAACCAATAATTGCCTAGGTTGAGGGGCTGGTCATCACGATGAATCCAAAGGCTTAAGTCATAACTTAAGCGACCTTTAACTATCGATAGCCAATCAATGATTAAATATTATTTTAGGTGTCATGAATTTAAGTGATTTAATAAGTAATAAAATGTCAACCATTGATTTTTGGAACGCCAATGGTTCTAGTGTTATTCCAAAGGTTTGAATTCACAAGTCTAGTGCTTCAGACATTTGCTTTTGGAATGCAACTATAGTCGTCCATTGAAAATTCATCGAATGGTCGTTGGTTATATTAATTTGCATTGAAATTTGGCTTCATACATAATAAATATGTTGACACTTGTCCTCATTCTAGACACTTTATGAAGGAATTTGGATGTGTGGAAAATTTTCCCCAGAATAGAACAATATGTAGCATTTGATATGTTCACCACCCACACTATGATTTTTTATTGGCATACCAGTTTATTTCGCTAATGATTTTTTTTATTGGTTTGAGATTATGTTTAATTCACCAATGTTTTTTTTATTCATTTGAAAATAGGTTTAATTCAACAATGAAAATATATTTTTTTGGTTTGAATTTTTTTTTTAATTACCAACAAAAATATTTTATTTCTTTGAGTACAGGTTTAATTCACCAATAGAAATATTTTGTTGGTTTGAAAATGTAGTGTAGGAAAAAGTAGGCCTTTTTCACACTTAATTTGGGAATGGATAATTAATGATAAAATGAACCTAATTGTGTCTTATTTAGGGTGTTGTAAAGTGCATCCTAACACTTTCACACTAATCTAGGGCTATATTAATTAATTGAGCCCATTTATGCCTTAATTGGTCCTATTTTGCATCCATAAGCCTTATTAATTGCATCATTTCATGGATAATTCTGAGAATTATCACATAACCAATCATAATACTCATACACCACCTTGGGTGTATGAGTCGCACCTAGGTCTTCAGACTTGATTTCAAGTCTCACATTAAACATGACCTTTCTTAGAGTTTGTGTCCCAGTTTTGAGCCATTGGGACTCATATGCCACCTTGGGCATATGAGTCCCACTCTAATCATGACCCATTTTGAATTCAATTCTTAGCGGGATTTTATCTTCCTAGATCTGATTTTGGCTTGTAGTGTTGTAATTTCAAGAAATTTGACATAAAAAAGTATAAATACAAGGTTATTTCATCATTTCAACATCTAAGTAATCCTAGAATTTCATAAGAAATCAAGAGCACTTTCACAAGAGTTCACAAGAGCATTCAAGAACATTCTAAATAATTTCAAGAGCATTCAAAGGTGGATTTGAAGAATATTTTTGCAATAATTCAAGATCCATCATTATGTCAAAGACAAAAAGCTTCAAGCATATTGTTGAGCTAATGTTGTGATGTAGCATTCAATATCCAAGGTAAGCATTGTTCCACATCTAATTCAAGATAAATATCTACAATATTCATGGCCAGTTCATGTTAGATTGTAGATTTACAAGATATCGTTCAAGGTATCATTGTTCATGTTTCATTATTTCATCATAAGGTTTAATAACCTAAATGGGGTTTGACCTAGGCAAACCCTTATTTCCTAACAATCAACAATTTCTTCTCTCTCTACATGTGTGATTGTAGACCTAGGTGTTTTGGAGCTTGAGGATCCTTGAAGACTAAGTTGAAAATTTGAAGAAAGTTGTCAAGTTGTCAAGAAGTTGGTATCTTTACAAAAAGTCACCTACATGCTAGAATTCAAGCTTTCAGACTAAGAGATCTAGTAAGGCAGAAGCTACAAGAGATCACTAGAGAATACAAGAGTTTCAACCAAACCCTAATATTGGGAATAAATCACCACCTTGGGTGTATGAGTCCCGATACTTCCTTTTTCTAGTTTTCAAGAGATCTAGATGAATTACTGAGAGATTCCAATTTCTGCACAAAAACCCTAGGCTGGGAATAAATCGCCAAGATTGGATTATGAATCCCAATGAGAATAAAAGAAAATAATTTCAAGGTTTCGAAGCTTTTTTTGACCACATCTTTCTTGTAGGTACCCCTCTGTTCATTCTTAGTTTATTGCCTTGATTTCCAGTTTCATTTCCTTGGTCATTTAGTTGGGTTTGCATAATACTTTCATCTCTTTCTTTATAAGCATTAGGTTAGTGGTGAACCCCCTTTTAGTCTTTAATCACACCCTTGGACACCTTATTTTATACCTCTTTCCCTCATTCTATCCCTAGATTAAGATCTCTAAGGTTTCCTTGAATGAAACTTGAGGAAAATTGGTGGAGGAACCCTAATCCCCTTTTCGTTCTATCTCAAAACATAGAGAAACTATTTTTTACATTTCATTTTGGTGAACCTAGCCTTTTGAACACCTTATTTTATGATTTTAAGTGCATCATTATCCTAGATCTAGCTTACATTAACTTTAAATTTGGTCTTGCATTGGTTAATTTGCATCTAGGGCTTCTAAACCTTACATTAGTGAAAGTGCATATAGGTTGCATTTTTGCATCTTGCACCATTGAATTTCATATGAAATCTATAACTGTACATATTGTACACATCATACAAACCAGAAACCTTAACTTTCAATTAGAATTTGTTGAATTCGCTGTAAAAACCATAACTAGGATTCATTCGCCCCTTTGGGCGATTTAGTCCCTGTACAGGTGTTTTTCTTAGATTTTTGGGAATTCTATGTTTTTTATTTTTCAGCATTTGAACCCTTGAAAAACCCTTACTAGGAATCATACACTCCTCTAGGCGATTTAGTCCCAGATCAAACCTAAAACTGCCATTTACAACATTAAAAGCATCATTTCTGTGTTTCTATTTGCTGTTGTTAGCTATCTTTTTCAGTTTGTCAAGTTTCTGTTTCATTCATTTCATTAGATCTAGCATAATTTTCTTCATTTATTTCATTTCTTAAATGAAAAATGATATTTACAACATTTAATTTAAAGATTGTTACATAGCATAATCAATGAATTATCATGTTCTAAATCTGAAAATTGCATTATCCTTTTGCATGTTTTCTCTATCATTGTCACATTTCAAATTTGTAGGATAATTATTACATCATGTTTTCATTGCGAAAATCTATAGTTATCATACTTCATGTTCTTTTCTTAGACCTTATCAAGTATTGTAAGAAATTTTTATTACGTGCATATGAATATGAAGTCCTCTCCCCTCTCTCTTTTTTCATCATTAACCCCCCTCCTATCTCTCCTATTTGTGGGAATGAAGTGATAGAAGAAGACACAAGCATAGACAATCATGAAATCCATAGTTGTTTTTCTCCTGATACATCCCCTATTAGTGATAAAGGTATCTTGGAAAAGAAGATGCAATAATTGAGAATCATGAAAGTCTTGCTTGTCCTCCTCCTCCCCCCTGGGAAGATATTATGACACAAGATGATGAGATAACTACCACTATTTTACTTAGTCTACATTCCCCTCCCAACACCTCTACTATTTGTGAGAATTCTTTAGTGAAAGAGGATACGTTGGTGTTAAGAGATCCAATGCTTGAAAGTGATAAAATTATCTCTCTCCTTCCTAATTTCCCTAACATTTGGAAAGACCTATTCAAACAAAAGGATCCAATCATTGGTAAACATGAACGTCATAGTTGTCCCTCTCTTGATGACTCCCCTATTTGTGATGAAGCTACTTTACAAATTCTAATGATAGAATGTGATGAACCTTTTTTTTATCCCTCCCCTAAAAGCTCTCCTACTAGGGTAATGTTGATGGTGTTTTCTACACAACAACTCAGATAGAATATGGTATTCTATCTCTCTTGAAAGGTTGATCTCTATGAGAAAAGAGATAACCCCAAGGTCTCTCGAGTGTCAGATCATGACAATGCAGTGAAACCACTCAGTGATAAATGTGAAAATGCTGGTAATTACAAAGGGACCTTACAAAAAAAATACTGGAGACTCTAAACTTATCAGATTTTTTTGCAATATAATGATACTCAAATTCCTGGTTTAACAAAAGTTCAAAGAAATAACAAAAGATAAAGGGTTCTAAGATTAATATTACTCCTAAAATCAACAATACTAATGATGAATTGCTTGGAATGAACAAATCCCTCAAAAACTAATTTATAATCAACCCAGGCTATACTTGCAACCTCATAGAAATAGTGCAACCTTCTAAGGAATTAAAGATTTTTTAGATCATGGACATTCATTCAATCGAATTGGATAAATTCCCACAATTGAATTAAGCACACCAATATCAAGTACAGGTTGACCTTGCACAACAAACCCACAATCAAGAAGCTCCCCAAAGTATGAACCAGAGATCGCTACAACACTCCAAGCACTAAATCACACACATCATTAAACTATTTAACTCTAAATCTAAAATGGATTTAGATATTCCCTAGGAATTTCAAAGATAGAATAAGAACCATGCAAGATTAATCAATCCAAAGAAGGCACCAATAATAACACAATGTATTCACTACAAGTATTGAATCACCAGTAATAGCAACAATTCTGATGTTCTATATTACAACACTTGCTTGAAAGAAGAAAAATAACTCCTAATTCTAACTTCCCACTCTAATATTCTATCTAATTCTAACAAGCTAACCAACTATCTAACTTTTTGCAAACTTTTTCTAACCTTCTAACCTATTTTTATAACCTATTCAACCAACCCTTACAAATGGGACGAAATACCATACATATAGAGATTTCATCCCATGCGAGCCCAAGCTAGGGTTATAGAGAAGGTTGGACACCAACCAAATCAGCCTAGACAGCTTGCAATAAATCACTGCCCTGCATTGAATGCATGAGGCGCCTTCCTCGGATTGACCTGGGATCTCTACAAATCTTGATTCAGATAGAAAAAACCCTACAGGTCCCATTCGCCATTAATGCCCCACCCACATGAAATAGAAGAACAACAACACATGCACAACACAAGTTTGAATATAGGCCATCGATCAACATTTGAGTTGGGCATCATGAACGAATCTGATCGAGTCAAACCAGCTTGAGTTTTCCATGTCACATCCACCTCAGATGAAAGACCATAGGGCGCATCAAATTTTAGTGTATGGATGGGTTTCGCTTGCCTATGGCCGCAATATCTACCTGATTATATCCCACAGATCCAACAATATCTTCAAAGTACACCCATCCTTCCTTCGGCCTCGACAACAACAACCTGCCCGATCCAATCTGCATTCAAAAGGGCCACAATTAATATTCAATATAGCATCAAAATCCAAGTTAATCCACTAGAGTCCCTAAGGCAAGAAAAATACGCACAAGCCTAGGCATAAGCGGAACCAAAATAGGCGAAGGCGTAGCCAAAACAAAATAGGTGGAGGTGGAACCAAAACTAGCGGAGGCAAAACCAAAACTAGATGAGACCTTTTGCAAAGTACCAAATTTAGTTCCCACCTTGGTTCTGGTCTCGGTGAAGGAAAAGAGGAAAAGGAAAAAAGAATACCAAAGAAGACCCAAGGGAGGAAACCAACCCAAAGGTCGAACAACAAAGAAAACAAGGACACAAGAAGCAAAGCCGGAGATGGAGCCAGAATTGAAACATGAATCTTGCAAAGGGTTTGAGTTTAGTTCCCATCTTGATTCCATCTCTAAAGAATGGAAAACAACAGAGGAAAAAAGGAAGACCAAAGCATACCTAAGGGGAATAAACCAACCCAAAGGGCAAAAATAATGAAACAACAAAGACGCGGAGGCGAAACCCGAACAGGAACAGAAACTGAACCGTGAACTTTGTTAAGGTTTAGAGTTTAGTTACATCCCATGCCCCACCTCTGCTGAATGAAAGAAAAAGGAAAACCAAAGAAGACCCAAGGGAATAAACCAACCCAAAGGATGAAAACAATGAAACAACAAAGAAAAAAAGAAGGAAAGAAGCGAAGCCAAAACTAGAACTGGAACGGAAACCAAACCATGCACTTTTTAAGGTTCAGAGTTTAGTTTCATTTTGATTCCACCTCTGATGAAAAGAAAGTAGATGAAGGAAAGGAAGACCAAAGTGGAGCCAATACCGTAACGGAAATGAAACCAAGAACATTGTGAAGGTCCCAAGTTCAGTTTCGTCCCAGTTCCACCTTCGAAAAAATAAAAGAGAAAAGGTCTTAGGAGGAAAAGAACAACTCCCAATACCCAAACAAAAACACTAAGGACAAAAAAAAGGCAAAGGGAACCCACTTCCAGAGAGGACATCTGTGAGACTCCATAACCACTAGGAACTCAACATAGGGGCACTTCACAAACAAGACAAGCATTCAGGAATAGTGCAAAGTAACCCAACCCCATGACCAAAGGACCAAAGCACCAAAGACCAAAATCCCAAGTTTTTCAAAGATAAGCTCAAAAGGCATGGCCACAGAAAAGGGCCAAAATACTAGGCAAAAGGGGGGGGTCCCTACTTTCAGTGGAGCGTGTGTGAAAAACTACACAACAAATGGCGACTCCATTGGGGAAATTCTCTAGAGAATTTCAATGACAAACTAGAATCAACCCAGAATCTTTGGTTTCAGCCCATACATCAAGTTACATATGGACAAGGTTTCAAAAATCTCAAACAAACAAATATTTCCTGTACTTGGGTTGAAGTGTGTGTATGTGCATTTATATCCTTTTCCTCAGTTGAAATAGGGACCAAACTTAGTCTGATAGGGCTACATAAGGATTCTAACTCCAAAAGCAACCTGGATAGAGCCCGCTACTAGTTAGGCATCCATAGCCTCGACAAGGTTATCACTATGATCTTCCCTAGCATAGCTCTACTGCTAGCCAGCCCTCCATAGCCCCAGTAGAGATACTAGGATACCCCTGATAAGGTGAACATTTCTTTTGATTTTCAACATTTCCTTTTCCTTTTCTCATTTTTTGAAATTCTCTTTGAGATCGCTTAAAATTTCTCTTTCACCTTGCAAGAAATGAATCCTACACTCAGGGATGAGAACCACAGTGGCGCTAGAGAAGAATATAAGATTTTTCATCTAGTCAGACCTCATAAGGACCATATGCAACCTTGGAAACCTTTAAGATTTGTGTGTAAGTATGAGATCCAAATACATTCCAGAATTTGACTTAATCAAGTGACTCTAATTCTGAGCATATGCAACATTAGATAAAGGAATTCCACCAACTGACTCTAAAAAAATGATTAAGGTTTTTAAAAGAAATCCTTAGAACAACCCTAGGCAAGCAACCAATTATATAGATGCAATAGACCCAGAAGAAAGCCAAAAGCCAAAGCAAGAGCAGAGCAGAAAGCAAAACCAACCAAAGCAAACCAAAGCAGAAACAAATCAACAGAAAGGAAACCTATTCTACCTATGTACAAGGAAAGAGTTGTAAACAACTCAGGACGGGAAATAATGCTTCAAATACTGCCCATTGACAAGCAATGTGATATTTTATCCAGTGAGAGTTTTCAAGTGGAAAGCATTATCCCCCAGAATCTCTGCAATCTGATAAGGGCCGAGCCAAAGTCTATCAAATTTTCCATGTTCACCTTTTTGGTTGTGGGCTCTATCCCAGTATAGAACCAAGTCAGAGAGCCTAAAGGACTTCACCTTGGATCTCCTGTCAAACCATCTCTTCACTACTTCTTGATGTTTGGAAATTTTTTCTAGGGCTTCATCTCTTCTCTCTTCAAGGTGTAACAATTTAGCCAGATGGGCTTTATGCTTATCCTCTCCATCATAAATATTCATTAATGAATTGCAAAGTAGGGTCTTTAGCTGGATGGGAAACACAGGTTCCAAACCATACACTAGGTGATAAGGAGAAGTTCCTAAGGATATTTTCTATCTAGTGTGATCTTCCCAAAGAGAAAATCTAAGTTGGGTGTGCCAATCCTTGGGGTTCTTCTCTAATAGTTTATGGATGACTATCAAAAGGTTCTTATTAGAGGACTTAGCCAACCCATTACCCTGCGGATAGTTTTTTGATGCAAATTTTATGACAATCACATGATCATAAGCCCAGTTAGAAAACTTCAATGATGCAAAAGCAGTACCATTATCAAAAACCAAAGTTAATGGACATCCAAAGCGATTAATAATACCCAACTCAATGAAATTGATTACCACTTTTGAAGTGCATTGTTTGCATGCAAGAGCCTCAGTCCATCTAGTAAATTAATTAGTTACGGTAAGAATATACTTGTGGCTCACAGATAAAGGTGGATTGATTGGATCTATCAAGTCCATTCCCCATTGTGCAAATGGTTTTACTTCTATGATTGGCTGAAGTGGAAGGGCTGCACATTTCTCCTTAATTGATGTAGTCTGACATACATGGCACGCCCTCACATGGTTATGTGTGTCCTTGAACAAGGTAGGCCAATAATAGCCTGCCTTCAGGATCTGATTATAGTGGAAGGTACTGAGCCATGGCCTGTGCCATATTTTCCATGAAATTTAGTCACCACTCTCCCAAATTCTTTCTTTCCTAGGAATCTAAAATAAACCCCCTCATGATTTCTCTTGTACAAGACAACCTCCTTCATCATAAAACTGCCACTCTTCAAATGCAGAGCTCTCCTTTGTACCGCATTAAGGTGTTCAGGGCATTGCTGGTTCAACATATAGTAAATAATTTCATCATACCAGTCTCCTAGAGACACTTATTGGAGGTGGTATTATTGGGCTGTGAGCTCAGGATGCATATCAACCATTATCTTTGTCAGTCCTTGCCCTGTTACCAATTTCATGGGCCGGATCTCAATATCATACTCCTACAACATAGTTACCTACTTGGCTCTGTGTTCTCCCAATTCATTTTGCATCAACAACTTGACTGTCGGATCAGGTACTATAGCAAAGAGCTTATTTCTCAGAATATAGGGATGATTAGTTCAAGTCCTACTCCAGTACCCTGCTTCGATTTGGATCCATCAAATCTCAATGTCCAACAACCATCAACTCCTGATTTCTTCGAATTAACCTTGTCCTTGCTACTGCCCGGAGGCTCTTAGGGAGGCCTTGGGTTCTTTCATTTTTGATAATTTTGAACGCTCTGTATATCCAACCTGACAGCTGGGGTTGGATTAATACATCTTTGTATCTGCTCCACTATAGTTTGGCACATGCAACATTCTAGCTCAAAGTGAGGGGCATTGTGAACTCTGCACCAATTAGGGAGCAACAATTCTTCGAAGTTCATATTTCTACCCAACTAAATCCGATCCTCCACACACTTCTTGATAAACTCTTGAAAATTATCTAGCAAGCTGAGTTGTCTATCTTCTTGATCATCAAGCTCCTCTGTTTGTTCAAGCAGTACTTCAGAATTGCTGGCTTTTGATATGGATTCATCAGAGAAGCTTTGCAACATAAAGACTTCTCTTGTGTCTGAAATAGGGGCAGCTAGGACATAGTTCCCCATGCTGACTTCTGACACCAATATCTCATTCGAAGTATTATGATATTTAGTGATCACATACTTCATTTTGGGTTCTCTTTCAATTCTGATTTGATTTGGGACTCCTTTCCAAGGGAGCCATATTTGAGAATGATCTATGGATGTATATCCATTTAGTACCTTGGTGAAATCTTGAGCCAAGATCACACCATTAATGTTAGGAATATCTGCCACTTGAATATTAAGCACTTGTTGTACTCTATGGTTTGAGGCAACTTGCATGGGGATCATGTTTAGTTCTCCCACTATATTTACCTCTGTCTTGTTCAATTGAGTGACCTTCTTTTGAGAGGCTACAAGGGTAATACCTAGAGACCTATAGAAAACAAAAGACATAACATTTGTAGATGCTCCTAAATCTAGAAGACAATTGTGCAGATTATTCCCAAAGATGCGAACAAAAATCAGAAAGGGAGGGGCTTCCATTTTGCCCTAGAACAAAATCAATTGAGTGTCAGCTTGTGCAACTTGGTTCTTATCTTTTTCTTTCCCTCTGTCTCCAGGTGGTGCTTGACTTAGGCCTTTAGGTGCCTATGAACTAGGAGGCCTACCAATTGACTCATTGACTATTACTCCTTGTGATGTTGTACTTAGATTGAAAGACCCTAAGAATACATTTCTGATTTCAGGAACCCTTAATAACTCAAAAGCAAAAAGACTCACCTTTACTTTCTTGAGTTCTTTAGTCACATATTGGCCTAATTGTCCTACATTTAGGTTAGTGTGGTTCTCCTTAGAATGACCAAGCTTCTTATGTTTTTCTGCATCGACACTACTTCCTTTTGATATATCAGGTTGTCCTCCTTTTGTAGAATACTGTGTTGGAACCTAAGGGTAAGATGGATTATTACTGGCATGTGGGTCTGGTGAAGTGGTAAAATTGTTCAAAGGAATAGATGTGGTGAATGGACCTCTAGCTTGTGGATTCCTGTTAGGCCTATTCCTCAAATCATACTTTCTTGTAGGTTGCTGAAACATCTATACTTCTTCAACACCAACGTCCTCTTCATCCAAGGGACCATTATCATTTTTAGTTCCCTCATTAAATAATTGAGAGATTTCATCTTCATTGAGCACTTTTTTAGCCTCCCCATTCTGGCTACTTGACTCATCCTTTGGTTCATTCTCTTCATCC
Organism: Sequoiadendron giganteum; assembly: GCA_007115665.2. NCBI lineage: Eukaryota > Viridiplantae > Streptophyta > Pinopsida > Cupressales > Cupressaceae > Sequoiadendron > Sequoiadendron giganteum. The sequence continues at coordinate 442,689,563 of CM021105.1, forward strand.
CTTGGGAAAGGAGCATGATTCAAAACCAAAATTGGGGAATCATACAGATTTGAGGGTACCAATTCCTGACTAGTGGAGTTGTTCTCAACTTCATACTGAAAGATAGAAGCAATAGTTTGAAATTTAGGACAATCAAACTTAGAGTGTTGACTTGTCCTATGAAGCTTGCACCACCCTGACAAAGCTGCTTCAACTAGATATACTCCACTCAGAGGTTTCTCTTGATTGGAAGGTTGGTCCAGTGGAGTGGGGACTCCTCCATTATTAGGTTCGATATTCCATGGCCTATTCTATCTAGGTGGATGTCTCCTTTCAAAACCTTGTCGACCTTGTTGAACTCTATCAAAGTTTTGACCAGAACCCTAGCCTCTTTCAAAATTTTGATTTTTGTCACAGTGCTACTTTGTAGAGGTCGGAAAAATAATTAAAAACAAATTGACAAAACTTAAAATAAATTCCATTGTATTTCAAATAAAGTCATCATCTCATCATTTCATTCATTCATAAAACAAGTCGATTACATACAACGACATAAAAGTCAAAAATATATCTTTCATTACATTTTAGTCTAAATCATACAAGTGTCAAATTACACATTTCAAATAATAATTACAAAGGATGATACATATCCAGTTTACAAATTCAAGACTTAGGCATTCAATCGCCATAAGCTCGTCAATATATACATCATGAATAATAAAGCATTTTAAAAGAAGAATCAGTCAGTCGATCTATCCATAAGCAAATCTTCAAAAGAAGACGAGAACGAGAATCAAGCGCTTTTCCGCCCAACCTCGAAGCTTACGCTTCCCCGAAATTTCTTAGTCAATCAAGAAATACCCGACCCTGCACGAATTGCTTAGCAAAAAGCAGTCTACGAGCAAGATGGAATCCGGTGCATGCCTAGTACTACTAGTAATCCACAAGCATTTTCACTTTTCTAATTCAGTTAAGAAAGAAACAAGTTCAGTACTAGGATATAGTAGAGAGCATTAATAATCCATCTATTTCAATGGTACAAATATTACTTGGCCAAGTAAAATGTCATGCACGACAATAAAAAGTAGTTTTGGAAAAAGCAAAACTACACTCTCTATTTACCCATATTCGACACTCGTCCCGGAAGGTAACTTTCCCAAAAACATCACATGCATAATTATCTATCATTCTTGCATGGTTCAAACAGTCAAACACAATCTTTCACAATCTTTCAAAACATAAACTGAAAACAATATTTAAAATGAAAACAGTTTATCAAACACCACTTTTCATTGTTTCAATTCGCATAAAGACATAAAATCAGTATTTTAATTCAGTCATTTAAATAATCAATAAAGTTTCAAAAACGAAGGTGTATCTCCAGTATGTCAAATACATATAAAAACGTAAATTAAAAGAGCACACATTCAGTTGTTTCAAACTCTTATTTAATTTAAGTTATTTAAATTTCGTTCGGATAGTTTACAAAAATTAACTGAAACTCAAGTTTAAACATTTTGATTCAAGTTCATCCTATTTTCAGCATTTACATGTCCATCATTTATCAAATTTATTCTAATTACTTTAAAATTCTGAGTTTTGATAGTTTTCCTAAAAAGTGAAATAATCAAGTTAAAATTCTGTTTTTGATGTTTTTCTGTCAATAATTTCTTATTTTCTGTCAACGAGATTTAACTAATTTGCATCAACATATTTCGTTTCTTTCATTATGGTCAGTTTGTTTCCAAGTTTAAATTGGTTTTCTAATTTTCAGTTCATTGATTTAAGAACAATTTAAATCAAGATTTATCTAATTCTCAGCATAAATAAAATTAAATTTCTGTTCAAAGTTTTTTTGAATTCTGGAAAAATAAAAACAGTTAGATTTCTTTCCTAACATGAAGATTTATCAAATTGTTTTCCATTTAATCTGTATCTAAATTTTTGTCTATGATTTTGGAAATCAATTCAATCTGTTTCAGTTTTCTGTTTTGACAAATTGCAAGTATTATTTTGACAGTCATTGTTTTTGTTTTGTCTATTCAAATTCTCCATTTTCCTAAATTTCTTATCAGTTATATTCTTCTATATTTTTTGATAATCATTCACAGAATTATTTGGAAACAAATATTGAAGATCTAAGTTACAGTTTAAATCTTAAATCCCATATTGAAGATCTAAGTTACAGTTTAAATCTTAAATCCCTACCTGGTAATTCATTTTCTAGAAGTATTGTTGTTCCCTCTGTTTTCTCCTTGTTGTTCTTTGTATTTTCCCTACCGTTCTTTGTATTTTCCTTACTGTTCTTCCCTGACTGCTGTTGGCGCCCTTTCCTTGGTGTGCAAGTGTGAAGAATAAAAATCTTGAGCTGCTTTGCACCTTAGCTGCCCACTCTTCTCAGAAAAATCATGCCAAACTCTGCCTGGATCCCTGTGCATGGAGTGTGAGGGAAGGGTAGTGAGTGGAGTGCGTATGGAAAGGGGTTGTGCATTCCTCCTTCCTTGGTCGCACCCTCCTCCTTCTTCTTAAGCGTGGGGGGGGGGGTGTGAGGGAGAGGCCGCACCTTCCTTAGTTTGTTGTGCAAGATGTGAACAACTCCCTGCGCATAACCTCCACTGGCATTCACTTGGTTCCCTTGGTTGCGTGGATCAGTATGCTCCAAATTTTGGATTTCCTCCCTCAACTAGCATAAAAATTCTTCTGTTCAATTTTGTTTTTGCTCTAGAAATACAAAAATTCTTTTGCTTTCCCCAATTTCAAAATTCTTCAATGTCCAAATTTCCTCTGTATTCCATTTCGGATTTTTTTTTCTTTCATATATCATTCTAGTTTTCATGCAAAATTGAGATCCACCATTTACTCAATTTGATCTTCAGATCCAATTCAAACTCTAAGTTTTGATAGTTTTAAGATATTTCTTCTTCAAGTTTAAATGAAGTTCATATTTGGAATGAAATTTCAATTTCTAATTTTGAACGGAATTTTGATTTAATTTTCTAATTTTCACTAAGTTTAAATTATAAATTCTATTTTTAAATTTTGAAATTCATTCATTTTCACAATTTCTAATGTAAATATCATTTAAATTTAAAATTACTTTATTTAACTAAATTTAATCAAATTTTAAGTTTAGAACTCTACTAAATTTAAATTTCAAAATTTCAACTTCATATTTGCAAAATAGGAATAAAATATCAAACAAACATTCTATAAATTTTAATTACATTAAATTTCATCACTTTACAAAATCATCATCTATGAAAATGCATTTTTACAATTTTTAAGAAATCACACCAAAACTAAATTTTTCGATTCACAAGCATAATATACACACAAGACATTTAAAATATCAATCTACGTGAGTGTGTGAGATCCCATCTATTCGCAAACGTCAATCGGCTATACAACTCTACTTGATCGTTGTTCTCGCCTTCAACGTCGTTCGCCTGTTTCCTGCGTTCACTTGCACTCGATTTATCATCAGTAATGACAAACCACGAAATAACATAAATACAATAATTTGCATTTGCATTTCAATTCAATTTCATCTTCATTTCATTTCAAATTTCAATTAAACTATCTTCTAAATAATCATTAAATAATCTAACTTCGACAAATCAAGTAACATTTACATTTAAATAAGTTAAAAATCCATACGTGTCATCCTTCCCCTCTTGGAAGAGACATCGTCTCGATGCCTTATTAGTCATTCAATAAGCATAACATCATCATCATTATTAAAACATACTATCTCAATCAATAACATAGTATCTCAGTAAATAAAGCATAGTATCTCAATCAAGCATAATAAAGTAATACTAGCAACATAGTTCTCCAACATAATAATAAGCAAATAGTAGCATCCATGCTATCAAAGTTCACAACAAGTGAATCAAAACCAGAGTATCAAGTATCTCTGCACAAAACAAATGCTAATCTATGAAAGCAAATGAGGAAAATGATGGTCTATCATCTGAGAATCCTCCCATGTAGCACTGTCCTCAGAATACTGGTCCCACTGGACTTTATACTGGGTACTATCTCTGTTACGTAGCTTAATGCTACGCCTATCTAGGATTCGGATGGGCTCCACTAGCACCACCCTTGGATCCTGTACCTGTAATGAACGCCAATCAAGAATATGAGTTGCATCACGATGATAAGGTTTCAATAAAGAAACATGGAAAACATTATGGATTCGAGCAAGAGCAGGTGGTAATGCTAGTCTATAAGCAACTATATTAATAACTTCCAGTACATCAAATGGTCCCACATATCTTGGTGCCAACTTTGATAATTTCCCAAATGAGATAGAGCTCTTATGAGGCTTAACCCTCAAGAATACTTTATCTCCTGCAGCAAACTGCCTGAAAGTCCTGTTCCTATCAGCATAACTCTTCTATCTATCGGCTGCTTCCTTCAACCTACCCTTGATCAACTTCATCTGCTCATCCATTTCCTTGAGCATATCTGGACCAATAATTACCCTGTCTTCTATCCTATCCCAACTGATGGGTGTGCGACATTTCCGTCCATAGAGTGCTTCAAGAGGTGCCATACCCAATGAAGAATGGTATGAGTTGTTGTAGGAAAACTCAACCAATGGTAAATATTCTTCCCACTTGTACTGCTGATCCATGCAGTACATCCTCAGTAAGTCCTCCACAACCTAATTGACCCTTTCAGTTTGGCCATCAATTTGTGGGTGGTATGCAGAACTGAAATTCAGTTTAGTTCCCAATGCTGCATTCAGTGTAGTCCAAAACCTAGATGCCATCCTGGTATCTCTATCAGAGATAATGGTCTCTGGTACACCATGCAATCTGAATATCTCTTGCACAAATTTGCTTGCAAGAGTCAATGATCCATCCTTCAAATTCCTAGGTATGAAATGTGAAACCTTTGTCAGCATATCAACAACTACTAGGATGGTATCATGCCTATTTCTGCTCAATGGTAATCCTTGAATGAAATCCATACTAATTACTTGCCACTTATACTCAGGTATATCGTGGGGATACAAAAGTCCTGTTGGATGCACATGCTCAGCCTTGACTCGCTGGCATTCTAAACATCTAGCCACGTACTCCATGACATCTTTCTTAAGTTTAGGCCAAAAATATAAAGCCTTCAACTCTGCTACCATCTTTGTAACTCCTGGATGCCCTAAATAAGGTGCATCATGAATTTCCTCAAGAATCAACTTTCTCAAATCTCCACCCTCTGGGATATATATCCTTCCCTGATATCTAACAATACCATCATTCTCCATCACATAACCATCAAATCTATGATCTGAAGGATCTGTCGCTAAGGCTTGCATTACTCTGTCATAATGCTCATCACCTGGAAGATATTGCAACACTTGTTGTCTCAAATTTGACCTTGTGGTCAACATAGCAGATAGGTGTCTTCTCCTACTAAGAGCATTAGCAACTCTATTTTCCTTACCCGTGATATATTCGATACCAAAATGATACTCGCTCAGGAACTCAAGCCACCTCCTCTATCTCGCATTGAGGTTCGGCTGTGTGAAGATGTACTTAAGTCCCAAATGATTAGTCTTAAGCTCAAAAGGCTTCCCTAGGAGATAATGTCTCCATATCTGCAATGCATGCACAATAGCCATAAGCTCAAGATCATGTGGCGCATAGTTCAACTCATACTGCTTCAGTTTCCTAGACTCATATGCCACCACTTTACCTTCCTACATTAGCACAACTCCTACACCTTCACCTGATGCATCTGTAATCACAATGAAGCGACCATTAGGATCCGGTATAGTCAACACTAGTGCTGATGTTAACTTCTATTTAAGAATTTGAAATGCTTCCTCGCACTTCTTTGTCCACTCATATTTCTTTCCCTTCTTCTGAAGAGAAGTAATAGGTGCTGCAATTCTAGAAAACCCTTCAACATACTTCTTATAGTAACCTGTAAGTCCTATGAAACTATAAAATTCTGTAACACTTCTCAGTGTTGGCCAATCTACAATTTCCTCTATCTTCGTAGGATCAACTGAGATTCCCTCAAAATATATCACATGCCCCAAATAGTGAACCTTCTTCTGAAAGAAAGTACACTTCAAAAACTTGCCAAAAAGCTTTCGATCCCTCAGACGTTGCAAAATAATTCTCAAGTGCTCCTCGTGTCCCTCTTCTGTCTTAGAGTAGATCAGAATGTCATCAATAAATATGAGCACAAAATCATCCAAACAGTCTCTAAAGACACTGTTCATAAGGTTCATGAATGCCGCTGGAGCATTCGTTAGGCCGAAAGGTACCACGGTGAACTCGTAGTGTCCATATCGAGTTCTAAAATCTGTTTTCAGAATGTCCTCATCCTTAATCCTCAACTGGTGGTAACCTGATCTAAGATCAATCTTAGAAAACACAGTGGCCCCTTTCATCTGATCAAACAACTCATCTATCCTAGGTAGAGGATACCTATTCTTGATGGTAACCTTATTAAGCATCTTGTAATCAATACACAGTCACAAGGTTCCATCCTTCTTCTTAACGAAGATTACCGGTGCACCCCATGGTGATACACTTAGCCTTATGAATCCCCGTTTTAGCATCTCCTGCAACTGAGCCTTCAATTCATACAACTTAGTGGTAGTCATTTTGTAAGGAGCTTTGGATTGAGGCTCTGTTCCAGGTAACAGTTCAATCGAGAAGTCAAATTATCTCTTCGACGGTAATTCTATAAGTTCTTCTGGAAAGATATCCAAGAATTCCTTGAGAATTGGATAGTCCTCTGGACTTTGCTGGGCATTCTCCAAATCACCCACCAAAACAGAAAAAATGGAACATCCCTTCTGATGTGCTTTCTTTAGCTGCATAGCTGAGATGTGTCTCAACTCGAGAGGCTCTCGAGATCCTAGAATCTCTACTGGATGTCCAAAATCATCCAAACAACTCACTACCTTGTCCTCACAGTTCACTATGGCTTTATGCTCAGTTAACCAATTGATCCCTAAGATCACATCATAAGAACCCAACAGTGCTACATAAAGGTTAACTTGGGTTTGGAAGTTAGGTAATTCTAAATCGCTACATGATAAACATGAATCTACCCTCTTCTCTGCTCAATTTCCATATTGAACCATCCATGAATGTGACATAGTACCAAGTCTAACAGGTAATTTAGCAACTACTTTAGGGTCTATAAAACATTCTGAAGCTCCAGTATCTATCAAAATAGAAATAGATTGACCGAAAAGCTTACTCGACAACTGGATAGGTGTAGACTGAAAGTCGGCTTGATGATTGTCAACCGCTGCATGTATCTGATGTTGTGGTGCTCGCCGATCATTACCACCTCGCTGATTTCCTGAACGCTGAGAGCAATTGGAGGCATAGTGATCTCCTCCACAAGTATAGCACCCACCTCATGGCCCTTGCTGACCACCTGTCCTATTCCTGATATTGGAGAAGTTGGTGTTATTATTGTTCACCTTCTTGTTCCCGCCGAAATTACCTTCTCCTTTATCCTAGGTGTTGTTCCCCCTCTTCAGATTCCTGATTTGTTGATTACTGCTATTGCCCCTTTGGTTATTGTTGTTATTACTTTGGAACTTTCTATTTCCAAAACCAAATTTTTCATTCACACTTTTCCTGTAATTCGCTACCTGCTGCAACTTCTATTCCTGTTTCATGGCCTTCTCAAAGACCTCATCCATCATCAATGGATTGTGAATGTCCACATCAGCTCCAATCTGTGGTCTCAACCCTAAAATGAATTTACGGATACGAAACTGTTCATCCATTTGGTACTGTGGTACATACTTAAGGAGATTGGTGAACCTCTCCCAGTACTGGGTAACTGTAAGACCACCCTGTGCCAAATTCTGAAACTCAGTCATTTTCCTATCAAAGAATAGTTGTGGAAGCCACCTCTTCCTGAACAGGTTCAAGAATGCTTCCCAAGTAGTTCCACCTGGTAGTAATTTCTTCTTAGTCTTTTCGTTATCCCACCAAGTAGCAACTTCTCCAGTAAGCTAGTATGCAGCCCAAACTACCTTGGTTTCATTGGACATGTTCCTGAGCTCGAAGTATTTCTCCATCTCAATGAACCAGGCTTCTGCTCCATCACTAATTGTTTTACCATCGAAATTGGGTGGTGCCACCCTTTTCAGATCTTTTGCTAATTCCCCTTCAATCCTTGCTTGAGGATTAGGTACTTCAACCCTAGGATTATCATTGTTAGGTTGTTCTTGATTTTGGGGAATTTCAACTCGAGGGTTTTGCCCTTCTCTGATACCTCAAACTTCCTGTTCCAGATTGTCCATTCTAGAACCCTGCCGATTTAAGAGACCAAGTATTTGGTCCAACCTATCAGTCTCATTGCTCATAGTAGCTTTACCTCTTGTACCCATTATGTCTCACAATTCCTACATCAAGGAATATTCATTTAGCGTAATGGACAAGGACCCTAGTGTTCAAACCTAGAGCTTTGATACCAAATGTAGAGGTTGGAAAACTAATTAAAAACTATAGACATCCAAATTTGATTACTTCCATATGATCAAAATTGTCTATTACATTCATCTATTCCATTAACAGTGATTAAATAATATATTTAATCATTATTTTATTTTCTGTCTAAGGTTCCTAAAGTATCGAATTAAATTAAATACTTTACCTTCCCCCCCTTGTCTTCTCTTCTCTAAATTAAATAAACATGACAAATTATTTAATTTAGTCATTTAACCTATTTGGATTAAAAAACCAATTTTTAATTCTTCCTTTTTCTCTCTCCTTGTCACATTCTCCATAACCCTCTTCTAATCTGGATTAAATTAATTAATCTGTGATTAGGATGTGCACCACTTAATCTTGATTAAGTGTCACATCCTCCATAATCTCCCACTTGCCTCTAATCTCTCATTAATTACCTTAATCCTGTGTTTGCACAAGCTTAATCATAATCATTAACCATATTTAGCTTACCTTTTCTGGTCAACCTTTCCACTTACCATTTTTGGTATGGACTCCCTTCCCCATGTGAATTTTTAATTCACATTTATTCAACCAAGGTCCCCCTCTTCCCCATGTGAATTTTTAATTCACTTTTATCTTCCCAAAGTCTCCTCCATCCCCCATGCAAATGTGACATGTCATTTTACATGTGCCCAAGGTTTCTAGAACCTTGGACTTGTCACATCTCCCACATGTGACAAATCTCTAGCTTTTTGGAGACCTTCTTTTATCCAATGAATCCTCCATTAAATGTAAATTTTTAATTTACATTTGTTCTTCCCACACATTTCCCCTTTTCCCATGGAGATTTTTGAAGAATTCTAAAATTCCTCAAAAGTCTCTTTCATCCTTATTTGGGGACAAGAAGTTCCTTTTTGAGGAAATCTTCTCATTCCCCAAGGTACCTCAAAGGTACTTGTCATTCATCCACATCATGTACTTCCCTTCCACCTCTTGTCCTTCTCTTCCACCTCATTTCCACATCACTCCACCCTAGGACATCTCACCCTCCACATGTCAAGATGTGAGGGCTTGTAAGTCCTCAACTCACCATAGCCCTTCATCTTGATCTTTGTTGGATCAATCCCAACCGTTGAATTCTCTAGAGAATTCAATTTAGCCTATAAATACCCCTTCAATTCCCTCATTTTGGAGGAATCAAGTCTTTTGCAAATAAACTCTTGCAAAGTTTTCATTCAAGCTCTCATCCATTTTAGCACCCATATTGCATCAATTCATCTTGCATTCATTCAAATCCATTGCCACCCAAGGAGCACACAATTCTTCAAGCATCAAAGGGCCAACCAAGGAGGAGACAACAACATGAAGGTATAACAACAACCTATTTGTTTATCTTGCTTTCATATTGTTCATTTTCTTAGGCTAATCATTGAGGTGCCCTATTATCTTGTTGCTTCTTCCCATTTGCATTATTAGTTTCTTATTTAACATCTCACACATTTAGAAGTAGCATTTTATCAGGATCACAAAAACAAATCGACAAAACTTAAAATAAATTCCATTATATTTTAAATAAAGTCATCATCTCATCATTTCATTCATTCATAAAACAAGTCGATTGCATACAACGACATAAAAGTCGAAAAGATATCTTTCATTACATTTCAGTCTAAATCATACAAGTGTCAAATTACACATTCCAAATAATAATTACAAAGGATGATACATATCCAGTTTACAAATTCGAGACTTAGGCATTCAGTCGCCATAAGCTCGTCAATATATACATCATGAATAATAAAGCATTTTAAAAGAAGAATCAGTCAGTTGATCTTCTATCCATAAGCAAATCTTCAAAAGAAGATGAGAACGAGAATCAGGCGCTTTTCCGCCCAACCTCGAAGCTTACGCTTCCCCGAAATTTCTTAGTCAATCAAGAAATACCCAACCCTGCATGAATTGCTTAGCAAAAAGTAGTCTACAAGCAAGATGGAATCTGGTGCATGTCTAGTACTACTAGTAATCCACAAGCATTTTCATTTTTCTAATTCAGTGAAGAAAGAAGCAAGTTCGGTACTAGGATATGGTAGAGAGCATTAATAATCCATCTATTTCAATGGTACAAATATTACTTGGCCAAGTAAAATGTCATGCACGACAATAAAAAGTAGTTTTGGAAAAAGAAAAACTACACTCTCTATTTACCCATATTCGGCACTCGTCACGGAAAGTAACTTTCCCAAAAACATCACATGCAGAATTATCTATCATTCTTGCATGGTTCAAACAGTCAAACACAATCTTTCACAATCTTTCAAAACATAAACTGAAAATAGTATTTAAAATGAAAATAGTTTATCAAACACCACTTTTCATTGTTTCAATTCGCATAAAGACATAAAATCAGTATTTTAATTCAGTCATTTAAATAATCAATAAAGTTTCAAAAACGAAGGTGTATCTCCAGTATGTCAAATACATATAAAAACGTAAATTAAAAGAGCACACATTCAGTTGTTTCAAACTCTTATTTAATTTAAGTTATTTAAATTTCATTCGGATAGTTTACAAAAATTGACTGAAACTCAAGTTTAAACATTTTGATTCAAGTTCATCCTATTTTCAGCATTTACATGTCCATCATTTATCAAATTTATTCTAACTACTTTAAAATTCTGAGTTTTGACAGTTTTCCTAAAAAGTGAAATAATCAAGTTAAAATTCTGTTTTTGATGTTTTTCTATCAATAATTTCTTATTTTCTATCAACGAGATTTAACTAATTTGCATCAACATATTTCGTTTCTTTCATTATGGTTAGTTTGTTTCCAAGCTTAAATTGGTTTTCTAATTTTCAATTCATTGATTTAAGAACGATTTAAATCAAGATTTATCTAATTCTCAACATAAATAAAATTAAATTTCTGTTCAAAGTTTTTTTGAATTCTGGAAAAATAAAAACAGTTAGATTTCTTTCCTAACATGAAGATTTATCAAATTGTTTTCCATTTAATCTGTATCTAAATTTTTGTCTATGATTTTGGAAATCAATTCAATCTGTTTCAGTTTTCTATTTTGACAAATTGCAAGTATTATTTTGACAGTCATTGTTTTTGTTTTGTCTATTCAAATTCTCCATTTTCCTAAATTTCTTATCAGTTATATTCTTCTATATTTTCTAATAATCATTCACAGAATTATTTGAAAACAAATATTGAAGATCTAAGTTACAGTTTAAATCTTAAATCCCATATTGAAGATCTAAGTTATAGTTTAAATCTTAAATCCCTAGAAGTATTGTTGTTCCCTCTGTTTTCTCCTTGTTGTTCTCTATATTTTCCCTACCGTTCTTTGTATTTTCCTTACTGTTCTTCCTTGACTACATTGGCGCCCTTTCCTTGGTGCGCAAGTGTGAAGAATTCATTTTCTAGAAGTATTGTTGTTCTCTGTATTTTCCCTACCGTTCTTTGTATTTTCCTTACTGTTCTTCCCTGACTACATTGGTGCCCTTTCCTTGGTGCGCAAGTGTGAAGAATAAAAATCTTGAGCTACTTTGCACCTTAGCTGCCCACTCTTCTCAGAAAAATCACGCCAAACTCTGCCTGGATCCCTGTGCATGGAGTGTGAGGGGAGGGTAGTGAGTGGAGTGCGTATGGAAAGGGGTTGTGCGTGCCTCCTTCCTTGGCCGCACCCTCCTTCTTACGCGTGGGGGGGGGGGTGTGAGGGAGAGGCCGCACTTTCCTTAGTTTGCTGCGCAAGATGTGAACAACTCCTTGTGCATAACCTCCACTGGCATTCACTTGGTTCCCTTGGCTGCGTGGATCAGTATGCTCCAAATTTCAGATTTCCTCCCTCAATTAGCATAAAAATTCTTCTGTTCAATTTTGTTTTTGCTCCAGAAATACGAAAATTCTTTTGCTTTCCCCAATTTCAAAATTCTTCAATGTCCAAATTTCCTCTGTATTCCATTTCGGATTTTTTTTTCTTTCATATATCATTCTAGTTTTCATGCAAAATTGAGATCCACCATTTACTCCATTTGATCTTCAGATCCAATTCAAACTCTAAGTTTTGATAGTTTTAAGATATTTCTTCTTCAAGTTTAAATGAAGTTCATATTTGGAATGAAATTTCAATTTCTAATTTTGAACGAAATTTTGATTTAATTTTTCAATTTTCACTAAGTTTAAATTATAAATTCTATTTTTAAATTTTGAAATTCATTCATTTTCACAATTTCTAATTTAAATATCATTTAAATTTAAAATTACTTTATTTAACTAAATTTAATCAAATTTTAAGTTTAGAACTCTACTAAATTTAAATTTCAAAATTTCAACTTCATATTTGCAAAATAGGAATAAAATATCAAACAAACATTCTATAAATTTAAATTACATTAAATTTCATCACTTTACAAAATCATCATCTATGAAAATGCATTTTTACAATTTTTAAGAAATCACACCAAAACTAAATTTTTTGATTCACAAGCATAATATACACACAAGACATTTAAAATATCAATCTACGTGAGTGTGTGAGATCCCATCTATTCGCAAACGTCAATCGGCTAAACAACTCTACCTAATGGTTGTTCTCGCCTTCAACCTCGTTCACCTGTTTCCTGCGTTCACTTGCACTCGATTTATCATCAGTAATGACAAACCTCAAAATAACATAAATACAATAATTTGCATTTGCATTTCAATTTAATTTCATCTTTATTTCATTTCGAATTTCAATTAAACTATCTTCTAAATAATCATTAAATAATCTAACTTTGACAAATCAAGTAACATTTGCATTTAAATAAGTAAGTGAAATATCCGTACGTGACATGGTCTCTGTCAATTTTTTTCCCTTGTGTAACATCCTGATTCTCCCTATTGTAATTTTATTGCATGCTCCTCTAAGCAGCTTGGAGTTGGCTGTTCTAGTTCCTCAAGTAGGTTACCTACATATTTAGTTTCTTCACTTGCTCGGTTAGCTCATCTAACCTCTCGTTATCAGGACTACTATAAGGCATTGAATTTACATTGTTTGGAGGGTATCCTAACACTCCTATAGGACCCACAGATCGATTCCAAAATTTTGAGTTCTATAAATATGTAGGGAAACCAACTTGTGGCTATGGATGAAGGGGTTGATTGGAGCCCTACTATGGATAACTAGGCATTGGGTGAGCCTGAATTATTGGATGACTTGGGTGTGGAACCAAAGGCAGCTACAAAATGGGATTCATAATGGGAGTGTGATTAGTCAGTTCCCGGTCAAGAGCTTGGACTTGCCCAGGGTGAGAAGTTGGTCCCAATGATGGTAGGGGTCCTGAAAAGTGTTGTCTCATATCAGTACTGACCTTAACAACCTCTATATATGCAGTGAGCAAGGAAGTTGGGGGATTAGTTCTCCACTTAAGGAAGGTGGAGGTAAGTCTATCAAGGGCTTCAAAATAGACCTCTAAGGTAGTGGCAACGTTCACAGCATAAGACACTTGCAACCTAGTGTATGCATGGTGGAACCTATTATTGAATGATCCTATAGGCTCATTGAATTCTCTCTTAACCCCTGTAAAACACATGTAGAGATAATTGGAACTAATGGGAATTTTAAACTTCTGTAGAAATGCAACCTCAAGTTCAACCCAATTATGGATTGATGCAGCAGGTTAATGATTGTACCAATAAAAGGCTTCTTCTTCTAGAGAATAAGGGAAAAGCCTATATGCAATATCCTCATGATTAATCCCTCTATCTCTCAAACAAGTCTAAAATATACTAATATGCTGCTCTACTGTTCTATTAGGAGCACTTGTGTGAAACTTAGAGAAAAAATGCTTAGGGTTCTTGGGCATAACATTGTAGTTGTTGAAGGATAGAGGTGATGGGTTGTTTTCCAAAAGCCATTGGCGGAGGTGGAGGTGGTAAAGGCTGAGTGATGACTGGTTGGGATTGTTGAATGGAACTAGCCTCAAAATCAGATGAAGATGAGGTGGATGATGGTGAGGATGGTGGAAATGATGGATTGGACGATGAATCCTCCCTTCTCTTGGTCCTTCTTGACCTAGTTGGAGGTGGCAATTCTTGAAACTCTTCTTCTTCTCCTAGGGTAGATCTGGTTCTCCTTCAGAGTCTCTTAGGAGAAAGGGCATTTAGAAAATGCTCCAGCTTGCTTATTCAATGCCCTCCTTCTAGCACCAATCCCGTTGATGGTGTTTTCTGTACAACAACAACTCAGATAGAATATGGTATTCTATCTCTCTTGAAAGTTTGATCTCTATGAGAAAAGAGATAACCCCAAGGTCTCTCAGGTGTCAGGTCATGACAATGTAGTGAAACCACTTAGTGATAAATGTGAAAATGTTGGTAATCACAAAGGTACCTTACAAAACAAATATTGGAGACTCTAAGCTTATCATATTTTTTGCAATATAAGGATACTTGAATTCCTGGTTTAACCAAAGTTCAATGAAATAACAAAAGATAAAGGGTTTCAAAAATCCTAAGATTAATATTACTCCTAAAATCAACAATACTAATGATGAAGTGCTTGGAACAGATCAATCCCTCAAAAACTAATTTATGATCAACCTAGGCTATACCTGCGACCTCACTGAAATAGTGCAATCTTCTAAGGAATTAAAGATTTTCAGATCATGAACATTCATTCAATCGAATTGGATAAATACCCACAATTGAACTAAGCACACCAATATCAAGTATAGGTTGACCTTGCACAACAAACCCACAATCAAGAAGCTACCCAAAGTATGAACCAAAGATTGCTACAACACTCCAAGCACTACATCAGAAGCATCATTAAACTATTTAACTCTAAATATAAAATGCATTCAGATATTCCCAAGAAATTTCAAAGATAGAATAAGAACCATGCGAGATTAATCAATCCAAAGAAGACACCAATAATAACACAATGTCTTCACTTGTATTGAATCATCAGTAATAGAAACAATTCCGATGTTCTATATTACACCACTTTCTTGAAAGAATAAAACTAACTCCTAATTCTAACTTCCCACTCTAATCTTCTATCTAATTCTAACAAGCTAACCAATTGTCTAACTCTTTGCAAACTTTTTCTAACCTTCTAACCCATTTTTCTAACCTGTTCAACCAACCCTTACAAATGAGGCGAAATGCCATACTTATAGAGATTTCATCCCATGTGAGCCCAAGCTAGGGCTATAGAGAAGGTCGGCCACCAACCAAATCATCCCAAAAATCCTGCAATAAATCGACGCCCTACATTGAATGCATGAGGTTCCTTCCTTAGATCAACCTGGGATCTCTGCAAATCTCGATTCAGATAGAACAAACCCCGCAGGTCCCATCCGCCATTAATGCCCAACCTGTACAAAACAGAAGAATGACAACACATTCTCAACACAATTTTGAATATGTGCCACCGATGAACATCTAAGCTGGGCATCATGAACGACTCTAGTTGAGTCAAACTAGCTTGAGTTTTCCATGTCTCGTCCACCTCAGATGAACGAACATTGAGCATGTCGACCTTTTGTGTACGAATAGGTTCTGCCTACCTACGGCCGCAATATGTACCAAACTATATCCCATAGATCTCGCAATATCTTCAAAGTACGCCCATCCTTCCTTCGACCCCGACAATAACAACTTGCCCGATCTAATCTGTATTCAAAAGGGCCACAATTAATATTCAATATAGCATCAAAATCCAAGTTAATCCACCAGATTCCCTAAGGTAAGAAAACTATGAAGAAGCCCAAGTGGAAGCGGAACCAAAATAGGTAGAGGTGGAGCCAAAACAAAACGGAAACCAAAACAAAATAGGCAAAGGCAGAACCAAAACTAGCAGAGGTGGAACCAAGTCCAGATGAGACCTTTCATAAAGTACCGAATTCAGTTCCCACCTTGGTTCTGGTTCCGGTGAAGGAAAGGAGGTGAAGGACAAAAGAAAACCAAAGAAGACCCAAGGGAGGAAACCAACCCAAAGGTCGAACAATGAAGAAAAAAATGACACAAGAAGCAGAGCCGGAGATGAAGCCAAAACTAAAACATGAACCTTGCGAAGGGTCTGAGTTTAGTTCCCATCTCGACTTTGCCTCCGACAAAGGGAAAAGAAAGAAGGAAAAAAGGAAGACCAAAGTAGACCTAAGGGGAAGAAACCAACCCAAAGGCTAAAAATAGTGAAACAATAAAGACGCGAAGGCAGAATAGGAACAAGAATGGAAATCAAAACATGAACATTTTTAAGGTTTAGAGTTCAGTTTCATCCTGCGCCCCGCCTCCGATGAATGAAAGAAAAAGGAAAACCAAAGAAGACCCAAGAGAAGAAACCAACCCAAAGGCCAAAAATAGTGAAACAACAAAGAAAACAAGAAGGCAAGAAGCATAGTCAAAACTGGAACCGAAACAAAAACTGAACCGTGCACTTTTTAAGGTTTAGAGTCCAATTTAATCTTGATTTTGCCTCCAACGAAAGGAAAGAAGACGAAGGAAAGGAAGACCAAAGCAGAGCCAGGACCAGAATGAAAAAGGAATCAGGAATGTTGTGAAGGTCCCAAGTTCAGATTCATCCCAGTTCTGCCTTTGATAGAATAAAAGAAATAAGGTCTTAGGTGGAAAATAACAACTCCCAAGACCCAAACAAAAACACCAAGGACAAACAAAAGGCAAAGGGAATCCACTTCCAGAGAGGAAATCCGTGAGACTCCATAACCACTAGGAACTCAACATAGGGGCACTTCACAAACAAGACAAGAATTTAGGAATAGTGCAAAGTAACCCAACCCCACGATGAAAGCACCAAAGACCAAAGACTAAATAAAATAAGAACATTGACACATGTCTTTGAAAAAATAGTGATGTGACTTCCTTGGATGATGGTGAAAAGATGACACTAGACTCCTCTTCATTAGAAAAACATCATATGAATGCACAAGTGTTTGTTAGATACCCATTGATTATTGGACCTCCTAAATACCCTATGGGACATTCTAAGAATCCTCTAATTCTTTACCCACCGTCACAATGACCACAAAATTAAAACAAACCTGTCTTCATCCTCGAACCACCTAAGAATAACATGTCACAGTAGCCAAGTTACAATATCATTGCTCTGACATATAACCCTAGAAAAAATCCACAACCAAGATAAAAACCTTGAACATCCCTCCCACTTCCTAACCCTATCTTTCTTGGTCCCCCTCGTTTTCCTTTACCTAGTGGAAAATATTATGATCTCGTTGAGAAACTAAAGAATACTCCTGCTAAGATATCCTTATGGGATCTCATTCAAGCCTCCCCTCATTATCATAATATGATTCAAAGTGCTTTACAACAAGTTACTATCCCTTCTAATGCATAACCAAATGACATAGCAGCCATGATTCAAGGAATGAATGCTGGCATTTTTTTCCACCAAAGTGAGCTCCCTCCTTTGGAGTGCAAAAATAAAATGATGCTTTTATGGTAATAGTTCAATACAATAGAACGGGCATAAAGAAAACCCTTGTTGATAATGGACCAACTCTTAATGTCTAAAGTATAACCCTTTTGGATAGACTTGGCATGGATAAATCAAGAATTCAATCTTCCTCTTTATCTATTAGTGGGTTTGATAATGTGGGAAAATGACCACTTGGTGTGATCACTTTTCCTATTACAACTGGAAATTCCACATTAGAAACACCGATCCATGTTATACCTCATGATATTTCATATAATATTATTTTAGGAAGACCATGGATTCATGCAATGAATGTGATGCCTTCTACTCTTCATCGTATAATGAAGTATGCCTACAACAACAAAGTGTACATACTCAAAGCTAACGCTGAACCAAAAAATTGTTTAAACATTGAGAAAAATAAGGAAAATCCTTTGAAAACATTAACACCAACAACACAAGTAGAACCCATGCAAGAAGAACAAAAAGATAGGTTCCCTAAACCATTCACAATGTTATTGGTGGGTGATTTGGGATCATTGGATTTTACACCTACATTCATGGGAGAATATAAGATCATAACAAAAGATTTTGAAAACGGAAAAGAAAAAGTGGTAATGTCAACAAATTTTATGGAAGACCCTTTGAAAGCATCCACCTCAGCCAGTTTAGAAGAAGAAGAAAATTAAATACAACAAACTTTGATGAAGTTGATTATTCACAATCACTAACTCCAAAAGAAATGAAAAATCTTTATGGAAAAGGTTATGAACTCATGAAATAACTTGGATATATTGGAAAAAGGATGTGATGCTAGAGAACAAGGTATCTGTGTCCCTATAGAACCTAACACACAAGAAAATACTAGTGGTCTTGGTTATTGTCCCTCGAAAGAAACAAACAAGCCTTCACTCAATGTCAACACTATTACAAAAGATGCTTCTAAGACAACTTTAAAATTAGTACATCTTGAATTGATAGACACTAGTGGTCTTGAATATTATCCTTTGAAAGAAATGAAAGAAATAAAAAAATCTTCGCTTAATATCAATGTCATCACACAAAACACTAACGATTGGAGTTTGTTAGATTTTACGCCTTTCTTTAAAGAAGAAAACAAAATCTCATAATATAAAGAGCCTTGTGTAAGTATGAAACCTTGTTCTACACAAGAGATTTATTTGTCACAAAATATATGAACATCCTCTACTCTTGATCAAGAGAGTATCTTGTCAAGATTCCTCCAAGATCGTTTGATATCTTTCCCTCCAAGAACACGAAATAAATTTTACTACAAGAGTTCATTTTGTGCATATCATAGAGTTCATGGTCATTCTACTAATAAATGTAAGGCTTTGAGTAATAAAATTCAACATCTTAAGGATTGTGGTGCTCTTCCTTGTGTTGAATCACCTAGTTCCTTTAATTGATACTAATTTTCATCAATCATCTCGGCTCACCCTTGTCTTTCACTAAGTGGGGGAAAGGGGTTCAGTAGCCTTGTCCTTATATGTCACTTGCCATTATCTCTTTTGGCTAAGTTGTCTGTCTTCCATGTGTATATATGAGCAAGCTTGGGATGTGGATGACATGCCTTAAGTTGGCTTGCATGTGATGTACCGAGCTATCTTTAGTATTTGGATTTTGGGGGGCCAACCCCTTATCCATGACATAGCTTTATTTGGAAACATATGACTTGGCATAGGGCTTTAAAAATTAGCTCTCATGTCCTTTTAGCATTTATCATTGGCTACTTTACAGAAATTTCTCATAGAAATGGTGTTAGCAACCACTTTAAAGTGGGGGCGTACATCAACACTCATGTTTCACTATGTGATTTTTCTTTATTCTTGTGATGCTTCCTTTTCTTGGTGGTGACATTGGATTTGATTTCCTCCGAGAGCATGATATTTCTTTGGATTGTCCTCTCTTGGAGACATTAAGGCTATTTTTTCCCGAAGAAGAGACCTTGTACATGAACTATGTCAAATCCATTTGAACGTACCTTACACTATTTTGAATTTACAATAACTGTTATATGGCCACCTTGCATAACACACTTTTCTTGCCAATGGAGCCATCCTGTTTATTCTTGGGTGTCAAGAATAAAAAGTTTTGCTTGCCTCATGAATCCTATAATTCATGTTTTGTGGTGCCCTATTGAAGTTATCAGGAGGTGTATCTTTGGTATGGTTAGTATGATGAGAATCCTAAACATGGGCATGAATTTCTCATTATATGGTGAGAAGCTAGTACAGAGGCATATATTTCTCACTAAGTCACTCTTTTTGGATACTCACCCAACGGACAACATGAAGTTCTGTTGCCTCAGAGTGAGTGTGTATTTTTGGAAAAATAGCTTAGATCTGATCCACAATGTGGAGGACAAAGGGTCGAAGCTTGATCCACCCTTTTTTTCTTTCTTTCATCTTTTAACATTGTATATTTGTGTATCTTGATGTTGCATATCAACGTTTGTGTGTCCTTTTTTGCTTATTTTGGTTTGACATAGGATCTTGGATCATGGGGGCTTGTCCACCTCCTTGATGTTTGTTATCCTATATCGTCCACTTGGTATACTTCAATCCCTCTTGAATGTCTACTTTAGTGTGAGTTTAAAGCAAGTTCCTCCTCTCACTAAAGTGGGGGCTAAAAGTAGTGTAGGAAAAAGGAGCCCTTTTCCACACTCAATTTGGGAATGGATAATTAATGATAAAATTAAACTATTTGTTCCTTATTTAGGGTGTTGTAAAGTGTATCCTAACACTTTCACACTAATCTAGGGCTTGATTAATTAATTGGGCTTATTTATGCCCTAATTGGTCCTATTTTGTATCCACAAGCCTTATTAATTGCATCTTTCTGTGGATAATATCGACACTTATCACATAACCAATCATAATTCAATGTTTTGGGTCATGTGTTCTAGATTTGGTGATCTAGGACTCATATGAAACCTTGGGTGTATGAGTCCCACCTAGTTATTGGGACCTAGTTTCAAGTTTCACATTAAACAAGACTTGTCTTGGAGTTTGTGTCCCAGTTTTGAGCCACTGAGACTCATACGCCACCTTGGGCGTATGAGTCCCACTCTAATCAGGACCCATTTTGAATTTAATTCTTGGTAGGATTTTATCTTCCTAGATCTGATGTTGGCTTGTAGTGTTGTAATTTTGAGAAATTTGGCATAAACAAGTATAAATACAAGGTTATTTCATCATTTCAACATCTAAGTAATCCTAGAATTTCATAAGCAATCAGGAGCACTTTCACAAAATTTCACAAGAGAATTCAAGAACATTCAAGAGCATTTCAAGAGCATTCAAGAGCATTTCAAGAGAATTCAAAGGAAAATTTGAAGAAGATTCTTGCAGCAATTCAAGATCCATCATTATGTCAAAGGAAAAAAGCATCAAGCATGTTGTTGAGCTAATGTTGTGATATAGCATTCAAGATCCAAGTTAAGCATTATTCCACATCTAATTCAAGATAAAGATCTACATTCTTCATGGCCACTTCATGTTAGATTGTAGATTTAAAAGACATCATTCAAGGTATCATTGTTCATGTTTCATTGTCTCATCATAAGGTTCAATTACCTAAACAGGGTTTGACCTAGGAAAACCCTTATTTCCTAACAATCAATAGGTTTCTCTCTCTCTCTCTCTCTCTACATGTGTGATTCTAGACCTAGGTGTTTTGGAGCTTGAGGATCCTTGAAGACTAAGTTGAAAGATTGAAGAAAGTTGTCAAGTTGTCAAGAAGTTGCTATCTTCATGGAAAGTCATCTACATGCCACAATTCAAGCTTTCAGACTTAGAGATCTAGCAGAAGAGAAGCTATAGGAGATCACGAGAGAATACCAGAGTTTCAACCAAACCCTAATATCGGGACTAAATCACCACCTTGGGCATATGAGTCCCAGTAAGTATACCTTTTTACAAATTTTAGGAGATCCAAATTAGTTATTGAGAGATTCCAATTTTTGCACAAAAACCCTACTCTGGGACTAAATCACCCAAGCTAGCATATGAGTCCTAGTGAGCATCAAACAACATAATTTCAGGGTTTCAAAGAGAGTTTTGACCACATATTTCTTCCAGGTACCCCTCTTTTCATTCTCAATTTATTGTCTTGATTTTCAATTTCATTTCCTAGGTCATTTAGTTGGGTTTGCATAATACTTTCATCTCTTTCTTTCTAAGCATTAGCTTAGTGGTGAACCCCCTTTCAGTATTTAATCAAACCCTTGGACACCTTAATTTAGACCTCTTTCCCTCATTCTATCCCTAGATTGAGATCTATAAGGTTTCCTTGAATGAAACTTGAGGAAAATTGGTGGAGGAACCCTAATCCCCCTTTTGTTCTATCCCAAAATGTATAGAGCAACTATTTTTGACATTTCAAAAAACATGTTTAATTTGCCAATGTAAATATTTTATTGGTTTGAAAATAGGTTTTAATTGTCAATGAAAATATTCTATTGGTTTTTAAAAAATTGCAATTCACTAGGATTTTCTATAGACTTCTAGCGATTACAAAAGATTCACCAATTGAGATTTTTTTTTTCTCAAAAAAAATTAAAATTCGCCAATAATTTTTTTTTTTTTTTTTGAGAAGTATACAAGATTATCTAGGATTTTACATCTTCACCAAGGGGGGGGGGGTGTGTTCTGAAAGTTATCCCTAGCATCATCTTTCAAGTGTTAGAGCTAGCATGTTGGTAAAAAATAGGATCCACCAAATCAATGGCACATTAGTGCCCACATGAAGAAGCCACTTAAGCTAAAAACAACCCCTAAGATCACAATCTATGTGGTAGTCAATACAATAAAACTAATCCCTATTGACATCTCAAGGATTCTGAAATTCATCATGGTGTACGGTCCTACCCTACATGGGTAGCCTAAATATGCAGTGAATATCCTCTAGAGTAATTATCATCTCCCTCGTCAAAAGATGGAAGGTGGAGGTATCTACATTCCATAATTGAACAAGCATCATCAACATAGCATTGTGATATCTCATAGGTGGTATGGTGTACATCCAATATAAATGGTGCATAAATGTTGCTGCTCCTCATGCAAGAGTTGTGTGACCTACTTTCAAAGCAATGAAAATAACCATCCTCCTAAATGTTGTCGTGTGCGTGGTAAAACCTATTAGAAGCAAAATGAATCATTTAGTTTTATAAAAAAATCAAAAATTAACTAGATATAAGTATAACAATCTTGAATTTGGACATTGGCACCATTGTGGGACATGGGCACCATTGTGGGACAGGGTCGCCCAAGTAGGACACTATTGCTAGAAATAGACTATGGTGCCACAATTTTTTTAGAAAGCATGAAAATAACATAAAATAATGATATAAATTATAGGAAAAATGAAAAATAAACTCACTGTTGGTGCCACCATGCCACATGCGACATCTACTCATAGGATCTCGAGCCTAGGGGCTTGATATGCTTAGTATCTCAATATCCTTGCTCCTTGGTGTAGTTGTATCTCTCTCTAAACCTTAAATTATAAAAAAGTGAAAATGAATGTCAAAAAGGTAATTTTTCCATAACTTATAGTTAAATTTGGTAATAACATATCTCATTCACTTCAACATAGTTGGAGCTAGTGATCTCCAATTTTGATGCCATATATTGCATTGGATTCATAGTACCGCTTCCATTCATATTATATGTTTAATGATAGTTGGTGTTATGGTTTTGTAGTGTAGAAAAATGTCACTGCTTACATTTTTACACTTAACTTGGGAATGATAACCTTAGAATGGACCTAATGATGCCTTGATCTAGTGTTGTAATGTGTTTCTCACATTCACATTGGATTTAAGGACCTATTAAGCTAAATAAACCTAATTGTGGCCTTAATTTAATGTTGTAAAGTATATTTATTTATACTTTCAAATTGAGTTTTGAGACCTCTTGCATTTATTACTTTAATATCATCATTAATAGGCCCCTAAGACCCTATATTATGCATCCTGAGGCATATTTAACCAAAATCCTAACATAGACATCAGATAAACTTAATGTCTTAACACCCCAACACTTTTACAACCTAAAAAGGCCCTATGGGACCCATACGCCACCTTGGGAATATGACCCATATGCCAGGTGGTGTATGAGTCCCATTTGGCCCCTTTTTAGGGTTTTGAGTGGGAAATTTAGGTTTTAAGTTCAAATTTCATGAATGCTGGCCTGTGAGATCTAAAAATTGAGATATTAGATGGATTTCCTATATAAATGAGGTCTCAAATCATTATCTCATTAAGCATTTAGGCTATCAAGTCAAGCACTCAAGAGTTAAGCATTCCAAGACTTTACAAGATCATCGAGAGAGAATTCAAGATCATTTATAAGGCATTCAAGGGTAGATTCTTCATCATTTGTTGTATCAATTCAAGATCCATCATAATGTCAATAATATCAAGCATCAAGCATGTTATTGAGCTACTATTGTGATGTTGCATTCAAGTTCCAAGGTCAAGCATTGTTCTACACTTATCTCAAGATCTAGATCTACATCCTTCATGGACATTTAATGTTATATTGTAGATTTATAGGACATCATTCAAGGTATCATTGTTCATGTTTAATGTTCCATGCTTCATGTTTCATGTCCTTATTTCATTCTCATCATTTGGTTTAATTACCTAAAAGGGGTTTGACCAAGGAAAACCCCCATTTACTAACAAATCAACAAGTTTTTTTCTCTCTACATGTGTGATTACAGATCTAGGTATCTTGGATCTTGAATATCCCTTGAAGATTAGGTTACAAGCTTGGATAAAGTTGTTGGAGTTGTCCCATCATTTGCAAGGTTGATATCTTCACAAAAAGTCATCTACAAGTCTAAAATCAGAGTTTTAGATCTGGAAACAAAGTGTGGCAAAAAGAGAAGATATTGGAGAGTAGAATCAGATCTTAATCCTTTGAAAAAGCACACTGGGACTGATATGTCACCTTGGGCGTATGAGTCCCAGTACAACCAATTTTTGGGGTTTTAGGAGATTCATAATTAGCACTGTCAGATTCCAGTTTTGGCACAAAAAACCCACTTTAGGACTAAATTGCCTAGACTAGCGTATGAGTCCCAGTCAGCATCAAAATCAATGATTTGAGCATTTCAGGTCCTCATTCAAGCCTTTACAAGTTTCTAGGTGCACACTTCTGATTTTGCAGTTGTTTGTATTGATTTACTTGCATTTCTAGGTCATTTAATTGGGTCTTGCATATCATTAAGTTTCATAATTATGTCTTGTATTTCATTAGTCTTTCCAAGCCATAGCTTGGTGGTGAACCCCTCATTAGTCTCTAATCCGACCCTAGGATACCTTATTGCAGGATCTCTTTCTCCCTCTCTATATTCAGATTGAGATCTCTAAGGTGTCCTTGAGTGTAGCAAGTGTGAAATAGGAACCCTACCCTTGTGCTATATTCCCCAAAGGTGGGGCATACTATTTCTATTGTTACAGGTTTCATAACCCTATCACAAGAATTATCATAAAATAATCTTAGCAATTTGATGTGGTTAGGTTGCTACCTTGATTTCACCTCCATAAAGCAAGCAAAACTAGGGGGCATACATCTACCCTCAAATTTCATTATCCATAGAAGTTTTTGGACTAACATGTTTGTTTGCAGGTACAAGATGATCTTTCAAACATATAATGATTTGGTTTTGTAGGATGTAGTTCCTAACGTTGTGGTTTTGTAGATGACTACACTGGGGGCTTCATTCTCCTGTTTGATGAATGATTTACAATATCCTTTTGAGTATCCTTTTTATGTGATAAGATTTACTTTTGGTACTTTAGCTTGCATATGCATATAGTGTCATATGGCCACTAAAGTGGGGGCTAAATGTAGCTCATCAAAAATTATACTCCCTTTTACCCATGAAAGTATAATTTCATGCTTTATTTGGAACTCACTTAGGTGACCCTTGCATCAATGCATTTTAACATCCCTTAATCATGCCCTAATTTCCAAAATTATACATTTTCGTGGTTGATTTTTATATTTCCTGACAAATTGCAAGTATCAAACCAAAAAATTCATTAAATATTTTATCCCCGACACATAAGAGCTACAAAATAGGGTCGGGACATAGTTGCCTAGGGTGACTTAGTCTACTTATTTTTCCTCCAAAATTAGATATGTCAGTGTCGACATTTCATTATTTAAATTTTAAATTTCTAAAGTTGGTCATCGAGATCTAATTTTTGGGAAATTAGATTAAATTCCTATAGTACCTAATTATTGCATCATTTTTATAACTAATGGGAAGAATTGATAAAAAGAGAAAGCAAGAGATTATTGCATTCCACCACATACATTTAAATTTGTAGGTTTTCAAGCATATTTCCAGATTTGATCAAGTCTAGTTCAATGATTGGAGTTTGAGGGAAATAAAAGGATATGATGGATCCTAGGTTTGGAAAATGATCTTGGCCATTTTATACAACCTAATGAATTTTTTACTGTGTTCTCATCTTCAAGCTTCATTTACTTGCAGCCTAAGGCAATGGTGTCATTGTGTTTTAGATTGTCTAAGGGTATTTGACTTTCTCTTAGGAATATCTTGTCATTATTATATAAGAATTCTTCTCTAATGCACTTGAGTAGGGTTTTATGCATTTTAGCTCCTCACAACCTTAGATACACTTAAGGTTAAGAGCACAAACAATTTTATCAATCAATTTATTGGCTATTTGCGGAGGTAGAAATACCAAAATAAGGGTTTGAATGAGGCAAAATCCTATATAGCCACTCCACCATTTCTTTTGCAGATTTATTGCAGATTTAGATTCAAAGATGAGAATTTGTAGGGTAGGAATTAGAGAGCAAACAAATTGTTACTAGTCCAAGTTTTCAGATCTGAGACAAGCCTACATGGATATAGTTGCCTAGGGTGACTAGGTCTTGCCAAATCAACTTCAAATTCATAGTCCACAAGTGCACAAAACTCTTCCTTTCTTAGATCTGTTATCAAATTTTTAGAAGTTACAATCATTCTGTTATCAAAATCTTATATTTTTAGGTTAGGGCACATAGTTTAATTAGACTAATTGAGGAAATTCAATTCCAATTAATTTCTTAAGCTCAAAAGGATCAGATCCAAGTCTAATTGACTCACCTTCATGGTTGAAATTTAATCTAATTACCTTGTTGATTTGCATCCTAATTTTCTATTGAAAAAGGATTGATGTTAGTGTTCTATGCATTAGACCTAAGATCCCTTTTTCATCAAAACAACAAGATTTACATATCTTTGTGTATGTTTGAGGACTTCGTACTACATGATATTGGTTACACATTCTATGTGATGTTATTGGTGGATCTTCGATACCTTTCGATCATTTTGAGATTTGGTCCATTACATATGTAGTGGGAGTTCTTAGTTGGGTGTATTCAACATATAATAGTTTTGGCACTTGGATCTTGTGATTTCATATTATGGGTTATATATTGATTACATTAGATTCACTTGATATGATTTTTATACCTTTGAGGTACATATAGTTGAATGTGTTAACATTTATTATGGGTGTTGTTTTAGCTTTGGTGATTATATCTTGACACCTACTGATACATATTTGTTACCTTTGGATTGATTGTTTGTGTTTTGGGATATCAGTTGAAGGAAAGACTTATATTTCTTTATGACAAATAGTGTGGTATTTATTTGGATGATTTATTATCTTTGTGCATTGGCATGATGGAGGAGGAGAGAATTCATTCTTGAGATGGTGGTCACTTGGATTCTTGTTGTATGTATCTTGATGGATCACATGAAGCACTTTGATTCTTTGATGGTATATGTCGCTATAGGGATTGTACCCTTGTTCATGTTTGAGTTTAATTATTTACCACTTATGCAATGTATAAAACAAGTAGGAGAATACTAGGAAAAGGTGTGCTGTCCACCTTGCATAATGTTATAATATAATATTTTATTATTATGTGGTGCTTCTAGGGGATCTAAGGATGCATGCATCACATGGGTCAGCATTCTTGGGGCCACTTTATGTGTTGTATGCACATTGTGATAAATATTTAATGTGAGGTTGCACATTGAGATAATATTTAATATTGAAAAAACTTAGATTCAAAAAGTAAATGTGGGGTTAATGGTTTTGTAAGCTCATGGTATTAGTTACATGGTTTTATGTAATACCACTATGTGGTTTTGTGTGAGATTTTTTCTATAAAAGAAAACACATGGGTAGTTGTCTAAGGTTAGCTAGTTGAATATTTTAGATAAGGGGTTGAAAGCATCTCTTGTTAGAATTTTTGAGATTTGAAGCATGGCATGAGATGTGTGGTTACATGCTTGTTCACATATAATGCTTGTAGAGGGTTCTCTGTTTCAAGGGTATTCATGGAGATTTCAAAGATGTATTCTAATCTTTATTATTGAATAATACATGAGTGATGGATGCTTTTGGAGACTGGGTTTTTCCTCTTGAGGGTTATACCAAGGTATATATTATGTTGAATCTTTGATGGTATGTTGTCTATTATTTTTCATATGGATTTTGAATACTTATTTTTATATATTTCTTTATTTGGGTTATGTGGAAATTATCTTGGATGGATGCATATTTCCTTTCATTATTTTAGCTTCTTGTGCAATGTATCTTTAATGATATATCCATTTGTGCCTTATTTTTATCATTCTATTCTATAATTCAAAATCACATGGGCTCTTTTGAAAACATTATTCACACTTGATCATCATCTCCTCATATTCAGTGCTAATTCTCCTCCTTTCAAATACTTTATTCTTACCAATAGTATTAATAAATATTTTTTCCAATATTTTTTAAGCCCCCTAGAAGTAAAAAGTACATTTGTCTTGGGAAAATTTATACATTTGTTACTGTAAAAATTATTTGTAAAAAGGATAACATTCAATTTGTATAGACCCCTCTTAAATATTTTACTTTATGTGGTATTCCCTTGAATCATAATTGAATCCTCAATGGAATGATAGTTAGAATGTGGTTAAAGAGAGCAATTTCATATTCTTATTTTCTTCCTCATTACATGCATAAAAAGGTTCTTGTTTAAGTAAAAATACATCTAATTTAGATATAGA
Source organism: Sequoiadendron giganteum (assembly GCA_007115665.2). Classification (NCBI taxonomy): domain Eukaryota; kingdom Viridiplantae; phylum Streptophyta; class Pinopsida; order Cupressales; family Cupressaceae; genus Sequoiadendron; species Sequoiadendron giganteum. The sequence goes on from CM021105.1 coordinate 442,718,553, forward strand.
CTTTTATATACCTTCTAATTATTACACTAGGTAGATTAGATACATTGTTATCTTTTTGAAAATTTTAGTGAGTTTAAGAGACTAAGAAGTGTTTTCCACTTGAACCAAAAAAGAGCTCATTACCTTTCTAAGTTAGGTTATTTCCACCTAGTTTATCTTATTTTTTCTTGACCATTTTAAAAACACTCCCAACTATTTAGGGAATAATAAATTTATTAGTATCCACCCATCTCCATAACTCACTCCTCTATACTAATTAGAAGAATATAGATAATTAAAGCAAATTTTCTTATTATTAAATTCTAAAATAGTCCATACAATTTTGTTATAGTAGTAACACTACAAATCAACAATATGAGGTGATCATTTATTTTTGACCAAAATGATAACCCTTATTTTCCTTTCTTATGGTCAAACAAGAAATATTTTGAATATTTTAAAGTAAATTTTAAACAATAATCTAAATTGAGCTCAATGACCTTAACTTCCAAAAAAATTAAACATCAAATGCCACTTTGACAATTGCAAGGTGATGTTAGAACATGCTTCCTATCAAAGGTCTCAATCTAAAATTCTAACTTATATAGTTAATCATTAATTAAAGAGTGATGAGGGAGATGACTTTGACCCTTTGTATAACCTTTCAAAACAACTTGGAATGTTTTCTTCCTTCCCCTTTTATCTTACTCTAGGGTTCCTAGGGGATGACTTAGATAGTTGTATTTTATTGAGGCCATCTACTATTTCATTAAACATAATGGGTAAGTGCATGAAAATGAGGAAGAAAAAGGGGGTAAAAAGTGGCCACTAATTTTTTGAAATCAACTAAAGCTTAACTTGGATGGGTAATTTGAGATGTGTACACTCAAATTTTGAAGATATTATAATAATATGAATTGTATGAATCTTTTGTATTTGATTGAGTAATTTTTTCCTTTCTTGATGTTTTAGATCAAACTTCATGATCCATCATCAGGAGAGCAAGACAAGAAAAGAGAAATGAATGATTACTAGCAAACCAGGCAAGATAAATAGAAGAAGGGTTGAGTGGGTACAAAAACCAAAAAAAGTGAAAATGAGAAAGGAGACCCTTGTTTTGATTAAGAAATTAAAGGTGACAAGAGTCACCTTCCCGATCCTTCTCCTTATCTTCACTACATAAATACTTATCATTATTATATTTAAAAATACACAATATCAAAATCATCACACAATCTTGAACTCCACTCAACATATAAGTTAACAAAATAAATAAATAAATGATACAATGTATCTATTATTTTGTATAATTGTAAGTAACCTTTGCACATAAACAATCTATCTTAACGTGTAGTTTTCTTTCTATAATTTATACTAAGACCAAAACATTATTTTTTTCAAATAAGCCTCTAAAAGCTATAAATAATTTAATTTTCCATAAGTCTATGTTATTGTTTTTCATTTTGAAAAAGGGAATTTAAAATTAGTGTGAAGGATAGGACAAGTCATTTATTCTATGTGGGGGCCACCATCTGTAAAACAATGTTTTCTATGAGAACTCATATTTGAGCAATCTCTTTGGGAGACGTCAACCTGCTCAAACATGCATGCTTTCCAAGAATTAGTAGTTGTCTTCTAGAAGGCAACACAACTAATCTAATTATTATAACAATGGAAAGGGAAAAATTTGGACCGAATTAAAGTGTAGGAAGTCTTAATTAATTTGCTTAAAATCTAAGAAACACATCAAATATAAAGAAACTGGGCTGTTGTCATCAAACTTTAACAATATCGCTGGGAATTGATAATGTTGAACAATAGAGACAAATTTAAGACATGCTATCTTTGGGCATTAGAAATTTAAGTTATCCCATCATTAATAAGGATATTTATGATATTTTATATTTTAATGTATAGTGCTATATTTTTTTTATAAATATTAATGTATTTTATTAAAAAATTGGTTGATTGTTAATTTGTTTTTCATTTATGTGCATTTATCTTAATGTTTCATTTTATTTTTCATGTATTATTCAAATTAGGGAAATTTTTTCCCACTTTATTAGGTTATTCATAAGGATTTTACCTCCTTTCTCCTCCAACAAAAATAGTTTGGCCTTGCTCAACCTATATGATTGGCTTAGGTTTTTGCATCATTTAATGGCTTGGGATTCTTAATATTTTATTTCATTCACCTTATTCTCTAAATCATTCGATCCATTTTGGGGATTAATTAGCAATTTATGAAGTTCTCTTTTAATATCATTTCATAATCATTGTTAATCAATTCAATTTTAGAAAGGATGATAATATATTCTATAAATGATGAGATATCTTTCCTTTTACACAGGTTGTTTTCTATTTCCACAATCTCCTCTAGGTTGTTTGTTTTCACTCCCAACTCATGGACACTAACACCATTTTCTTTTGCATAGGGCTACTCATTATATCTACAAGGAAATTGTGTTTTTACAAATTTTAGGTAGTTTTTCTTCTAGAGGCCATCATATTTTCATATACAACATGCATTAAGCTCTCCTAGTTGAAAAATTTCACAATATATAGTTCTATTCTTAAGCTAAAATACCAATATCTTGAGAATGTGATTCTTAGGGTTTACAACTAGGACTCTAGCATTCATATGTGAAAAAGTTTACCTACTATCTTCAACCTATAAGACATCACCAAGAGATTTTAAAAGAAGAGGTATGAGAGCCCACAATTGTAGTAGGATATTTTTATTTCCACCACCCAACGATCAAATTGACAAGAACCTCATCAGGAGTGAGTTAAAGATTCCATGGAATGGATATGAATATTAATTTTATCATATTCTAAAAGGCTTTATTTAGTAGAATTTTTCTTTTTCAATTTGCTTAAAAAATAATGAATAGATCCTATTGCACCATTATGTAAAAGTATACATGTACAAATTCATTTTTCTTACTACAAATATCAGCTACTCCTTCATGAGAGAAAACATTCTAGAAAAAAAATATCCTTAAAAATATTCTTATTTAAGAACACAAATAAAATACTAATGATTTTAAAATGTTTTTTTTTTTAATAATGTTTTCCATAACAAGATCTTAGGTTTAAGGAATTTTTTTTTAAAGCAAGATTATTTCTTTGTAAGTTCATTTCCTTTGTTGTTAGGACTACTTCCCTTGAAGTTTTTACTGACCTCTCTTCTATTATAATAGCTTGTTGTGAATCTACCTATCTCAAGCACCATGGTGTTTCTATTTCTCGTAGAGTGTCTCAATAAGACTTCCACTTTTCAAATTATGACCAATCTTGCTTTCTATCATCATTAAAATTAACATGGAGCAAGGGGTGGTGTAAGGGGCAAGGATGGTAAATGAGCTATTGTGACCATCACAATTATGTAAATCTTGATGTTTGCAAAATTAAATGCTCATAATATGCTAGTGAGATGAGGTACATCCCCAATAGCACATAATTGTAAATTCAAAAAAATCAACACAAAATTAAGATCGACAATTAAATCACTTAGCACATAAATCTTAACAAAATCATGCATATTATAATCGTCCAAAATCACTAAAACTAATACAATAAAACACTCAAAAAATAGAAATGGAAGTTTTAAATAAGCAACACACAATGATGACAATAACTAATTAAATTCAATCACAAGAAAAAATAAAACTCTAAGAACAATAGTAAAAAATAATTGCTTATTTTCCTCACTAAACTCTAAGAAGCTTTTATCACCTCAATATATCTAATAATTTTTATTCAACTAACACTAAAATATATCATTTTTTTTATAAACTAATTTAGAATTATACTTGATGATAACTAATAAAATAAAATACATAATCATAGTTACATTGAGATGGTTAATAAATCACCCCATAAATTTTTGTACAAGCATGACTTAGCAATGTAAAAGGATAACCTTACTACTTTAATAATTATTTACTAGAAGGAAAATTCCGAATATCTTTAAGATAAGGATAAGAACTTCAAATATGGGTGGATTTGCGAAGTATGATAGGGATTGAACTCCAATTCCAATTCTTTATTCTTTTGACTTTGAACTTCTATGAATGTCAATCATGAAGCCTGCACGATCATATAGATGAAGATGAATCATCCTGGTTAAATGCCATATGTGGTCTGAGCCAGAATTCCAGGGGCAAAAGCGAAATTATGAATAACCGCTAAGTGCGTGATGACACATAAACTGGAAATAATGCCCACCGCCCACTATCCACTTATTCCAATTAAGATGAAGTCCCAAAAATTTAAAATTTCTCCTTGCCCACAAAAATCAGTGAACAGTACATGATATTATATTCACAGATTTTACGGTCCAAGGCTTTCCTTTATAAAACAAGGAGCTGGACAAGATATGGAGAGCATTTAATGGTCAATTTCTCAGATTCAACGGCATCTGTCTTGTTCCTTGTGTCCTGCTTGAATTTAATAGTACCAAGCCTATTGGAACTTTCGTCGCTGCAATTTGCCGCTAGTGCTCGGTGAAAATTGCTGGCACGTTGTCGTTAATGGGCCTGCAATTCAATAAAGATCCTAAAGTTATTTTTTTTATGACACTTCCATTTGTCAAATCCACGCCGGCTTAGTTTCGTTGTTTTATTCAAAATAGGCGGGCTTGGAAAGAAGAAGAAAAACATGCAAACACTTGCATAGCAGGCGTTATAAATTTAGAGAAGGGTGGTTGAAGGTCTTCATGGTTTTCATAACCATGGGCTTGTTGAGGATTATTTTGTTGTACACCGGGTTGTTTCTATTCAGTATCTGCGCATCTGCACAAGATGGGCAGAAGCTCATATCGTGCCTTCAACAAAAGGGCATCACAAACTTGACTACTTCTGCGTCTTCCTCTGCATATGATTCTCTGTTGCGGTTTTCTCTGCAGAACCTGAGGTATACTGAAGCAGGCGTGCTCAAGCCATACGTGTTGATTCTACCTCAGAAGAGAGAACAAGTCGTGGACTCGGTGCGGTGCTGCATCGAACACGGGTGGCAAATTGTTGTGCGTAGCGGAGGGCACAGCTACGAAGGTCTCTCCTCTACTTCCGATGATTCCAATTTCGCTATCATCGACCTCATCAATTTCGATGCCGTTACAGTCGATGTGGAGTCGGAAACAGTGTGGGCAGAGGCGGGCGCAACGGTGGGACAGTTGTATTCCGCCATTGCACGCAATACTGCAGACTACGGCCTCTCTGCGGGAGTGTGTCCTACGATGGGCACGGGCGGGCATTTCAGTGGAGGTGGACTGAGTTTGCTCTCCAGGAAATATGGCCTGGCGGCGGACAACATCATTGATGCGGTGCTTGTGGACGCCAATGGTAGCTTGTTGGACAGAAAAAGCATGGGAGAAGATCTGTTTTGGGCGCTCCGAGGCGGCGGCGGAGGCAGCTGGGGTGTCGTCGTTGCATGGAAAGTCCGGCTGGTGAGAGTGCCTCGTAAAGTGACGGTGTTCAGGGTGTACAGAACGGGGAGAAATCAGGTGACCGACCTCGTCTATCGCTGGCAATCCATTGCACCTCTTCTAGACCAGGATCTCTTAATTCGCGCCGTCATATCCGGGTCCCAATTGCAAGGTGGCCAGAAGGACGCTAAGCTTACGTTCAATGGAATGTATCTCGGTCCCCTCGACCAGTTGCTTAAAGTGGCTAACAAAAGTTTCCCTGAAATGGGAATAGTTGCTGGAGATTGCGAGGAGATGAGCTGGATAGACTCAATATCTTACACCGCATATACTACTACGAGCCAGCTCGTTAATAGGTACAATTCCAACAAAAACTACTTCAAAGCAAAATCCGATTTCGTAACGAGCCCTATATCGCCATCAGGCTTGGAGGGCGCATGGAAGTTCTTGGAAGAGGAGCTTAACGGTTATGTTATTTTTTCTCCACTGGGAGGAAGAATGTACGAGATACCATCGTCGGAAACTCCGTTTCCCCACAGAGCAGGGTATTTGTACGACATCCAATATCAAGTTACGTGGAAAGACGGCAGCCAGGATTCGGTCTACATTGATTGGATGCGAAGATTTTACACATACATGACTCCTTATGTATCCAAATCGCCCAGGGCTGCCTATGTGAACTATATAGATCTCGACTTGGGCATAACCGTTAAAGGAAAAGCCAGCGTGGGAGACGCAAGAGCCTGGGGTGAGATGTATTTCGGAGGCAATTTCGACAGATTGGTGAAGGTAAAGACCAAATTTGATCCTAACAATGTTTTCAGGAATTCCTTGAGTATTCCTGTGAACAAGTGAGACATTTCTCTCGTGTTCTCCTAAGCACTTATGTGTCCTTTGATCCCATGTTTGCTGTATTTGTTTTGCTTTATGTGGCCTCTCTAGCAAGCCATGCTAATATATTCCTTCCGGCTCTAGATTGGGCCTTGGTGGTTGGGATGGCGTCGTCTTCTGCTAGGCATGGTAAGGATTTAATAGGTGATCTTGTTGACGTTGAAAAAGGTCAGTGTTTGAAGGCGGAATTGTCTATGCAGGTGACAGATTGCATCTTTGACCTTTGACCGTATTTATTAATTAATTGAAAATAAAAAATGCATTCATTTTTTATTTTCAATTAATTAATAATTTAGGTCAAAGGTGTAAATTGTCACCTACATAGACATTGCCCTTTTATATAATATAGTGAGAAAATCAAATAAAAAATTAATATTAAATATTAATTGATAAAATAAGTGTCAAGTATGTAATAATTGAGAGAATAAATAGAGAGAATAATGTGTTTATTGATCTCTCATAAGGTATCACTTTTGACTTTATTTTTTATTGATTAATAAATTACACAACAATACATTAGAACTAAGAATTCAGTTATAGATGTGATATTGACAACTCATGACAATGCTTTGATAACACTAATATGATATAGATGAGGTCATGCCATGTGACCTAGTTTAGGAGAGGGTGATGATAGACTCAAATGGGAAAATGGTGAGAATGGTGATTGGTCTAGACCATAAGGATACATAGTGGTAGTTTGCTAGTAGGTTTATAGATGACTTTTATTTGTGCACCATATGGGTCCAATGTATTGCTATGACTATGACCTAAGGAAATAACCATATAATGATATAGTTGCATGTGTAAAATTGTAGGGTATGAACTTTTATCCTTTTCATTTCCTTCACTTTAGTGTGTGCAAATCTTCATAAGAGTGCATAAATGAAATCTAAATAAATACTTATGTTATAAATATAATTTTTTATATGTTCTAGAATCCAAGCATTTTGGATCTAACATATGCTCCCTTTGTCCACAGTATGCAAGAGGATTCCATTGTGGATACCATAATGTAAAAGGAAAGCACAAAGTTATGAATTCATATACATAAACTAAGAACAAAATGGATTAATGATATCAATTTTCCATAATCCATAATGTTCTTTAATGATTTTTGGCATTGATTGTGTGAGAATTTTTGCATCGACGTTTCAGATCACATTCCGTGATCCATCATTAGGATGAGAGCAGAGCTAAAGGAGAAAATGAAAAATTTGCATACCAAGAGCTTATTAAAAAGAACAAAAGTAGGGGGAGGAGAGAGAGCTTATTATTTAGTTATTTTTTCTCTTTGGTCTTGTTCCTTCTTGGTCTTCGAGCCCCCTCTCTCTCCTCCCCCTACTTTTGTTCTTTTTAATAAGCTCTTGGTCTACAAATTTTTAATTATCTCCTTCAGCTCTGCTCTCATTGTGATGATGGATCACAGAGTGTGATCCGAAACATCGATGCAAACATTCTCACACAATTAAATCCAAAAATCATAAAGAACAAAATGGATGATAAAATGCACCCTCAAATTTTATATATTATGAAGAAGTTCCCACAAATCAAGGAAAGATAAAACTAAATTTAGGAATTATGAATAATAATTGAGAAAGATAATGATATGTATAATGGATCTTTATTCTATGGTCAATTCATTAAGTGTATCAAAATCTAACCTAAGATTCATTTTAGGACTAACCTTTATGGAGAGAATGGTGTTTGCCACTTTCACATGTTAGATCCATTGCATACATGTCATATGATTCCTTGGAATGATCCATAGCATTTCATAGATGTCAAAAGGAAGTTGTGTAGGGACAAAAAGTCAAATTTTGAGAGTTAATATTTTTATTGATTTCAAAAGGGAAAATTTCACAATTGACAATGGTAGTTTCAAGATCATTAGAGGTAGTTTTACAATTGCTAGATTTATTAATTTGCTTCAATAATGACTCTAAAAGAAAGTGATTTTTTTGTTGTAATATGCATTTATATAAGCTAAAAAAGTTTGTAAAAATTAACTATATCACAAAAAATAGATGGGTGGAGATAGTCACACCCCAAATTTTAGGCAAGGTAGAGCCTTATACATATAAAGTTTATTGAAGTCACACTCATCGCCTTAAAGGATCAATTGTTGCTTGAGTTGAATTGATTTTACTACGCATAAATGTTAGTAAACATAAACAAAATGCATGCAAACATGATCATAAACTCACATAACATATGACATGATGCTTGAATGATGAAATGTTGCAATAATCTTGATAATTCTTCTCTTGACTGCTCTTGAGTGCTCTTAGGATCTTCACTTTGCTCAAATAAATTTGCTAGGATTAAAATGGTGAAAATACTTTGTATCTATATGCAATTCTTCTAATTTCTCAAAAAATCAAACATTAACATCCGATAATTGAAATTGGAAATTCAAATAATAAATTATCAACACCAACATATTCAAATTTGGAGCAAAAAATGCTAGTCTAGGGCATAGTGCACCCTAGACTAGATTCTTGCTTTTTAGAGATCAAAAGTGTCAGGGGAAATATTAAATGCGTAATTTCATTTTCCATGTTTGATTTTTGGAAGATATTTTTATAATTGGAAATTAATGCATAATTAGGTCTAATCACATAAGGGGAGCTAAACCTAATGTGAAATTATCAAGGGTGACAATTTTCAATGCTATAGTTTGGTAACATGTTGATTATAAATATTATTGATTGACAATTGATGTGTATATATCACTCTTTATTATGTCAATTGCACCTGACATGTGTTCTATTTAAGATATTATTTTCAATGATAATACAAAGTTGTGCTAGATTGATATTTGATGACTAATCATATTGACCACTAAAGTATGGTCATTTTTCAAACTATAACATTGCAAATAGAATGAAACATTCATGATGGGAAATGCATATTCACCATGGAGAAAAACAAGTCCGAATTTTAGACATGTCAAATAAAATAGGTTCATTACCAAAATTTTAGACCTTTCCAATCAATAGGCTCATTCTCAAAATTTGAGAACTTTCAAAGCAACATTCTCATTATCAAAATTTGAGACCTATCAATGTAATAGGATTCTATCAAATATGATATTTTTCATGGTAATAGGTTTAGTATAAAAAATTGAAGCATATCAAGGTAGTAGGATTAGTTTAAAAAAAATTAAGACCTATCATAGTTACAAGATTTTAAAAGAATCTTTAGTTAGCAAACAAATATTCTCACCAAAGTGGTTGGCTGAGAGAATTTTGAGAAATTAAAATCACTACTTTATTTCATGCTAACCCCTTTAGAATAAGGTGGGGATGTTAATGTGTTAATTAGTAAAGATTAACACATTGTAATTTATTTTTCAATTTATATGGTTATGATAGTTAAATTATTTTCCTTACCTTCAAATTTGAATGTAAATCTTCCTTTTTAATGTATAATTCATAGATAATAATAATATAATTGATTCTACCGCTCCTAGACCTAATATATAGAAGGTTACTTAATTCTTTATGGTAGGAAAAATTTCATTTAACATGTATGGAGCTAATTCCAAGTACTAGTTATCATGCTTAAATAAATGGGCAAATAAAATAGTGAATAATTTGAATGAAGGATACTTAAGAAACTATGTTTCAAATCAACAATCTACATGAATTAAGTGGTTGCATTTGAGAGAGTAGTTTTACAAAATTTCTTGTCATATTACCATTGGCATGTCACCATTCATATCTTTATATAGATATGATGCTCTTTCTTTTACTAATTTATTAATTTTAGATAGTAGGGTATCTAAAAAAGTGCTTTAGTAAATCAATGTAAAAAAATATTGATATCACCTAAAGATCACCGACAACAAGAACAAAAAGAGTAAAATATTTATGCAAAGAAAAAATGTATATAAAAATATTTTGAGACAGGTGATGTTGGCATAGCAAACTTTAGTTTTACATTGTTATTCAGTTATAGAACTGTAAAACTGTTTCCTCGTATAAAGGTTTATGTAGATAATTGAATACGATATTAAGCATTTCACCATCATATGGTATCAGAGCATGCGTGGAAGAACCTGGTGTGAGAGGGAAGGAGGACGGAAGGACATTTGAAGGCATGACGTAGATGCCTATGTGAAACACAGTGAAGGAAGGTTTAATGTGAGTGGTAAGATGCTAGGAAAATACATTATGTATTGCAAGTAAGTTTGCAGTTCGTTCCTAAAAGCTTGAGTAGGAGGAGTGCCTAGCAATGTGGGAATACATTTGTTTATCAATCTAAATTAGAGCAGCATAGCGAAGCTTCGGAATATGAAGACTGTACAATATTGTTGAAATCTGAAGTGAAAGAAAGGTGAGTGTTTGTGTCTGTGCATGGAATTTTGAAGTGAAATAAAGGTGAATGTTCTATTCTATTTCCTATTACTGCACATGGTGATGGATTCACTTGCTAAGCTTAGTATATCATTTCGTCGCTATTTGTATTCTTTGTGGTAGCGTTAATATATATGACATGTTTGTATTGGTTGCATCCATTTTTTAAAATCCAAAGACATATGAAAATTAAAAGAGGTGTTTTATATATCATTGTTGGAGATGTTTAAATAAGGTATGGGTCGTAGATTGAAAGTATTATACCTAGTGCAGATCAGAGACATGACATTGAAAGAGGCGACATTGTCTATCTTGGTAAATCATCTTTGCCTTTGCATATTCATCACAATATTAGAAAGATGACAGATTTTGTGAGAAAATTGATTTGGAAACTAGTAGATTTTACTTCATATTCAGAGTTGTTGAGGTCACTGTTAAAAACCAGAGTCTTCTTAGCTTTGGCTGCATTGCAAATTGATTAAACATGCACAAGGGCATATTAATAGAATTTTGAAGGTTAGTATACTTTTATATTTAAGTTTGAGACAATGAGAATGCAATTATAAGGGAATATAACATTATGGAGATTGTATTAGATAAGTTAGATAAGTATTTTGGTTTTAATTTTCATACTTGAAAAATGAAATTTCAAATGAAACTAATTATGAATAAAAATTTATGGGGAATAGTAAGTGAAAAAGAAAACCCACCTACATATACAAATAAGTTATTAGACTGGAATAGTGGAGATGATAAATCCAAGACTATTATCAGTCTTGCTCTTTCTAATTTTGAATTAAATCACATAGATTTGGACAAATCATCAAGGAAAATTTGGGATGATCTAAATAAATTGTTTGGAGAAACAAAACTTAATGCAAATTTTTCCTTAAAACTTCAATTATTTAGGTTGAAAATGGAAGATGGAATCACAACACGTTAAATCATATATGTAATTTGAGGCCTCTCCTTAGGCAACTAGTAGAAGTTAAGGCTCCGATAGATGATGTGATGTGAGAGCTATATTGTTAAATAGTTTCCCTTCAAAATACAATAATGTTATTTTTACACTCGGTCAAATAATTTCCCAACCTTTAGAAGATATGATTTTAGCCCTTCTAGCAAAGGAAAAAAGGAAAAAAGAAGATACAAAAGATGATTTTCAACAAGAGAAAGCACTATATTCATGAAGCAACACTAAAAGGCCACGTACAAATAAAAGAGAAAATGTATGTTTTTATTGTAAGAAAAAGGGACACATACTAAGGTTTTGTAGAATTCGATCCAATGATCTTCTTAAAGGAAATCTCAAAGATGAATCAGATGTAGGAAAATATGTGTGCATTGGGGATGAGGATTCATTAGATGATCAAGCTTTTATTAATGACTCTTCTAGTGGTACTAATTATGCATTAGTGTACTATAAGCCTTCTCTTATTGGAGGTTGGTGGTAATGGAGGAAGGAGGAATTTATATCATCTCAAGCTAGCTTCTTGCTTTGAGATGATGCTTTGCATGAGAAGCATTTTTGGCTATAATTTGTTCCTTTATTTTCCTTATTGTTGCTGGCAGATTTGAAGAATACATATATTGTGAAGTTTGATTTTTGGAAATAGGTAAGGGGTTTGGTGAAGAGCTCAGTATGGATGGTTTTCCAGAGAGTTCATGAGATTATGATCAAGAATTATATCTTTATGAGGGTCAAGGAGACAACTTGGTGGATGGTTGTCCAATAATTAGATCTATGATTTAGGAGTTTAAGGAAAATAGAACTTGATAATTTATCTTGGAGCTAGACCTTTACGAGCATTAAAAGAAAACTTGGTGGAGTTCCACTTGATTCAAGATTTTTTTCTTCAAAGAAATATCTTCACAAAGATGTATATATATTTTGTACTTAGCAAGTTTTTGTTATGTAAGCCTTAAGGGGGGTCCCTTGGCAAGTTGAAGTTTGAAATTTTGATGGTACATTTATGGGGAAAATATAATAAGGGGGGAATTTTGGTGTAGCAAGTTAGTTTTAAATTGTTCTATTATTTAGTTATAGAACTATCAAATTGTTTCCTCCTTGTATAAAGGTTTATGCAGATCATTGAATACAATATCAAGCATTTCACCATCAAGTGATACAATTTTCTTGATTGCAATGATATAGGTAATTTTCCATCAAAAGAAGTGGGATAGAAAATCTTAAACCTAAATTTTATGGCCCTTACAAAATTTTAAAGAAAGTAGGTGAAGTGGCATATGAATTAGAAATTCTTGAGAAGTTAGTAAAATTCGCAATGTCTTCCATGTTTCATGTTTGAAGAAAGAACTTGGCTTGAATTTTTTTTCTTCTGTTGATTTACCTATTGAGCTTATTTTTCCTTGATGTCTAATGTGTGCTTCAGAGGCAGTTGGCATCTTGGTGATTGCTTCTTATCAGTGGCTTTGATGTTTACGTTCAGATGGTTTTTGGCACTCTTTTGAGGCTTTATTTCTGTTCAGTGGAGTAGTTATTTTTTTTTTTCATACTATATCTTGTGGGAAGGTATATTTTGTCTTGGTTTATATGGTTTCTATTCTGGCATTACAGGGGTATACTTGCTGGTGACTACACTTGTTATTACGTGCCATTGTCATATCATTTGTTTTGTTTGTTGAGTTGGCATTATTATTTATATTGTCAAGCCTCTCATGCGGTTTTTGACTTATCTAAAGTCTATGTGGTTTTTTCTTTGAAACCAGCCAAAGGCCGACAAAGGTAATGTGGAATTCTTACAAAGTCACTATGAAAGTGACATGACTTTGGATACTTGGTTAAGGTGGTCGGTATTATGACTTAGCTCGCTCTATTTGAAAAGACAACGACCAAAGAATATTCTTCTACTTGAGTATTGACAACATAAAAAGTTTTCCTATTATTTTGTTGGCTTATTCTGGATTTCAAATGATGGTTCATATTATTTGATGCGGATTTCAATGATTATGTGTTTTGACTTTGGGCTCGTCTTATGGCAAAGAGATGTTTTGTGTTTGTCATTTCATTGTTTTGCAAACAACTGAACCCTAGCTGCGCTGCCATTGAAAAATACATTTTGCTGCTTTGTGCTGAGCCTTGGGTCGAGCTAAAGGAATAATGATGGAAGAGCCTTGGAAAGTGACGGTTTTTATTGTGGACTATTTTCGAGCTGAAGATTGGACGAAACTCAGTGAGAACGTTATGAAATTTCTATTCAATCAGGTGCTAAAGTTTTGGCCACCATGATAGGTATTTGTTTGTCAATTCAAGAGGTATTATGTTGATCTTAATCTTAACTGGTTTGTTAATTAAGAGTTTGTTGGAATTCTGGTTCACCAGTTTGTGTAACTCGGGCTTTACTCAAGGGTGTTATCTATTCAAATGATTTCAAAACCTCTTTGCTTATCATTAAAAACTTAGCATGGGTTTCATGGATATTTGGCATGGTTTACAAATCTGTAACAAACCCTGGTATATGTAGATATGGGTTTTGAAAAGAATAACTATCTTTTTCTTTGTATAAATGTATGGCTATAAGCCATTATGGTGTTGATATTTTAGAGAAAGAAAGAGTGAATACTTGGTGAGAGAAAGGAAGAGTGAATACTTGTCGAAAGAAAGAAAGTAAAAAGGAGAGATATATTTTTATATTGTCTCTAGTTTCTATAATAGAGATTCATATAGAGATTTGTGTAAAAGAGATTATTCTCCTGTACTGTTGCAGTCAGTACATTGTGTAATTGGAATTATTGAAACATATTTTTTGTTCTGTAGAGATTTTAGGATTGCACACATAGTGCAATTGTAAGGTCCTTACTTTGCAAACTATTTATAGTAAGAAACATTGAAAAGGAGTTGGTACTCCTATTGAAGTGGGTGCTTCAGATTGTTTAAGTGATTGAGTTGGTGCTCAGAACAACATTGTAATCAGTTTTTGAGATCAAGTCTGCAAGGCCTTTTGGAGTGGTTTTTCTACCCCAAGAGGGTTTTCCACTCAGAAACTTTCTCTGTCTCTCTTTTATATTGTTTCGTATATTTTTTGCACAATCTTTCCTTTTGCCATTTATACCGTGTTAGTATCTTCAATTGCTCTGATATGCTATCCTTGTTCAAATTCATTTAAATGTTTTTGGTTCAGTTGTGAATGTGCAAATTTTAAATGTTATTGTCTATTATCAGAAAGTCTGATTTCCTTGCAAAAGAAAGCATTTAAAATATTGTTCTCTCAGCATTATATGAAAAATTTATGTTTTGCTTTAATAGGAGTTGATTGAAATTCATGTTGTAGTTGTTTGAGTAAGTTATCTTATCTTTTAAAGTTCAACATTTTATATTACAATTTCATTTTGTTCTAGATTTCTCAAAGGTTAGATCTGTCTTGCTTTCCATAAAGGTTTTTAAAATTTTATAACTCTGATTCACCGCCCCCTCTCAGAGTTGCTCCACTTCCAACATTACCACCATTAGATGATAAATTAAAACTTATATAGATTTCTCAAGTTGTGATTGATATAAAGGTGAAGAATTTGAGGAAAATAATTTTAATGTAAATTAATGTGTTCATTGGAAGAATCTTCTTACAAAATATGCTACATGATAAGGATCTAAAATTTCAAAGCATCCAAATTTATTTTTCTGGAGGGTAGATAATTTTGGGGAGCGAGGACTTATAATGTCTCATTTCAATTATATTAAAATTAGATTACCTATTATCTCATTCCCTATATTTTCAATGAACTAGGTAAGAAATTATGAGATATTTATTTTAATTTAATTTTGAGGACCTAAAAATTAACATTTTTCTCAATCAATGGTTTATTAGCTATTAAGCTATATTTATTCTTCCAATATGATGAATTGTATTTGCATGAGGTCTTGTGCAACTCCCCAATTTATTATTAGCAATTTCTAAATTGGGTTGAGAGTTATGATTTGAAAGTCAAGTTTGGAGGTTACAAAGCTATTATTAGTAAACTATTATCAAATGAGGGAAGCATAATTTATTATTACTTCATTTTTCTAAGAAGAATTCATGGGTTCTAGGTTCCATCATTTTATTGTGTTTTTATACATGTATTCAATACAAAAAATTACAATATCTTTCGACATTTTATTAATTTTTTCATGAAATAATTTGGAGTTTGTAGTTCAATCTTGCATTTAAAGAAGAAAAAAATTAGATGGAGAGATCAGTGGATGGAAACCAATTTATTTTAGGAGATAAAGGATGTAGCCCCTTTGATTTAGGAAAGAAATCTGATTCATAGGTTGTATTTGAGATGAATAGAGAAGTTTGGAGTTCTTAGTGTATTTGTTTGTAGGTTTTTCAGGTGATTTTGATGTGATTTTTATTTGTAAATTTTGATTTTTACTGTAAGTTATATATAGTAGTAATTTTTTGTTGTTAATAGTTTCTCAAACCCTCTTTTATATTTGTGAGATGTTAATTTCTCTTTGGTGTCAAAATTACCAAATTTAGGGCTCTAGAAGCATCTTGTATGTAGTGTTTGGTGTTGGTTTGATTTTATTTTCTTATAGATAATTATTTTTATATACTTACATCTCTAGAATGTCCTTGCTAGAAAATATTTTCTTAAGTTTGGGTGTAAGACTATCATCATTTGATTGCAAAAACTGTACATATTCATTCTTGTTTTTTTTCACGGTAGTTCATTATTTGTTGAGAATTTCTATAGGATGGTGTTATTGAAATTTTACCAACTTGGTTATAAGGTTTTAATGGTGAAAATATTAAAAAAAATAAATTCCAATAATCTTGGAGAACCCAAGATTTTTGAAGAAAAAATACTAGATTTAGGCTATGATTTTTGGGTTAAAATTGAAGTTAGAATTAGATTGTTTGAAAATATTTTTCAAATTGGTCATAATATTTAATCAAGATTTTTTATTTTTTATTTGTCAATTATATTTTTATGTGTGAATCTAATCTAGATTAGATGAGAATGAATCTAGCCTTTGAAGTTTCAAATTTTGAACTTCTCTCACCCCTTTCAGTAGTCATTATGAGCTAACTAAAGTGAAAATTTCACCAAATTACTCACTAGCATGGTGAATATGAAGAATAAAAATCTAATTTAAATGGATAATCTAAGACAAGCATGCTAGGTTTTATTAATAAAATACATATGAGAGAATCATAGAAAAATTATCAAAACATTTATTAGAGCACATTATCCTAAGTGCCTTGTATTTTTACTTTCTATGTTTAAATATTTTGTCAAAATTTTAAAGTCAATCTAACTCGACCTTATGATATGAAAAATTCTCAATATTTTATAAACATTACTAATCCTTATAACACTCAAATACTAGGGAAGAAAGACAAACAAGTTAATGAAAAAGAAAAAAAACTAGAATATTTTCATTTTTAACTACAATTTGTGGCAAGAATCAAATCCCAAATTTACCATTGATATTATCTTTTAATTTCATTCTTTTATTCAATTAATTTAAAAAATAATAATTAAAGTATAATAATAGTAATTATATAATTATGTCAAAATATACTCTACAGTGGCAACATATAGTGTCATGTTGTAACCATGTACATAAAACTAAAACATAACTAATATATTTTTTAAAAGGACTAAAACTATTAAATGATTAGTAAATCAAAATAAGACTTTAGATAAAATAGAGTAAATAAGGTAATAAAATAAAAATATATAAAATTAAAAATTAAAATTTATATGTTCATATAATAAGTTTTTTGAAGTAAAAATAAATAAATATTAATTAAATAACAATATTATCTTTTAAATATATGTATTTAAGATATAAATATACTAATAAATAAATAAAATAATTTAAAATTAATATCTCAACAACTTTAAAATAAAGTATTTAAAATATAAACAATAAATATACCACTTAACTTATATTTTATATTATTTAAAAAATATTATAATTAATAACTTAGCATGAATATACAAACTCCTTAAATTGCAAAAAATTATGAACTTTGAACCATTCAAAAAGCTTATTTGAAAAAGAGCTTGGAATCCATATGAAGGAAAAAAGAACATGGTGTATACAATATAATAATGTATTGAAACACACTTATTTGTGAGAGCTTAATAGATGACAAGGTAACACTAATATAATAATCAAGGAAATAGAAAATCTAGGGAATTGAATATGTTAGCATGTTTTATTGGAGAAGAAAAATAAATACAATAAACATGAGACACACACATACTGAAAAATTAAAGAACATCTACATTTGCAAAATATAAAGTATAAATGATAGTAATGTTATTGATAGTTGCATTTGAATGTGTTACAATATTACTTTTATAAATCATTTCAAACACAACTTTTCGAACTACTAACTTAAGGAAATGTAAGTAATTATTAAATAAAAAATAAGCTACAAGTTGGTAAGGTGAATTTATTATGTAAATCTTAATATTGCAACATCGCCCTTAAAGTTTACTTTCCACACAACAAAACATGTTGAGTTCATAGACTCCCAAACTATTTGAGCAACAATCCATGTCGAGTTCATCAAAATCCATCTCGTTTTTACAAAATAAACTTCACAATATACACATTGTTCAATCCTATTAACATAAAAAAAAAAGACAAAAATAACATATGATTCTCATACAAGACACCATCTCTAAGTTATATTTTATCCTCCTAAGATCTTGCATACGACTTTTTAAAAAATCCACGAAAAACTACCACAGTTTTTTATATATATAAATTTATATAAACTACAACAATGATTTCAATAAATAATACATCATTTTATAAAATGATAAAAATCTAACCTTTATCACTTCAATATTAAATATATTCGTATAAAAAATAATAATAATTAAAAACACTCAAATAAATAATTACAAACACCGATCTCCACTGAAAAACAATGGGATGTTTAACTTTAAGCACCATACGGTTAACAATGAAAAAGTTGATTTCTTGATGGCCACAATTTACATCAGCAACGGATTACAAATCAATTTCAAAATGAGCTAAATTTATAAGGCATTTCTACATCACCGAAAGGTTGTAGATTCGAGATTCCTATATTAAGCCATGCATATGTCATTGGAAGGTTTCCAAATTGTAGTATTGCCATTCATTGCACATATCCATTTTAATTAATCTATATTGTTTTAAATAACTGTAATTTGATTTCTTTCAACAATCTTATCTACCATATAGTCCAGGGGAGGAATGTGGATTGTGGATTGGGGATTGTTGAGTACAGCAATCTAATTTAACTGATATTTTATGTAATAAAATGATTTTTCAATGTCAAAATTTTTAAATCATAAGTTTCGATAAATTTTAATAAATAAAAGAAAATGGTTAACAATGATAAATAAAATACTCTCATTTATATATAAAAAAATTGACAACATTCTTATATTTTTTCATCTTCAAATTTTCATTTTCAACATTTACTTTATTTCTTATTTTATTGAATTACTTTCTCAAACTTTAATATCATATTAAAAAAATAAAAAATATCTATATTTACAATATTACTTATATAAAACATTTCAAACACAACTTCCAAACATAACCAATTATTAAACAATAAAAATATATTATAAATCACTAAGGTGATTTTATTTTGTAAAGCTTAATATTCCAACAGTAAATTCTTTGGAAAAGACCAGAGAAATGTCTTACTTGTTCACAGGAATACTCTGGGAATTCCTGAAAACATTGTTGGGATCAAATTTGGTCTTTACCTCCACCAATCTGTCGAAATTGCCTCCGAAATAGTTCTCACCCCAGGCTCTTGCGTCTGCCACGCTGGCTGTTCCATTAAAGGCTGTGCCCAAGTCGAGATCTATATAGTTCACATACGCACCCCTGGGCGATTTGGATACATGAGGAGTCATGTGTCTGTAAAATCTTCGGATCCAATCGATGTAGGCTGAATCCTGGCTGCTGTTTTTCCACGTAACTTGATACTGTATGTTATATAAATACCCTGCTCTGTGGGGAAATGGAGTCTCCCACGATGGTATCTCGTACATTCTTCCTCCCAGCGGAGCAAAAATAATGTAACCGTTAAGCTCCTCTTCCAAGAACTTCCATGCTCCCTCCAAGCCCGAGAGCGATATAGGGCTCGTTACAAAATCAGATTTCGCTTTGAAGTAGTTTTTGTTCGAATTGTTCCTGCTAAGCAGCTGGCTCGTAGTGGTAAATGCGGTGTAAGATATAGAGTCTATCCAGCTCGTCTCCTCGCAATCTCCAGCAACAATTCCCATTTCGGGGAAACTTTTGTTAGCCACTTTGAGAAGCTTATCGAGGGGGCCGAGATACATGCCATTGAAAGTGAGCGTAACGTCCTTCTGGCCACCTTGCAATTGGGTGCCTGACATGACGGCACGAATAAACAGCTCACGTCGTAGAAAAGGTGCAATGGATTGCCACCGATAGACGAGGTCGGTCACCTGATTTCGCCCCGTTCTGTGCACATTGAACACCGTTACTTTGCGGGGCACTCTCACCAGACGGACTTTCCACGCAATGACGACGCCCCAGCTGCCACCACCGCCGCCTCGGATCGCCCAAAAGAGGTCTTTTCCCATACTCTTTCTGTCCAACAGGCTACCATTGGCGTCCACGAGCACCGCATCAATGATGTTGTCGGCGGCGAGGCCGTATTTCCTGGAGAGCAAACTCATTCCGCCTCCGCTGAAATGGCCGCCCGTGCCTATCGTAGGGCACACTCCCGCAGGGAAGCCGTAGTCTGCAGTTTTGCGTGCAACGGCGGAGTACAAGTGTCCCAACGTCGCACCCGCCTCTGCCCACGCTGTTTTCGACTTCATGTCGACCGTAACTTGGTCGAAGTTGATGAGGTCGATGATAGCGAAATTGGGATCATCGGAAGTGGACGAGAGGCCTTCATAGCTGTGCCCTCCGCTGCGCACAACAATCTGCCAGCCGTGTTTGATGCAGCAACGCGCCGAATCCACCACTTGATCTCTCTTCTGTGGCAGAATCAGCACGTATGGCTTGCGCACGCCTGCTTCAGTATACCTCAGGTTCTGCACAGAAAACCGCAACAGAGAATCGTATGCAGAGGAAGAAGTAGAAGTCGTCAAGTTTGTGATGCCCTTCTGTCGAAGGCATGATATGAGCCCCTGCCCATCTTGTGCAGATGCGCAGATGCCCAATAGAAGCAACGCTGTGCACAACAAAATAGTCCTCAACAAGCCCATGGTTATGGAGAACTTATATTGCCCTGTTCTGTATTTATACAGAAATGTCTGAAACAAAAATAATAAAGCTCACTGGCACTTTTGTCTTATTTATATTGAATAGTTAATGAAGCCAACCTGGCATGGACTTCGAAAAATGAAACCATGTGAAAACAGTTAACAGTCTTCACCTATACGCTTGCTGGGCAAGTGTTTGCACGTTTCTTTGTCATCTTTGACTGAATAATGAAGCCTACTTGTTAGTTTGCCTTATCTTGAATAAATAAATAAGCATGGACTTTGAAAAATAGAGTCGTCTGGAATAAACGTGTCTACTCTCTTTGACGATGAACATGAATTGCAGGAAACGTAGAAGAGGGTAAATGGTGTTGAATCTGGAGAAGCGGCCATTCAATTGAATTTTTTCTTGACATTGATAAAATTTATCATTTTGAAACTGTAAAATTTGTTTTTTCGATTTGCTGAAATTGATGGCGATCTTTACAATTTTTTTGGATAACACCTGAAACTGCGCCCCCCAAAAAAGGCAACTAAAAAATGTAAGAATAAAATCTTAGATAACAATTGTTAGAATAAAAGTGTGCTATCATTAATTTCCTGATTTTCTACAAATTTACATCTTATTCTCCAACACTCAACTATAGATAAATTTGATATTGTGCAAAATTTCTATAAATCAATTAAATTATTTTGCAATGGAACTCATTCTTCAACATTATACTATTGCACTAGATATTTAAGAATTACTAATCTAGAGAAATATAACTGTTTTAATTAACACAAATATTCATCCTCTTCGAAAATTATTGAAGATATCAAAACCAAGCTAAGAAATCAAGATTAGTTTGTTGCAAACCAAATTTGTTAAATAGAAATCTTCTAGAAACTACCATTGAAATATTGTTCACATAAAAAATTGCTTTTCCCTAAGAAAGGCACGTCACATACGTAATGAGAAAATAACATATATAAGCTTAATTCATCCTATGTAAGATTACACTCATCAATTAGACTCTCTTTTTAATGCATTTTCCCACCTTGTAAAGACTTGGTGTTCAAGTTGATTTCTTTGTATAAAGACATGAATTTTATTCATACCATATCTTTATATAACTTTTTATTATAATGTTTCCTAAGAGTAATATGATTGTTGGATTATTTTCGAAAATGATGATAGGTTTGTTCATATTAGCCTTTAATTTAAAAATTGGTTAGTTTCAAATAAATTGAAATATTAAATAAATTTGTTAATTTAAAAAATATAAGATGTAAAGGAAGGGTATAACTATTATCTTTTGTTAGGTGTATGTATTTTTAAAGATGATTGATGAGAAAATCTAACTAGTAAATGCTTATCTTTTTATTCTTACCTATCTCATATCAATTTTTTTTCTTACAATTGATAAAATCAAGTGTATTTTATTGCTCTCTCTAGTTTCATTCTATCACTCTCAATGACCTTGGAAGTGATTTTTAATATCATTCTTTCATTGTGGAGATTTTCTCAAATAATTTAGTCCAAGATTCACACAAGCATTTAACATATTAAGAGTAACTTGCAACATTTTATATTGTACTCACTTTTTTCTTAATCTATATGTCTTCCACTCACTTTACATTTTCATTAAATAGAGATTCTATAGTGACAAAAAAACATGAAGCATCATGTTGTGACTACGTACATAAAAATTAAAATATATAATTGAAGTAAATAAAATAGTGTAATTTTTAAATAATTCTAAATTAAAACACAATATCTCTTAAGTAATTAAATATAAAGTAAACATTGTAAATAAAATATAATAGTTTTCAAATAGTTTGAAACTAATAATAGATAGTCCTTAAATAAATAAAAATAAAGTAAATAAAATAAAACAAATGAAGTAAAATAAAATAATTTTAACTAACAAATAACTAAAGATTGATATTTACCATATCTTTTAGATATATATTTAAGATATCTATACTAATTGTATATTTTTTCAAATTATATAGTTTATAAATCATATTTTATTTTTCACCTAAAAATTAAGATAAATGATGCAATCCAAAATAAATATTACTTTTAAAATCTTTATCTAGATTTATCTATTAAGACACCCATTTCATTCTTTTATAGGTTTCTTTATAGAAGGATAATATAATCTTCCAAAACTTTGATACTCTCTCCTTGATGAATAGGCCTTGAAACTAATAAAAGATAATCTTTAAGTAAATAAAAAATAAAGTAAATAAAATAAAACAAACTTTAACTAATTATAAAGTAAAATAAAATAATTTTAACTAACAAATAACTAAAGATTGATATAAAAATAGATATATTTAAGATATCTATACTACTTGTATATTTTTTCAAATTATATAGTTTATAAATCGTATTTTATTTTTCACATAAAATTTAAGATAAATGATGCAACCCAAAATAAATATTACTTTTACAATTTTTATCTAGATTTATCTATTAAGACACCCATTTCATTCTTTTATAGGTTTCTATATAGAAGGATAATAGAATCTTCCAAAACTTAGATACTCTCTACTTGGCTAGTAGTTTATTGCACAAATTAAAAGGAGAAAGTGATAGTTGTGGAGGAAGAGATTAAATAGGGCCTTGACCCCCATGACACCAAAAAATCTTATGTTGGAACTAGACATTAAAAATATTAAGGACAATATAAATAGGGCGATTGAAGTTAGAAAGTGCACAACAATAGTTCTTTTGAGATATAAATTATGAATGAAAAATGAAAGAGATATAATTTTGACCTTGAAGTCCCCTCAACATAGGTGGAAGACACTAATGTTGGTCCTAGCTCTAGGACTACTAGTAATAAAAAAGAAAAACCACAATAAGGAAAGGAATGAATTATAGGAGTTCATGGATTGTCATGATTTTTTTACAAGTAAGAGATAAAAGTAGTTAAAAATATACATAAACTATAATTCTTTGCTTCTTTTTATTATTCTTTATTTCTCTATTTTATGTTATGAACTTTTTGTGGCTCTACTATTGTTTTTCTGATGGCCAACTAATGATTTATTTTTATATTTGTAATAAAGGTTCATTTTCCCTTCGAAACCTATTTTACCCCTTTAATGAATAGTAAGAGTATTAGATTTTAGGAAGATCTAGAAGATAGAAAACAAGCACAAAATGTTGCAAAACCCCATTGATAGATTGAATGAAAAGAGCTATCTAAATAGGAAATAACAAGAGATCAAGATACACAAGATGTGGAAATTGTTGGAAATAATTCAAACTTCAGATTTTACCGCGATACCTCGGCATTCATTTTGTCCCCTGCGGTTGGGCGGTTTAACGCCATACAGCCATCATGCATTTTGTTGCTCGCGGTATTGCGGTATTACCGCCATACTACAGCCTGCCTGGTAGCTCCTTGCGGTAGCGTGGTTTCCACACTTCACCGCCTTACCACGACTTCCTTGTCGGGCCTTCGTGGTAGCGCGGTGTTACTGCTATACCGCAGCTCTCTACTTGGCCTACTATAGTAGCTCAGTTAATCATGATACCGTGGTCCTGTAGGGTGCCCCTCGCGGTAGTGCGGTACCCCGCGGTACCACAGACTTGTCTTGCTTCGTGCATGGTAGTGCGGTAAAGTTCATTTCTGGCGGCAGTCTAAGTGGAATTCAAGCTGGCATATAATTAATTCAAAAGGACATTTTCTTAATATGATTTGGACATATTCTTAATGTGTTTGGACAGAGACATATTGGCCTTTCTTAAAGGCTTTTATTTATTGCAATTAATGTTGGTCTTTTCGAGCTGCTGAGTATTTTCTATATATGTTGTATTTGTAATATTTAGGAGTAGGAGACATGAAAAAGAAGGCTTTCAAGAGAAAAAAAAAAGAGCCGAAGCTCTGTGAGAAAATAAAATATAGAGAATAAGAGTGAATATAATTAGCAGAAGAAGGATTGTAAGAAGTGAAGAGCAGCAACTCTGTGAGATGTGAAAAATGTTTTTGAGAATCAATATAATATTATGTTTTCCAACAAAGTGGTATCAGAGCCTTGTCGGTCAGGCTCACTGGGAGTAGAGATTTGTGGTAAATTTGAATGAAACAGTCACTATCTAAGTTTGAGAGAGCCATAGAGTGTCTAGGACTTGTTTGTCTGCAAAATATGACAAGTTTGTCTGGGTTTAGAAATTTGTGAAGGGAGTTGATAAGAAAAGAGTTTAAAAAAAAAAAAAAGTCATAGCTTTAGGGAAGCCACAAGTGCTTTGTCAGAGAAAGGAAATTGTTCACAGCATAAGTAGTTGAGTAAGAAAGTTTTCATTCCTAGGAAGGAAAAATATTAGAAAGACTTGAAACATTGAAAAAGTTAAAGCCAGTTTAGCTGACAGGGAGATTTTGAGTGTGTTTGAAGCTTTAAAAATTCTCTAACCTGTTGTAGGAAGAAGTAAATAGAAGGTTGTGTACATTAGAGAAAAGAAGAAGAATGCTTGAAAGTGAATTATTGAGAAGAGCCATAAGTGTTGTGTTTTGATGAACAAAGAAGAGATTGTTGTTACAAAAAGGGCTGTGCGAAAGCCCACAAGAAAAAGAAGCTGTTACAAGGAGATTTTTTAGATTTTGTGAAGATACATATCAGTAAAGTGTTAAGAAGAAGAAGTTGTGAATATAGTTGCTGAGAATTGTAAAAAAAGAGAAGAAGATGTGTTGAAGATTGAGCTGAATACCAGGATCTAGAACAAACAAAGAGTTGTAGACCCAACTGTTGAATTCCAGTCACAAGTTTAAAAAAAAGGTAAGTTGAAACTTTCCTTTACAAATGGGGAAAGTAGGAAAAAGAGTTAAGAAAGAAAATAAAAATTTGTCATCTGCAAAAGATGTTTTAGAAGAAGAAATAATTTTGCTTAAAGATGAACTGGGTATTGTTAAAAAGGACAATGGGTGTTTTATTGAAAGAATAAAAGAGTTGTTGAAAGAGAAGTGTCTACTGCTAGATGAGAATGATGATCTTGAGAAAGAACTGAGAAAGGTTAAAGCTAGAAATGGAGAACTAGAACAAAGGTTGAAATCCTTTGAAAAGATTAAGCAAATAAATGAGGAGTTTGAACAAAGAATAAAGGTGTTTGAAGAAATAGAGAAAAAGAGTGTAGATTTGGAAAAAATCTTGAAAAAGGTAGAAGAGGAAAACTGTTTACAGCTGAAGGAAATCACAAAATTGAAAGAAGAAAATGATAAAAATTGAGCATGTAAAGATTGTGTGAAAGCAAAATCTTCAGTGTGTGATGTCTCATGTGACACAACAGATCTGTGTATTTTATTTGAAAAATCTGTTTCTGTTGAAAATGTTGGTGATAAAAAATGTCTAGATGAACATGTTGATGAATTTGCAAAAATGGCTAGCTGTGATGATGTGTTAGAAACTGCAAAAGATGCTAGTTGTTGTGAAGAGAATGTAGGGTTGAAAATCATGAAAAGAATGGGTTATACAGGACAAGGTCTAGGCAAACAAGAACAAGGGATGAGAGAGCCAATTGAGGCTACAATGAGGCCAAAGCATGAAAGTCTTGGTTACGTCCCAGGAAAAGGGAATGTTTCTACAAGTGCAGGTAAATTTGTTAGAGAAATGAAGAGTGATGGGTGTTCTCATTGTCATAGAAGAGGTCATATTAAGGAGAAGTGCTAGGATTTACACCCCTGCACGGTCTGTGGTTCAAGAAATCACTGTGAGAGAATGTGTTGGAATAAAGAGTTAAAGAATGAGTCTACATCAGAATGCATAAAGATGGACTGTGGATGGATCTGTGATTCTGGTTGGCAGAAGCTAACAGGTGTGATCAAAAAGTTTTATAAGTTTTCATATGTGAAGGTTAATAGAAATTCTGAGAGGTATGAAAGTTCAAAAGTGATGAAAAATGTTTTGAGAGAAAAGAAATTGCAGTCTAATGAGTTACTTGCAAATAGTGAAGATGAAAATTCCAGTCTAATGTTTTGAAGTATTGAAGACTAGAGTTGAAAGGAAAAAAGCTGTGTAAGATGAAGTCACAAGAACTTCTAAGTTTGAGTGAAGATTGGTCATGTGTAAGGAGAAATAAAAATTCAGACAAGTAGCTGATGCTACCACTGCAAAACTTAAAGCCTAATACAATAGCTATTGTCAAAGAGTCAGTTAAAACAACATTCAAGGATGTATTTGGAAAGAAATTATATGAAGTTGTCAAGAAAGAAAATTGTAATAAAATTTGTTTGTGCATTGGAGAGAAGTTATAATATGATTAGATAAAATAGAGGTCACAGCCGCAGCTGTTAATGATTATCATCTTGGGTAAAGATTGCAGTCACAACCAAGAGTTAGAGCCGCAACTCTCTATGTCATACAACAAAAAGTTTGCTTTTGCATGAAGAAATTAAAGATGTGATGGAAGAAGACAAGACTCATAAATCTGAAAGGAGAAGTTTGAAAGGGTACAATAGTTCAAAGATTCATGGACCAAGAAGGAAAAGTTTGACTATATACAACTTCAGTTATTGAGAAAAGAAACAATATAATGAAATGCTGTAGCTTTCTATAAGAAAGAATGAAGACAAAAGATAAAAAAAATGATTGGATTCCCTAGCACCAAAAATGTGCCACTATGGGAAGAATTAAAAAAATTAAAATCAAGAACATGTCGTTGAAAGGAATGGAACACTATAGTTAGTCTATGGTAATCTGAAACCACCCCTATGATAGAAGATAATAGCAGAAGAAAAATTGCAAAAAAAGAGTTTGTTGAAGTCGAGTTGCTGAGCAAGGCTGAAGCCACAAAGCAGATTGAAAAATTGCAAAATGTAAAAGGAAGATTGCAGGTTAAAAAAATGAATGAATGATTTCTATTGAAGTTTTTTTGGAGAAAAAGAGGCCGCAACCCGCGGAGAAAAACAAAGATATCAATGGTTGAACAGATGTATTGAAACAATGTTTTCTTGACAAATTTGTAGAAGTCAAGTAAGAGCAAGGCCAGTAAGTTTCTAGGAAAAGAAATGGTTTGTTGACAGCCGAACCTGATATTCAAGGCAGAATTGTTGAAAGAAAATTTTCACAGTCATAACTTTCAGATATTGCCAAGAAAATGAAAAATCAGAATGTCAGTAATATGATGAAACTGTAGATGCAGTGGTAGTCAAAAGAAGTTGAGCCATTATTTTTCTGATAAGGATGCCAAAGTTGCCAGATTCAGATGGAAGGATGAAGAGCCAGTCGGAGCTCTAAAGAAAGAAGAGATCCAGCCGTAGCTGAAGGAAAATATTTGAAGAAGATCCTAAAGAGATCGCAATATTCGTGCAGAGAAGCCAACAAAGAGAAGGCTCATCAAGCTATCAACAAAATCAATGGAAGAGGCAGGACCTGAAGTTGAAATTAAGGGGGAGTGTTGGAAATAATTCCAACTTCAGATTTTACTGCGATACCTCGGCGTTCATTTTATCCCCCGCGGTTGGGTGGTTTACCGCCATACCACCATCGTGCATTTTGTTGCTCGCAGTACCGTGGTATTGTCGCCATACCGTAGCCTACCTGCTAGCTCCCCGCGGTAGCGCGACTTTCACATTTCACCGCCTTACTGTGGCTTCCTCGTTGGCCCTTCGCGGTAGCGCAATGTTACCGCTATAGCACGACTCTCTACTTGGCCTACTGCAGTAGCGTGGTTAACTGCAATACCGCGGTCCTGTACGGTACCCCTCGCGGTAGTGCGGTACCCCGTGGTACCGCAAGCCTATCCTGCCTCATGCACGGTAGTGCGATAAAGTTCATTTCTGGCGGCAGTCTAAGTGGAATTTGAGCTGGCATATAATTAATTCAAAATGACATTTTCTTAATATGATTTGGATATATTCTTAATGTGTTTGGATGGAGACATCTTGGCCTTTCTTAAAGGCTTTTATTTATTGTAATTAATGTTGGTCTTTTCGAGCTGCTGAGTATTTTCTATATATGTTGTATTTGTAATATTTAGGAGTAGGAGATATGAAGAAGAAGGCTTTCAAGAGCAAAAAAAAGAGCCGAAGCTCTGTGAGAAAATAAAATATAGAGAAGAAGAGTGAATATAATTAGCAGAAGCAGGATTGTAAGAAGTGAAGAGCAAACTCTGTGAGATGTGAAAAATGTTTTTGAGAATCAATATAATATTATGTTTTCCAACAAAGAATCAAGATCAAGATCTACACGAAGTGGATAGAAATGAGGTGTGAACTCAACTAACTTGACACCTAACTAGGCTTAAGTAAGCCAGGTGTAAAGCTAAGTGTACATGAACACCCCCCCTTAAGTATAGCTTAGGTGGGAATTATAAAGATGGGTCCCGGCTACAAGGCCATTTTAGGTATCCATGCACAAAAGTTTCTCATAAGATGGAGTAAAGGAGAAAACCCATGTGGAAAATAAATCTTCTCCAAAAAGAGAAACAAAATGCAAGTCTCACATTAAAGAGAGTGAAGAAGAAGAAAAAGAATGTGATTGATCTTATATTGCAACAGGATATAGATCAGAGTCAAAGAAACCACTGCATGAGTACCTCCAGGATACTCCCGAATGCTCAAAATTAGAGTTGGTACATATTCTGTTTTGCTCAACTAGATTGAGTTGAAATACAGCTACCCGATAACTAGATATAGAAATTGATCATCTGAATACACTTAGACTATCTTCATAATTTCTCTTATTAAAGCCCCCCATAATATTTTTTTAACAAAACCCCAAATGTTCCCATATCTTTATCATGTGGTGCTTGAAAAACACGTACAATAGAAAAGAATAAATTTTAAGAAAAAAGAAAAGAGCATGCAAAGATAAATTAGGAGACATGCATGCATCTACAGATTTACATCTGCCTCCATTGTGGAGAAATTTTTCACAAAAATCTGCCAAACTCAGCTCTAAGTCGGTTCTCAGAAAATTGCGGCCTCCAATGCATGAATCAGGGCCTGCTATGCAAGATTACAGCAAATTCGCACCCCAAACTCATAAACGCGCCTCCTAGAGGTAATTCACGCCAGAAATAAAGGATGAAAGTGCCTGCAGATTGCATAAAGTCGACCTCTTTCTTCCAACGTCGCTCCACACAAACAAACCACACGTCCAAAAATGCAAGATCACCCCCAAACTTGATTGCAGCCTTTCACGCAGAATCTCAGAAGTCACCTAACATAAGAATCCACATGGATCTGAGGGTTTTGGGCGTAGAAATTACAGAGGGCCTTTTTTTGCTTGGTCGACGCCAGAGACAGGAATGTAGATGCCTTCAAATCGTTTGGAGATGCCACTTTCTCCAAAATGCTTGTGTGGCCAGCAAAATCGTTCGTCTATTGATTTAAAGTGCAACAAATCAGAGGATTCACTACCTGAGACTGATTCGCATCCTCAAACATTTAAATACAACCTCAAATGTGGAAATAGTGGATCCAAGGGTAGAAACGAGCAACTCACAGGTCACCTCTAAATATCAATCACGCCTCCAAATGCCTTGTGTGTCTAGCAAAAAGCTTGCTCAACCAATGAATAGCGTAGGGGCAGGATTACTTCCTAGGCGGATATGAAGAACCTCCCTTCAAATTGTAAAAGCCAACAAAAATGGTGCATAGTGAAGAATTTGATTGGACCTCCAAATCTTAAACCGCGCCGATTCCCACACACCCAGAATTGGTGCTTTCAAACATGCCCTAGGCAGGTAGCAAATTACAGGCAGCAGATTTCACATCACAGGAGTTTGAAGCTCCCTCATGAATTGCAGATTGAGCTGCTCATGGCTGCGCCTGATAGAGGCTTTGAGTGGGTTGCGTGTGTCGGTGCTGAAGACTTCCACGACCTCCAAATGCTGAAGATCCGCTTGCCAATAAGTCACGCCAGATTGGTGAATTCAAAACTCACGGCCTGCTCATGAAGAAAATCAAGCCTCCTCTGAGCACAGATTGAAGGCGCCTAAAAACATAATTAAAACACTCAACAACACCTTGATCATCTGCAAAAATTGTGCCTCTGTGAGCAGAGGTGTCACAAGATATTTTGAGTAGAGATTATGCCAAGGGGTGGGGTCAATATCTTCTTGCTGTGTGTTGATTTGTAGGTTGACTCCAAACGACACCTGAAAATGATTTTACAGACATCTAACCATCTTCCTACACTTGCACACAGAAATAGAAACAAACAAAATACAATTTTGTTCACCTATGGCTTGCAACCTATCTCCACCTAAAGCTCTGATATCATATTAAATTTTAGGAAGATTTGTAAGATAGAAAATAAGCACAAAATACTGTAAAATTTTATTGATAGATTGAATGAAAAGAGCTATCTAAATAGGAAATAACAAGAGCTCAAGATCCACAAGATGTGGAAATCAAGATCAAGATCCACATGAAGTGAATAGAAGTGAGGTGTGAACTCAACTAACATGACACCTAACTAGGCTTAAGTAAGCTAGGTGTAAAGATAAGTGTACACCAACAAAGAGGATAATGTTCATCTCACTTAAATGAAAGGCATTTTTTCTACTTGTAATTTATCTATAACCATTTATATTTTCTATTAGAAAAAAAACTTGAAAATATATCCAAAACAAACTTTACTAACTTAAAAATGAAACTAGTATCAAGTCTCTTCTAATAGTTTCTCAATATCTTTCAAGTGGGGTTATAATTTATAGACTTGAGAGGTGTTGTAGCACCATAGTAAGTGATCATTTTAATGGACTCTACAAATCCTTTTTTATTTATTCTTTAAATTCATTAATATCATATTTTTATCCATTTTTTAAATCTAAGATATTTTATAGATTACATGGATGATGTACTTATTTGGATAAAATCTTATGATCAACTTAAACTTAAGATTGAAAGACTACTACCTTTAATTCTTTGACCATAAAGTGTGAAATATGAAATTCTAAATACATGCAAATTGTAAATTTATTTATTATTTTGAGATAAATTTTTTGTATTTCTCATAAAATACTCTTAGTGATAAAATTCTATCTATTATGATAGAGAGATTTTAGAACCATGTTTATGGAATAAAATATAACTATAAAAAAATAACAATAATGTGTACTTAGATATTTTTCAAATCCCCTAATTAAGTAAATAATAGAGAATTAATATGAGAAATTAAACTTGAATTTTTATTAGATTTTAAATAGAGATGATTATAAATTTTTATGAGAAACGTCTATCTTCATATATTTTTATCAAAAAATATCTTTCTAAATGATTCTATTATTCTATTATTTTATTCATTAAACTTTGATACTTTTAAACATTGTCATTCAAACTTAATCTCTTGAAAACCCCTTTGCATGAAATAGGGTTTTAACCCTTAGGAATTGAACAAAATTTGGTGTATTTTTTGATGTAGCAATTTTCTCTTTCATGGAAAAACTCTAAGATGCACTACCATTCATTGGAATTACCTCCTTAATAGTCATAGGCTCATTATTATTAGTAATCAAAGAAAAAATACATCTATAATTAAGTAGGATATACTTTTTTTTGTTTTTGTCTCTACGACCTCTACAAAGATTGAGGTGGAGTCCCTTTAGAGCTCAAGGATCTCTTAGTACTTTTTTATAAAAGGCTTAGATATCCCACTAGACTTATATATTCCTTCCTCTTTCTTCTTATACTACTTGCTTTTTATTTGATCTATCATGAAAAACCAAGGAATCTTTGATAGTGTCTATTTTCTACCTCATATTGTTTAAGAGGTAAACACCTAATAGCTCTTTAAGTGAGAGTGCTTTTTTCTGGATTTTACTCTGTAAAATTTATTTACATCAACGTTTCAGATCACACTCCATGATCCATCATCAGGATCATGGAGTGTGATCTGAAATGTTGATGCAAATAAATTTTACATAGTAAAATCCAAAAAAAAGCACTCTCATTGAACATGGACTATGGGAATTTAATGTCTCTTACCTCTTTAAGTGTCAACTTAATCTAGAACTAACTTTAGTGAACATAATTAGGTTGTTTAAAATATCAAGAAAAAATAGTGATAATTTGAACCTCATTATCCATCTACACACCAACAAACCTCATTTTTAGAAAATTACCAAGTTGATCATATCATTTCCTACATAACCTTATGATACAAAGAATGCATGTGACATTATAAAATAAGCATAATTCAAGTATCAAATAAATACCAGAAGATTACACTAGATATATCCTGAGAAAACCCTTGTGAGGGAAACCCATCCTCCCAAAGTATCCATACTCAATGTATTATTCAACAATTAAATACTATAATACATTTACAAAGTCTCCATGACTAATTTTGAATCATCAATATCCTCCAATGCATCTTTTATTTTTCTAAGAATATAGGTACCAATGCAACCACACATCCCATCCCATGCTTCACACTTGCACTATAAAAGAGATCTTAGTACAAATATTAACCAAACCAACCCATAAACATGTAATTTATTTTATAGAATCAAGTTCACACAAAATTAGTAAGTGGTATTGAATAAACCATGCATTTGAAAGCCTTGAAAGAACAAACCAACGACCCTGAAATTTACTTTTTAATACAAAATTTTCTTAATATTAAATATTTTTCAATTGAACATTCAAAACATAAAATATTTTTCCAATGTCTTATAAAAATTTACGTTTGGATTAAAAAAATATTGAATCTGGCTAAATACATCTCCAAATATGCACCACAAAGCAATATTTATTTTACATAATTAAAGTAATTCTTTTATTATGCAAGATTTACAAAACCATTTTTCTTAACATTTATTTAGAAAACCTTAATGTTTATTGTGTTCAAAGTGTTTAAAAATATATATCATCAACCATATTTAATGAAAACATTTTCCATAAAAAATGTTTATTCACCACAAATTTTGATAAAGTTTACCAACTTTGACCACAAGGCACTCATCTCCCAAAACATTTAGGAGCTATAAATCTACCAAATAAATTTGAATGAGGCTCCTTAATTTTATGTCCAACACTTCCCAATATTCTTGTTGCATGCTTCAAAGTTTTCTTTTAGGGATTGTACTCTTAGATCTTGAACCACCAACAAATATTTCATTTTGAATTTTTATAGCTCAAAGTTTGTGCTTTTAAATATTCATCTCTATATAAGATGGGATTTCTATTTTTGTAGAAAACATATTTATTCTACACATCTGCTACTGAAACTAAGATTAATTTGAATAGAAAGTTGTTATAAGCCTAACATTTGCTAAGTGAGATAATTAAGTTCATATAGAAAATGAAATTAAGCAAGATAAAATTTTCACAATTAATTTGAAAGGAAAAATATGTAACTATAAAATATATAATTCTAAATACATATAATAAACACAATTATTAAGAAAATATAAAAAATCCTTTCAAAAACAACCTAACAATCATATCTTGAGTCAGTTATACTATTAAAAGCATAAAGAGAATTAAAATACACATACATGACGAATCCTTCATATTATATTATACAAACATACAAATCTAAAATCACAAATTCACACTTTTGGCTCTTAACATTAAGATCTAGGAACGACATAGATTTTTCTAATATTAATGTCAACCTAATTTAATTTATCTAGTAATAACTTATTTTTCCTAATATGTGACTGTAGAACTCCAAGTATATGTATTCCAACAGTAAATTCTTTGAAAAGGCCAGAGAAATGTCTCACATTTTCACAGGAATACTCTGGGAATTCCTTAAAACATTGTTGGGATCAAATTTGGTCTTTATCTCCACCAATCTGTCGAAATTGCCTCCGAAATAGTTCTCACCCCAGGCTCTTGCGTCTGCCACGTTGGCTGTTCCATTAACGGCTATGCCCAAGTCGAGATCTATATAGTTCACATACGCACCCCTGGGCGATTTGGATACATGAGGAGTCATGTATCTGTAAAATCTTCGAATCCAATCGATGTAGGCTGAATCCTTGCTGTTGTCATTCCACGTAACTTGATATTGTATGTTGTACAAATATCCTGCTCTGTGGGGAAACGGAGTCTTCCACGAAGGTATCTCGTACATTCTTCTTCCCAGCGGAGCAAAAATAAAGTAACCGTTAAGCTCATCTTCCAAGAACTTCCATGCGCCCTCCAAGCCTGAGGGCGATATAGGGCTTGTTACAAAATCAGATTTCGCTTTGAAGTAGTTTTTGTTGGAATTGTTCCTGCTAAGCAGCTGGCTCGTAGTGGTATGTGCTGTGTAAGATATAGAGTCTATCCAGCTCGTCTCCTCGCAATCTCCAGCAACAATTCCCATTTCGGGGAAACTTTTGTTAGCCACTTTGAGTAGTTTGTTGGGGGATCCAAGATACATTCCACTGAAGATAGGCGTAACGTCCTTCAGGCCACCTTGCAATTGGGTGCCTGATATGACGGCAGGAATAAACAGATCCCGCCGTACAAAAGGTGCAATCGATTGCCACCGATAGACGAGGTCGGTCACTTGATTTCGCCCCGTTCTGTGCACATTGAACACCGTTACTTTGCGGGGCACTCTCACCAGACGGACTTTCCACGCAATGACGACGCCCCAGCTGCCTCCACCGCCGCCTCGGATTGCCCAGAAGAGATCTTTTCCCATGCTCTTTCTGTCCAACAAGTTACCGTTGGCGTCCACTTGCAGTGCATCGATGATGTTATCCGCGGGGAGGCCGTATTTTCTGGAGAGCAAACTCATTCCGCCTCCGCTGAAATGGCCGCCCGTGCCTATCGTAGGGCACACTCCCGCAGGGAAGCCGTAGTCTGCAGTTTTGCGTGCAACGGCGGAGTACAAGTGTCCCAACGTCGCACCCGCCTCTGCCCACGCTGTTTTAGACTTCATGTCGACCGTAACTTGGTCGAAGTTGATGAGGTCGATGATAGCGAAATTGGGATCATCGGAAGTGGACGAGAGGCCTTCATAGCTGTGCCCTCCGCTGCGCACAACAATCTGCCAGCCGTGTTTGATGCAGCAACGCACCGAATCCACCACTTGATCTCTCTTCTGTGGCAGAATCAGCACGTATGGCTTGCGCACGCCTGCTTCAGTATACCTCAGGTTCTGCACAGAAAACCGCAACAGAGAATCGTATGCAGAGGAAGAAGTAGAAGTCGTCAAGTTTGTGATGCCCTTCTGTCGAAGGCATGATATGAGCCCCTGCCCATCTTGTGCAGATGCGCAGGTGCTCAATACAAGCAACGCGGGGCACAACAAAATAGTCCTCAACGAGCCCATGGTTATGGAGAACTTCTATTTCCCTGTTCTATATTTATACAAAAGTGTGTGCAGCAAAATTAATGAGCTCACCTTGAGCTTTCATTTATTTATACTGAATAGTTAATGAAACCAACCTGGGATGGATTTCCAAAAATGGAACCATGTGAAAAAAGTTAACAGTCTCGACTTGTTAGGCCTGCTGGGCAAGTGTTTGCACGTTCCTTTCTCATCTTTGACTGAATAATGAAGCATGCCTGCTGTTTTACCCTATCCTGAATAAATAAATAAGCATGGACTTAGAAAAATAGAGTCGTCTGGAATAAACGTGTCTACTCTCTTTGACGATGAGCATGAATTGCAGGAAACGAAGAAGAGGGTAAATGACATTGAATCTGGAGACGCGGCCATTCAATGTGAAGTTAGGCTATAGCGTTATATATATATTTAAAATTACAAAGAATAAGAGTTATCAATAGATAGAAAAGAAAAATAAAATTATCAAGAAAACAGTTAGGAGAGAGTTATAAGAGATAATATTTATTTAACATTCGTCAAATTTGTTACCATTTTGAAATTGTATAATTTGTTCTTTGATTTGTTGAAATTGATCTATAATTTTATTATTCTTTTGAATAAAATTGAAAACTGTAAAAAGAAGAAAAACAATCTGAAAAATATCAAAAATAAAACTTCAAATTAATTGTTAGAGAACACAAAACAAAAATACATTCAATCGTTGACCTACTGATTTTCTATTCTACCGACTTAAATCTTATTCCCACATTCTCTCTTCAACTTTATTTTCTATCTGACCAACACTTGCATCTAAGGAGGTTCAAGGATTATGCTGATAGGAAATTATATGTTTGTTAATATGTTAGAGAGTACGTGTTTGTGCATGCAAATTCTAATTACATGTGACTAGATTAAACAAATAATAATAAAATGCTAAATAGTGAAATGAAATAAACTTAAACAAATCTATATTTTTTCCTTAAAGAAATTAAGTATTATTTGATTATAAAATATTTGTATACATATTTAAAACATTAAGCAATGCAAATGAAAAAAGAAAGTTGCCATCAAATTAACAAAAAAAACTCTAAATGGAAATAGAATGTTCCGATCTAGTTGTCAAATCAATATTTATCTGGATTTTATGTGATAAGTGAGATTTTGGAGGCTTTTGGTAAAACGACAGTTGGTTTACCATTAAACTACAACTGTCACTTATTTTTCGATGACTCAATAGTAGTTTGAGACATAAGATCTAAATAACTTTCACTATACAAAATTTCTATAAATCAACTAAACTATTTTGCCAACTTATTCTCCAACATTGTACTATTGCACTGGATATTTACGAGTTACTCACCCAGAGAAATATAGCTTCTTTAATTAACACAACATTCATCCTCCTCGGAAAACATTGAAGATGATGTCAAAACCAAGTTAGGAAACCAAGATTAGTCTTTTGTAAACCAAATTTGTTAAATAGTAATCTACTAGAAGCTACAACTGAAATATTGTTCATGTAAAACTTGGCTTCTCTTTATAAAAGGCACGTCAAATAGGAAATGAGAAAATACTATATAGGTTAATTCATCCTATGGGAGATTACGCTCATCAATTAGACTCTCTTTTTATTGCATTTACCCACCTTGTAAAGAATTGGTGTTCAAGTTGATTTCTTTGTATAAAGACATAATTTTATCCATACCATATCTTTATATAACCTTTTACTATAATGTTCCCTAAGGGTAGTATGGTTGTTAGATTATTGTTTGTATTAGTCTTTAACCTATAATTTATTTTTATTTTTATAGGTTTCTTTAATCTATAATTTTTATTTTATTTTATAGGTTTGTTGGTATTAGTCTTTAATCTATAAATTTGTTAATTTTGAAAATGTAAGATCTAAAGTAAGAGTATATCTATTATATTTTTCACGTGTATGTATCTTAAAAGATGATTGATGAGAAAATTTAACTAATAAATATTTGTTTTACTCTTATCTATATCTCATACCAATTTATTTTACAATTGATAAAACCAAGTTTAATTTATTGTTCTCTCTAGTTTCATTTTATCACTCTCAATGATATTGTAAGTGGTTTTCAATATCATTCTTTCAATGTGAAGATTTTTTAAAACAATTTAATCCAAGATTCACACAAGCATTTAACATATTAAGAGTAACTTACAATATTTTATAGCAGGTACAATATTTTAAATTGTACCCACTTTACTCTTAATATATATACTTTCCACTCACCTTACATCTTCATTAAATAGAGATGCATTTTATAGTAACAACAAGACATGAAGCATCACGTTGTGATTATGTAAATACAAATTATAATCTTATAATCTAAGTAAATAAAATCATATAATTCTTAAAAATTTCTAAATTTAAATTAAATATCTCTTAAGTAATTAAAGATGAAGTAAACATTGTAAATAAAATAAAATAATTCTTAAATAGTTTGAAAGTAATAATAAATAGGTCTTAAATAAATAAAAAAACTAAATAAATAAAATAAACTTTTTGTAATTCTAAAGGAAAACAAAATAGCTCTTAAGTAAAAAATAACTCAATATTAATATTTATCATATTTTTTAGATAGTTATATTTAAGATAAGTATACTAATTATATACTTTTTTGAATTATATAATTTATAAACCATATTTTATTTTTCACAAAAAATGAAGATAAATGATGTAGAGTGAAAATAAATCTTACTTTTACAATCTTTATTTAGATTTATCTATTAAGATATCTACTATATTATTTTATACGTTTCTATTATGATAGTGTATAGGAGAGAATTTGCACCCCTCTTACAAATTCCCCTTTTACACCCTCCACCTTAGAAAAATCAAATCCAACCAAGTATTTCCACGTCTTCATTATGTACCCCATCCACTTGGTGCTTATTTTTAGTGTTGGTGGGGGAATTTCTATTGGGGATGTGCACGTGACACATGGACATCTATGTGGTATGCTGCCATCTTGACAGGATTCTTGCCTCTAGAATCTGTAGAGGCATTATGTTCTCCATTAGCGATGAAATGTAACACCTCTATGCCTTCCTATTGAAATTTGAGTGAATATTTCCCTCCCATTTCACCTTCAAATGTCTATCTTTCTGATTCAATCAATCTTCTTCATGTTTCTACATGATTTCCTGATCTTACTTCACATTATTAGCAATTATTTCTCCATACTTTTGCTACTTGTTGCACTATTGACATCACAACCCTAACAATCACAACATCCTACACATCTACCATAGAAGCTGCAACTTGGTGCCTGGTGAGACTTTTCTCAGGGTTGTTGCAGCTACATCGGCTCTTCCATAGATGTGGGCTCACATTCCTCTATCATTGGCCTTGAGTGCCTTTGGTCGAGGGTGGTAATGCTTTCGTATTATTTTATTGTTTGATTTGAGTAGCATAGTGTCTCTCATAGTGATTGATTTTATTTTTGTTCCAATACTATTTCCTTTATCATATTTCTATCTATCCATCTATTTGGTTGTCTGTGGAGGTGGAAACACCAAAGCAGTGGTTTGACTATAGAAAACCCCTATACAACCCCAACATTTTTCCTCTCTGGGCTGTGTATGTACGCATTCGTGTGGAGCTTGCTTGTGAATTGGACCCTTCATGAGTTCATTTTCACCATCTTTGTCCTTGACATCATCTATATCGTTATTCTAGTTATTTTTCTTATTCTATTAGTTATCATTTTAGTTAGTACTTTAAACTTCACTTCCTAAGTCGTAAGTAAGTTTTTGTACCTTTTTCTATACTTGTAATTTTTGGTCATATGGATGCTAGTGCCCTAGTGAGACGCCAACACACCATGCTATTATCCTTGACCTGCGTTGTTGTCCTCTGGTAGAGAGATATTCGAGGTATAGTTTGGGTTCCAGAAGCCTGCTTGTTTAGCCCCATTAAAACCCTCAGGTCAATAGAGTGATAGAAGTATTAAGAGTGATCTTCATTCTCTATCCTTGACTTAAAACACTTATCCAATCTGAGGTAGATCAGGGCAACCTTCCGCTCTCAGCTCTTCGTGCCCTGGAGCCTTTGTGTGGTTGGTCCCCCTTCTCTATATTTTGGTGAACTTGACGTGAACCATTTTGGTTTCATTTAGTAGTGATGAAAGACCCTTTCCTCATATCTTAGGAGTGTTGTGGGTGTGAGTGTTACGAGGCAGCTATCCTTGCAACCCAACCTATGACCCCTAGTGGTGTAGTTGGAAGGTTCTGTAAGCATCGCAAAACAAAACTTCAAGTGGGTCATTGTCTAGTTGTGAAACCCTTGGGGCCTCTATGAAAGTCCCATTTAGTGCACGAAGAAATGGCCTCCCTTTTACATCTACCCATCCCATTTGTGCAACCTGCAAGTGGATCCCCTACCATAACATTCACCCTATAGGAATTTCTGATGAATTATAATAGAGAACCATCTCCCTTATACATCCTCGCACGAATCAATGGAAACGCTATGACCGGTGTCCTCGTTGATCCTACATGTTGGGAAAATGTCATCTTTGAGGAGATTGTGTTGATTAATTTACTACACAAGGATGGTTATAACGAATCTTGGAGCACCATTCGTACACACGATGGGATATTCGTGCCTCCCATCAGTTGCATCACCTTGTCAATCTTAGTCGGACCTAGATCCATAAATGCACTTTTTGACATCGTCCCGGGGTCTGAGATCTTTATAATGAAACTAGGTATCCCTTGGTTGGTTGCTATGATTGCAGTTCCCTTGGTAGTTCATAAGTGTCTGAATTTTTCCCATGAGGGTACGATGCATGTAGCCCATGACACTGACTATAAGCTATCAATTGCGCATGGGGGCTACTCACTTGATCACTTCTGGCCTACACCCGTGGGTTTGCTTCCTCCTTAGATGGACCTCTTGTAATGAACTTATGTAAAGTACAAGAGTGGGGGCATAATGAATAAGGTGAGATACCATCCTCCCTATGCCACTTCACATAGGGCTTGCATGAAGGCGGAGCATGAGGCCAGCTTGGCCTGAAAGAGTGAAGAGGAGAAGTGCACCCAGGGCCCTTCTTCTTCTTCTTCTTCCATTGTCCCACCTATCACTTATCCTCACCCTATTATGGAGCCATCATCTTCTGCTCCTAGGTATTTGATGAAGAGCTCAATGGTGCCTGTTTGGAAAAAGCCCAAATATCCAACTTTCAAACTTCTCATCTTACCCATGGTGCCTTGACCTATTCGATATGGTAAGGGGAAGGGTCCCCGTGGAGAGTCCTTTATGTCTTAGCCTTCGTGGCCTCCTACTACTCCTACCTCTAAGGAAGTGAATGGGAAGAGGCCCACCACTGAGGTATTAGAGACGAATTCCCCCGCTGTTGTTCCATCATCCTCTCAACCTGTCACTCTTGTTCCTATCTAGTAGTCTCTCCCTCCACCGAAAACTAACATGATTCTTTTGTCCTATCTCAACCTGCGACCTCTAGCTCTCAGAGTCATAAAAACCACCTTGCATGTGAGCACAAGCGTTAGAGAAAGGCTTTGGGCACTGAGAAGGCCACCCTATAGAAGATGGAAGAGGATTCGACAAATTCTACTTCGACACCTTCTGCTTTGTCCTCTCTCGTCCTCTCTGCTTTAGTTCCCTTAGCTTTGGTTCTACTTTTGGCTCTTGTTGTGACCATGAACGATCCTCACCCAAAGAGGGTGGAGGTGTTTATTGCTCCTTCATTTGATCCACCCCTTTTGATGTGCCTCCAAGAAATCCCACCATTCTTAAAATCTGTGGACATGTTGAATATCTCAGTGGTGTCTGTTGCAGTTTTCTCCTCTTATTCTGCACCTTTTGCCTCATCTATGGGATCTCACATCCCCTGATGAAGTGGAAGATGAAGGATGACCCTGCTAGTAATGGGGGTTAGAAGAAGGGCTCACCTACTTCAGAGGGTGGTTATGTATTAGTTTTTATCGTCCTAGTGATGGAGGAAGCCTCGATGTCCTCAAAGTTTGTCACTACTTTTGAGTCATCTAGTGAGCCTAGTAGTGAATCTTGGGAACCACCTCCCTTTCTTGTTGAGTTAACACATGAAACTCCTATGAAGTGCATGTTTAATTCTCTAGATGAGGTCTCAGATATATCAACAATCTTCACGAAATCATTAACGTTCACCCCACAAGAATTGAGTGGAGAAGACCTCGAGGGGAATTCTTCTTGGTTTCTTGTTGCAGGAAGGTCAGAGGGTTCCCCCTTGATATTCTGCCCTTGCAGGATCATCCTCCCTTCCTGTATAATGATCTAGATTGGGAGAACGATGATATTTTTGTTGATGAGGACTAGGGGGGTGCCTCTTCTTTATCTTTAGATTAGATTGTGTGTGTGTATTGTGTTCCCTCATACTTGCATTATGTGTTCCTGGATGACCCTTGTCACCCTTGTAGATGCTGGGATATAGGAGTTTTTTTGTGTCATAAAAATTCTTCTATTTTTCACATCATTCTTCCTTTGTTGTGTATTGAATTTCAACAATTGGGGACAATGAAAAGTGTTGGGGGCATTTAGGCCTCCCTTCCATGCTGACCCAATTTTTTTATTTTTAGTTTTTCTTCACGTGCATT
Organism: Sequoiadendron giganteum; assembly: GCA_007115665.2. NCBI lineage: Eukaryota > Viridiplantae > Streptophyta > Pinopsida > Cupressales > Cupressaceae > Sequoiadendron > Sequoiadendron giganteum. Next base: position 442,761,261 of record CM021105.1, read on the forward strand.
CTTCATATGGTCTGATATAGTAGGGGGTTGATGACAGTTCATTTATATACTATTATATCTATTTATCTATATTTATAAGCAACTCTAACCTCAAAATATTAGATCTCCCCTATACTTTCAAACTGAGTGTCCCTTGAGTGGACCCCTCTTCTTTTAAAGGATTCCCAAGGGACCCCTTTGAAAGCTTTTCCTTCATTTTTTTGACTTTCTGCGTGATTGTCTTCTTGTCTACCTGCATGGCTATTTTTTCATTTTCTAACATGTTTTGTCTATGGATTAACATGTTGCTTTGCTGGTGTGCGTATGAAGCTTCTTTCCAATTCAACTCTATGGAGTCCCTCACATTGGGCTTCCTTTAGGAGAGAGTACTTGAGGGCACCTTCTGAACAGGTCCACAGATCTATGAAGCACTTGCATCCTACAGGATCTGTCCATCATTGGTCTACAAGCCTTCGATGCATTTTGTTCAAACCTCCTTAGGAGAGAATACATGTGGAGCCATTTTCTTGCCATGTGCTTTTGAGTATGCCAGATTGTGGTCTACTTCCTGAATGGTTTAGGTATATTTTATTGAAACTCTTTTGACCTACTTTATTGAACACTCATTGACACTCATGTTCAATAAAGTGGGGGAAAAATGTATAGGAGAGAATTTGTACCCCTCTTGCAAATTCCCTTTTTACACCCTCGCCCTTAGAAAAATCAAATCCAACCAAGTATTTCCATTTCCTCATTTTGTACCTCGTCCATTTTTTGCTTGTTTTTAGTGTCAATGGGGGAATTTCTATTGGTGACACACACACAACACGTGGACATCTGAACGACGTGCTACCGTCCTGACAAGATTCCTACCGCTAGAATATGTAGAGGCATTACGTTCTCCATTGGCGATGAAATATAATGCCCTTTTTCCCTCCTACCGACCTTTGAACAACTCTTTCCCTTTGATTTCACCTTCAAATGTCTATCTTTCTCATTCAATCCATCTTCTTCACATTTCTACATGCTTCCTTGATCTTACTTCATGTTCTTAGCAATTCTTTCTCCATACTTTTTCGCTGCACTATTGGTATCACAACATCCTACACATCTACCACAAAAGTTGCATCTTGGCATCTAGTGAGACTACTTTTCAATGTTGTTGTGACTACATTGACTCTACCATAATTGTGGGCTTGCATTCCTCTCTCATTGGCCTTGAGTTCCTTTGGTTGAGGGTGTTAACACTTTCAAATTACTTTGTTGTTGGATTTGAGTAGCATAGTGTCTCTCATAGTGATTGATTTTATTTCTTTTCCAATACTATTTCATTTATCATATTCCTATCTATCAATCTATCTGGTTGTCTATGGAGGTCAAAAAATAAAAGCGAGGGTTTGATTGCGACAAACCCCTATACAACCGCAATATTTTTCCTCTCTATGTTGTGTGTAGGTACGCATTCGTGTGGAGCTTGCTGGAAAACTGGACCCTTCATGAGTTCATTTCCACCATGTTTGTCCCTGACATCTTCAATATCATTATTTTAGTTATTTTGCGTATTCTATTAGTTATCATTTTAGTTAGTACTTTAAACTTCACTTCCTATGCCCTCAGTAGGTGTGCAACCAAAAAGTGTAGTCTTAGACACTTTTTCACTCATTTTGTCCTTTTCCATTGGATTTTGGCCTTGTTTTACCTTGATTCAGTCTTGTAAGCTTGCAATTCAACTATAACCTAACAGTGTTTTACTAAGGTGTTGTGAAGTGTTGTAACACATTTTATCACTTTTCTAAGACATTCTCGACACAATTCACCTAAACAACACCCTCTTACATCTTTCTAAGCCCTATGACAAAGTGTTGTAATACATTGTCACACTTATCTAGGCTTATCACCCCTAATTTAACCCTTTTTCTATGCTAATTTATCCCCTTGATGTACTTTTAGTCCCGAATTAAGTGTGTTTTGGGAGGAAAGCCTGATAAACTTCATTAAACATTATTTAATTTTCAATCACCACTTGAAATTGCCCAAGTGGACTAGGTCGCCACCTAGGGCGACCTAGTCCCTTTTGGCATAAATTTCAAATTTAAAACAAAACCTAATGGGAATCTTGCCTCCTAAACCCTAGTGTCAGCATATCATGTTGCATTTTGATAAAATTAGGGTTTTGCATGTACAAATAAGGGTTTTCGCCTTCATTTTGCTCTCTCTCCAAGCTCATTTTTTGCATCTCTTCACAAGCACTCTCAGACTCAAGACTTCCAAAGCAAGCAACCAAGCACAAGGGTTTCACAAGCAACCTCCATTGGAGCTATCTTTGCATGTTGTAGACCATCCACAACAAAGGTTTAGTAAGTGTTTCCATTAAGTTCATCATTTAATCTTACTCTCCTTTGATTTATTTCTCATTTGGATTTAGCTACCATCAAAGGGGTTTGGCTTAGGCAAACCCCTATTTCCTAATCCCAACATTCTCTTGGTCTTTGCATGTGTTTGCAGGTTTGTACTAAGATTTGGTGAGGTACAAAGTGCTGGAGAAAGTACAAACATTTCCCTCAAGTCACATCAAAGCATCAAACCCTAGAAGGAGAAAGAAGACAAGTTGTAGATCATTTCCAGGAGTTTCAGACATGGACTGCTACAGAAGAAGAAAGTGCCAGCTGGGACCCACAAAATCAAACCCTAAATTCTCAGAAAGCATCAAGAGGACTAGGTCACCCCTATTGGTGACCTTGTACTTGTGCTAAGCCTAAAAAAGGGTTTCTGCATTTTTGGGTACCTTTTCCTTGAAACCTGGTCTGGCAAAATTTCTTGACAAGAGAACTAGGTCACCCAGCTTGGCATAAATGTCCTTCTACTAATTTCAGACATTTTCCAAAATATTCTAGGACCTCTCATTTTTAACATCCCATTTCTAGGTGCATAAGTTCTCAAATATCCCATTTACTTTCTGTATTGCATACATTTAGGTCATTTTAGATTAGTTTGCATTAGTTTAGATCTGCTTTATTTACATTTCATACATTAGATTAATATCATTTCATCTTTAGTTTCTAGCCACACAACACACACATATCACAACCTTCATCAATCAACCCTTCATTTGAATGCAACTGCCAAAAATCCTATAACCACCAAGCAAAAAGAGTGCCATTCCCACACACCAAGAGGTCCTAGGGTGAAAACCCTAAGGGCCTAGTAGAGGGAATCCTCTTGCCCTAGGTCCCAGTATTATATTTTTGGTGGTTTAATAGGTTTTTGTACCTTTTACTGTACTTTTTGGCTATACAAATTCCAATGCCCCTGTGAGACACCAGTGCATCATGCTGTCATCTCTGACTTGCACTGCTATCCTCTGGTAGAGAGATATTTGAGGTACACTTTGGGTTCCAAAAAATTTCTTGTTTAGCCCCATCAAAACCCTTGGGTCAGTAGAGTGAAAAAATCATTGAGAGTGCTCTTCATTCTCTATCCTTGACCTCAAACTCTTGTCTAATATGAGCTAGTGTAGTGTCCGAAAATATCATTGGTGATATTTTCACACTTGTTTGGGCCCTCCCTATAAAGTTCAGCTTAATGATGCCTTGAATTAGTGTTGTAATATGTTTAACACACTCACATTAGGTCTCAGGCCCTTGTGAATTAAATAAACTTAATCATGCCTTTTTTGGAGTATTATAAAGTGTTGTGACACACTTTCACACTTTTCTAGGATTTTCATTAATAATGAGGCTTCTTTATGCTTTAATTGGCCTTATTTTACATCCACAAGCCTCGTTTAAGGAATATTTTTGAGGATGATCCTGACACTAATCAAAATCCAATCATAATTTAGTTGTTTTCAAGTTGTGTGGCCCAGATTTAGTGATCCGGGACTCATTCACCACCTTGGGCATATGAGTCCCACCTAGGTTTTTGGGTCCCGATCTTGGTTTGACACCTTTCTAAGCATTTTTGAATTTGGTCTCATAAATTATGCCTAATGGGACCCATTCACTAGTTTCGGTGAATGAGTCCAATGTGGGCCAAAATTAAAATTAATTCAAATTCTTGGTGGGATTTTATCCTCCTAGATCTGATGTCAGCTTTTTTTGTTGTAATTTTGGGAATCCTTGCATAATTAAGTATAAATACAAGTTTCTTTTACCCATTTTAACCCTAACAAGCAATCAAGTGATCCTTATAGTGAAATTGAGTTAACAAGAGCATTCACACATTTACAAGAGCATTCAAAATTTTTCATTATTTCAGCATCAAGCTCTATGTCAAAGATTTCATGCATCATGTTTGTTTTTGAGCTAACAATTGTGATGTAATTTTTCATAATTCAAGATAGTATTTCAAGTTAAGATCTATCACATTCAAGCAAGAGTCAAGGTCTACATCTATTGGATCCATTTCATACATGTTTGAAAAAACTTCATTACTATGGTTTGGTGAGTTGCAACATCATATTTTTTTCATTTATCATTCTCCACTCCTATTTCATTTCATTCCAAGGTTTGATTACCAAAATAGGGTTCGACCAAGGCAAACCCCTATCCACTGACAAAAAAACATTTTCCCCTCTCTTTAGTGTGTGATTTGTATGTTTAGATTTAAGACACATTTAAGAGAAATCTTGGAGAAATTTGTCAAAGTGCCTAAAGTTGTCAAAGTTGTCATTAAGCTCATTGGAAAACATTGGAGAACACCTAGAGGTTGATTTATAGAGATTTATATCTGGAAACTTGAAGAAGCAGATTGGGTAGATTGAGAAGAGAAGATTCAAACCTTGAAGTTCTAAAAAACCCTAACTAGATCGCTTCAACAATTTTTGTGAATGAGTCCCAGTTTAGGTCAAAATTTAGATTTTTACAGATTTAGATACCCATTTGCCAGATTCCTGTTCTTGCACAAAAACCTAGATCTGAGATTGATTCACCCAGTTTGGTGTATGAGTCCCAATTAGCATTAAATTCAGAATTCCCAACATTTCAAAGCCTCATTCAATCATATTCAAGTTTCCAAGTGCACACATTCCATCTTGCATCTTTCTGTTTTGTTTTACATACTTTTCTAGGTCATTTAGTGAAGCATTGCATCATATTAGATTTTGGGCATTTCATCTTGCATTAAATTTGTCTTTCCAAGCCCTAGCTTGGTGGTGAACCCCTCATTAGTTTAAAATCATCCCCTAGGACAAACCTATTGCAAGCTCTCTTTCTCCTTTGCATTGAGATGTTGAGGGTTATCCTTGAATGAAAGAGAGTGAAGATTGTTATTCGATCTTGTTAGAGAAAGAAAGGTGAACAATAATAATAGAAGCTTAAACTTGTTGCAAATCAAATTTAATAGTGTTAACCATATGGATTTTAGATCAAAAATAACAAAGAAAAACAATAACAAAAAGTTGAACACATAACACAGTGTTTACGTGGAGAAACCCTTTCGGGAAAAAACTCAACCAAAGAAGAGATGAATAGCTTGTATTATCAAAAAACGTGTTTACAATACATCCACTCTAATTTCTCTTCAATCCGAAAGCATTTGTGTACCTGTAAAACTTCTCATAGTGTCTCCAACTCAACCCCTCAATATATAGAATCATGGGGGCTCAAAATACCACCATAAAACATTACCATGGGTCAAAACAAGGTTTATAAATACCATGGTGAAAATCCATTCGACCCCTTACATGCTAAACATAGTCTCTTACATGACATTACACCTTACAAGATGTCATAAGAATCCCTATAAAATAGGAGATGCTCTTACATGCGTCATAAGCCATCAATAGCTATGCAAATATTCTCTTATGCATGTCATAGATGATTCTCAAGTTCAAAATAATATCCCACACTTTTAGCCCTTATAGTTGTCATAAAATCCATCATAACATCCCTAAAAACAAGCTTTCCATGTTATACCACTAAGTGGGCATCTTTTGACAACTAATAACTTATTTTTCAAGGCATCGACATGTGGAAAAAGTGCTAACTCAAAATCTCACGCCCCTTTTGATGGAGCACAATTATTTAATTACATAAATGATTTTTATCCATGGGAAAATGTAAAATAATAATAAATAAACAACTTAGGAATTTCCAAGGTTGAGACACCTTAATTCCCAACATTCTCCCACTTGCTGAATACCTTGCAAGAGCTAAGGGAATCACACCATCATGGAATCAACTAGGTACAAGTAGCAAGGCCCATGGCCTTCCTGTATCAAGTAAATTTCTCTATGCTCATAGGTTTGGTAAGAACTTCTACAACATTCTTCAATGTGTCAATATTCTTCAGCTTAATATGACCATTAGTAATCAAATCACGAACAAAATGATACTGAATATCAACATGTTTAGTTTGAGCATGATACATCATATTCTTAGCCAAATGAATTACAGTTTGACTATCATAGTTAACTTGAACAATATTGCAATCAAAACCAATACCTGTACACAACCTTTTCAACCAAACTGCCTCCTTAGAGACATGAGTAGAAACCATATACTTTGCTTCAGTGGTGGATAGCACAACTATAGCCTGAATTTTAATCATCCAACTCATTGCTCCTCCAAATAGAGTAAACACATACCCACTGGTGGACCTTCAACTATCCAAGTCACCTGCCCAATCTGCATCAAAAAATCCTTGTATATCCAATGACTTGACCACATTATCAGTACCATGATAAACCAAACAATAATCAAAAGTACCTTGCAAATATCTAAACACCTTTTTAATAAAAGTCCAATTCTCTTTACCAGGGTTAGACATAAACCTGATTAGAACTCCCACTGCTTGGGCTATATTTGGTCTAGTGCAGACCATTGCATACATCAAACTACCAATGACACTAGCATGAGGAACCTTAGACATATCCTCAATATCATCATCATAATTAGGACACATATCCAAGATCAACTTATTACCATCTGGAAATGGAATAATAACTAGCTTATAGTCATGCATATTAAACCTCTATAAAATAGTATCAACATACTTACTTTGACTCAACCAAAGATTTTTTTTACCACGATCTCTTTTGATTTCCATTCCAAGAATGTATTTAACAACCCCCAAGTCCTTTATATCAAAAGCACTAGAAATTTGTTTCTTGATTTCACCAATCATTACCTTATTATTACCAATAAATAACATATCATCAACATACAAGATAATAATTAGAATATGATCATCAATAACCTTAATATATACACAATGATCCTCTTCACTCCTAAGAAATCACAACTTCAATGCAAAAGCATCAAACTTTTGATACCACATTCTGGGTGACAGTTTCAAACCATACAAAGATATTTTTAACCTACAAACCAATTTTTCTTTTCCCTTCACAACAAAACTGTTAGGCTGTCGCATATAAATCTCCTCCTCAAGATCTCCATGCAAAAATGCAGTTTTAACATCCATTTTCTCTATCTCAAAATCACAAGCAACACCAATAGATAACAAGAATCTAATAAAATTTAATTTAGCGACATGAGAGAAAATTTCACCAAAATCAACTCCCTCTCTCTGGGAGTAGTCCTTAGCCACTAATCTGGCCTTATACCTTTCCAAGTGACCATTTGCTCCAAATTTCTTTTTAAATACCCATTTACATCCGATGGGCTTTCTTCCTTTGGGAAAATCAACAAGATTCCAAGTGTTATATTTTTCTAATGCCATCATCTCCTCTTGGATAGCTTGCAACCAAGACTCATTTTCCTATAAAGAGAGAGACTCCTTATAAGATCTAGGTTCATCACCAACACTTAGTAAATCAAATATACAACAAAAATCAGGTGGGCTATACCTATCGACAGGATTTCGTTGTCTTGTGGATCTTCTGAGAATATGAGTATGAGGATCTTGCTATTCTTGATCTTGCTCAACCTCTTCCTGATTTTCACCATCATGTTCTTCGGTTTGATTAGTAACTTGTTCTAATTCCTCACCTTCTTCCTCCTCATCGAATCCATCTCTTTGTTCTTCTTGAGGTGGATCTTCTTGCTTAATTTCAAAATGCACACTCTTTCTCTTATCCTTTTCATTTGATAGTTTAGGTACAAAAATAACACTATGCTCCTTGAAAATCACATCTCTAGAATAGATACTTTTCTTGGTTAGAGGATTCCAAAGCTTATAACCTTTAAAATTATCACCATATCCAATGAAAATTCACTTTTAAGCATTAGGATCCAGCTTAGTCTATTTTTATTTAGGCACATGAACATAAGCCTCACAGCCAAATACCTTAAATGTGAAATAAAAGGTTTCTTACCTGTCCACATCTCATAAGGTGTTGTTTCAAGAGATTTACAAGAAGATCTATTAATCAAGTAACAAGCAATACTTACAACTTCTGTCCAAAAGAATCTATCAAGCCATGAACCACTTAACATACTTCTAACTCTTTCCATAATCATCTGATTCATCCTTTCTGCCACACAATTTTGTTATGGAGTGTACATAGTAGTTTTCTGTCTAACAATTCCTATATGCTTACAAAATTCATCAAATTCCTTAGAACAATATTCCCCTCCATTATTAGACCTTAATACCTTAATTTTATGATATGATTGTTTTTCAACTAAACTACACAATTTATGTTTTGGGTAAAGGAATAGGGGGCTCTTCCACTTCTAGGGTTTTTCACCTAGAAGGAAAGAGAGGTTTTCTTTTGTGCACATAAATCTTGGGATTCATTTAATATTAGGGCTTGAATGTAATTAAAATGCCTAATGTGAGATGTTCTGAATGCTATGATATGATAAATGAAACTAACTATTGCATGCAAGGTAATGAAATCTACATTGTTTGAAAACACATAATGTTTTACATAAAGACAAACTAAGAGCTATATAAGACTAAAGATGCAGAATACATAAAACAAGTGCACCTAGAAACTGAAGAGGATTGAAGTGGAAATTGTAGAAGCCTCTGAAAATCTAAAAAATCTAGCTTTTGTGCTTATTGAGACATTTATGCCAAGCTGGGCGACCTAGTCCCAGTTTTGGTAAACTTCTCTAGGCTCCATTTCAGCGAACTGGGTACTCAAATCTACTAAAATATTTGACAGAAACCTCTGGTGGGACTAGGTCATCACCATTAGTGACCTAGTCCCTTCCAACTTTTTGGGAAACCTGAAAGTGGGGTCAAAAGTCAATAGTTTGCACTATGATTTTCCACAAAAATCTGGGTTTAGATCCACAAAATTACCTGCAAAAAATAGTATATTTTGGTTTCTAATATGGGGTTTGCCTTGGTCAAACCCCTAGTTTGTTTTTAAACTTGGAAAGAGATGATAAATCTGCATAAATCCTAGCCCTTAGTGTGTCTAGAACTAGGAAAATTTGAAGTAAAACAAAACCCTATTCTATTGTGCTAGAATAAGATGTGTGAGTGAAATTTGAATGATGCTAGACTTCAATCCAAGAAACCCTACAACATTACAAATGAAGTGCTAAAAGAGTGTAAGCGTGATGCATACCTTAAATCTGAAGATAGAGAGAAAATGAATGGAATCACTTTGAAAACAAGTCTTTAGGTGTGATTTGGTGGCTAGTTGCACCTCCTCAACCTAGATTTCTCCATGATTCTCCATAGGCATCCATGATCAACTCTTTGCAATGTGAGATCTTGAGTGAAAAATGAGCTTGAAGACCTGCAAAAACCTTAGTTTGTTGCTCTAAGCTTCAAATTTGTTGTAGAAAGAGAATGAATCTTCTTGTGGAAGATTCTCAATGCTTGATTCTTGAGATTGGATTGTGAAAAATGACTAAGAAACCCTAAAAAATTACCTAAAAGTTCAAGTGTTTATAAGAAAAAATACCTAATTGTCAGTTATTTTGACCTAAGAGGCCGACACCCATCGAGAATTTTGATCAAGCCAGACATTTTCCTACTCAAAAATACAAAAATCCCTAAAAAGGACTAGGTCACCACCTTGGGCGACCTAGTCCCACCAAGGGATTTTGAGGTGGGATTGGTGAAATTTGGATAATTTTGATGTCTTTTGTCGGGGCTTGTATGATTCCTTAGGTAAAATAGGCCTCAAAATCAAAAATAACAAGTCTTAGGGGCCTATAAATGTTGTTTTAGGAGGGTTATTGATGAAAGGGCACCTAAAGTAGGACCAAATTAGGCACACAATTTCCCTTTTCTTCAAAGGCATACAATTTTTGGTGACAAATTTAGCTCCCACTTTAGTGCCCATATGACTCTATGTGCATATGTAAGCTAAAGGACTCTAAACAATGCACTTTGTTTTTATAAAAGGATACTCATTTAAAGGTGGGAGAATGAAGCCCCCAGTGTAGTTATCTGCAAAACCATAGAGTTAGGCCGCATCTTGCAACAAAAACTTGTTAGTTCAAAAATCCTCTTATCTTATTCCTAGAAATCAAATTTGAGGGTAGATGTATGCCCCCCTTATTTTTCTTTCTTTACAGAGGTGGAATCAAGGTAGCAATCTAGCCACGTCGAATGAGAACACACATATCAGAGGGCATTTCCAAGTACCATGCCACATAACAATAGGTGAATGATGATGTAGGGTGTGTAAACATGATTCTGACACAAAAAATGACATAAAAAATAGAGCTCACTAGCACTCGATATGTTGTTTTGAATTAAAAACACACTAATATGTCTAAGATAGGTAAAAGTACACATGTGCTTATATGAAAAATGAGATAGAGTAAAAAGAATGAAAATGATGGAATAGCTCACTTACTTGTTCATTTTACCTTATTGTAGCTTGAGAGTGACAAGGAGATAGCGAAAGATGCCGAGCACACGAGATTGGATGCACTACGGGACCAGGTGGCTAGTGGTGATCAATAGCATGAGGTGAGTTGATTCTGGTACCTTTGCTTTGTGATTTTTCAATTATGGAATGATTTATATGCATGATTAGGATAATTTAGGATCTTGGAAAAAAAGTTCGCAAAGTGTTCCTTTTTTCGTAACGTGTCCCTTTTGTTTGCTAAGTGTCCCTTTTGTTTGCAAAGTGTCCCTTTTTTTTTGCAAAGTGTCCCACTTTTTCGCAAAGTGTCATGTTTCTTCGTGAAGTGTCCCAAAAGGGTTCTAAAGTGTCTAGGGCCTTAGATAAAGTGCACTAGAACAACATTAGTACACTTGCATGATGAATTAGAGTAAAATTGAAGATATTAGATGATTTAAGGAGTATATTGTGATGTTTATGATAGGTACCCACCCGATCGCATCAACGCATGGGTGGAAGAAAACTGAGCTTTTTGAGAGACCTAGACCCCGCTTTATTAGTGGCATACACAAATATCTTATAGGAGGGTAAAAGCACAAAGCCGTGCCACACTTTATAAAGGAAACAACCAATAGTGATCCAACTTTTAAACTTGAATGACTAAAAAGTGGCATATATGAATTTTGAAATGATGTAAACTAGTAAAATATGTATATTCTAGTATATTTTATGTTTGTATTTAAAAATAAAAAAAATTTAAAATAGTTTTTAATAAATTAACACTATAATTTAGTTGCTGATAAAATGCTGAAAAATGAATTTGCATGAGACGCCAAACTTTTTATAGTAAATTTTATTTTTTTTCTTTTGAATTTTTTGTGTGTATTTATAACTTGAAACTTTAGTGCATGGATATATTTTTTTCCAATTTTGATAAATATATATTTTTAAATAAATATTAAAATGTGCATGAATAAAAAACCAGTTGTCTCCATGGCATGTCAACTTTCATATTAAATATTTATCTAAAATCGAAAAAAATTATATCATCTTGAAATAGATTCTTTTATCTAGTGCATCATATTTTTTTCGATTTTTTTAATAAGTTCTATTATTTTTCCTTGGCATGGTAATGGATCGAATATTTAGTGATGATAACCTACTTTTAGTAAAAATAAAAAATAAAATATAAATAATAATTAAACTATTAAAATAAAAATATTTTTGAAAACTACACTTATGGATCTACAAAGGGGTATTTTTATATATTTAAAAAAATGTTATTTACATTAGTAGGAGTTATTGAAACTTCAAGTTTTTCAAATAATTTTATTTTTTTGGTAAATTGGACTCAAAGTGGTGCTCCATATAAATTTAGCCAACAATTTTAGTTGAAAATTTTGTAGAAGTATCTAACTTGGCTAGAATGAATCTTACTAGATCATATGTTTGACCAGAATTAATTATTAGTTAGAAATACTTAAATTTAGTTGTGCTAATAAGTTGGATGAAATTGTGACACAAGTTTATGCTTTTACCCAAGAGGTAGGTATCACAATGTGATGTTGATGGCGTTGTGCGAGCAATAGAATGTGGATACATGCACATTCCACCTACCCACAAGAGAGATGACAGTCACGTTGGAGGACGTACACCAGATACTCCGAGTCCCTATTCGAGGGGAGCGAGTGAATCTCTAGAGAGGCCATACCTTTCGTGAGTGGCGAGCGGACATGTAGTATTGCCTTGATAGATGAGTACATGATGATAGGGTTGTGGGACGGATTGACCTGACATTGTTATTGTATTCATGAGCGCCAGTAGTGAGACAGATCATGATGCATATTGTCGCGTTGGTACTCCTCCCAGATGGATGAGCAACACACCTCGAGGGCAGGCTAGTACATCTGATATGAGGGATGACAAAGCATAGGATAGTATATGCCTGGGGATGTTGCATCCTTGCACACTTATACTATGACTTGGGTCGGTTCGTATTCCAAGAGCTAGACAACATGGTGCATTGTACGCTTCTGTAGGTGTGGTGCCTAGAGAATATCACTTGCACTAGGCCAGTGGGATTCTCATGTATGCCAACAGTGAGGTATCCTCAAGCTTTTGGCTATCCTCTCCAATGGCTATGCTAGTATGGAGATTTACACTTTTGGAGAGTGAGGTTCGACCAAATGGAGGAGGATGTGATCTTGTGGAGACCTTATCAGTTTGTCCTATAGTGGCTAGACCATATGAGACAAATGAGGAGACTATAGATGAAGAGATTTATGGTTGTTCGACATGATCACATAGTACATCCCTTCTACTATGATTGAGTCATACGTCAGTTTGGATAGATTTAGACACCACCTAGGGAACGATCATCTTTCAAGAGGTTAGTGTGGTGTGCCCAGAGGCCAGGTGATACAACACAATTCAATCTAGAGGATGCCGTCCAAAGTGACTCTGATTATTCTGATCATGATCAACCGCTGATCTCTGACGTAGATGACGTCGGTACCACATAGGATCATGAGGAGTGGTGGATAGCATCACGACCAACTCCAATGATTTTTATTGTTGAGCTGATAGGGGATGTAGGATCAGTACCTGATGAGGGAGATGAGAAAGAGGATAGAGCAGAGGAGACACGCTACAGGGATGCAGACATATTTACCAACATTATTGACGAGGAGTATGATGAGGATGTAGACTCAGATTATGATGGACATGAGGGAGAGGAGGAGGATGAGGATGAGGAGCCACCCTGGAGTTTGGGTGAGGATGTAGTAGCTGAGGACCGATATGAGTTAGGAGAGACCTAACCCATTCATATGACTAGATCTCGAGCAGTAGCAGGCACCAATACTCATAGTCAAGGAGAGGCTAGCACTGCATCCATGCCCCCTACACAAGATGAGATTGATATTCCTTATCCTACTGGAGATATAGGTGATGATATTTAATGTTATGCATGTACTTTGTGCTTTGATGTTTTATTTATGTATATATATATCATGATGTGTATTGATTATATTTTGTCTCTATCTTGCAGGTCCCATGAAGGATTGGTGGGATCACTACCGTTAGGAAGCTACAGAGATAGTGCCAACATCCTTCGATGAGGAGGATATGGAATCAGATTACGTGCCCCAACATATTGTGGAGCGAGATCTAGAGTCATTGAGACCCTTCACGAGACTACGTGCAACGTATGAGGGCTTGAGGAGATAGATCCACCAAGCTAGGATTGCATCACGGGAACAATCATCATAGACTCTAGAAGAGTTTGAGAGATTAGAGAGAGAGGTGACACAACTATAGGCAGAGAGGGATTAGATAGGAGGAGAGCATCGGGTGGCACTTACGCTAATGGAGGGGATGGAGTTCGTGATCAGATTCAATAGATTGTGATCACGATCACGTACGATCATCTCCCGATGGCCAAGTACTGATGCAACGCAAGTACCAGATCCTAAGGGATCTAGTAATCACAGTCTTTAGTGACATTGTATATTTTGATGACATATACAATTATTTTTTGATATATATATTCATTTTGATGTTATATGTTGTGGTTTAATGTGTTAAAGTTAAATAACAATGTGATTAATTAAATAGCCTGTATGAGATTAGTTAACTAATGTTGTCATGATTTAACACAATTTATGTGATCTAATTAAAACAAAATTATTAGAGTTTCCATCAGATGCCGCATTAAGATTAAGTATGTTATGTGAACTTATGATTGTAAAGTAACATAACACCTAGGAGGGAAATTTGAGTAATATGAAACCTAAATAAACTATAAAAAATAAATTAAATAATCACTTTAGTGTTCAAGAAACATACATAATTATTTTTCAAGAACAAAGCAATTTGAAAGCATAGAGGACATAACCCAATAGCTTTAACAACACTACTTTACAACTCATACCATTCAAAAGGAGATTAGACATAATACCGACGCAAATGCGTGACATTAATGGGGTCTTTAAGAGGAGTGCCATCTCGCTTGGTTAAGGTGTAAGCACTAGATCCATAATTCATATTGACCACATAAGGGCCTAACGAATTAGGACTGAACTTGCCTTTTTCAATGTAGTCGACTATAGTGTTCCTTTGGTTTTCATACAAAACTAAATCACCCTTGTTAAAATTCGAAGGGATGACACCAGTATCATGTTTGTGTTGTAATTTCTTAGCGTAAGCTTGAAGATGATCGAGAATGTTAATGCATTGTTCATCAAGCATTTCAAGTTGATGTAATCATTGTTGGGCATAGGTGTAATTATCTACAAGACCTTGAAGAGAAATCCACAATGTGGGGATTTCTAACTCTAAAGGTATGATAGCCTCGATGTTGTAAACAAGGTTGAAAGGTGTATTTCTTGTAGAAGAATGAACACTTGTGCGATAGGCCCCAACGCATATTGTAATTGCGTGTGCTAATCTTTTTGGTTGAGATTAATAGTTTTGTTAAGGATTTGTTCGAGGATTTTATTAGTTCTTTCGGCTTGACCATTAGATTGTGCGTAGTAAGGGGTTGAAAAGCGATGTTGAATATGAAAGGTCTCTAGGAACTTCCTCACATCAATATTTTTAAATGACATCCCATTTTCTGAAACTAATGTGGAAGTAAGTCCAAAGTGAGCGAGGATGTGTTCTGATAAGAAACAACATATCACATCAATAGTTGTGGACTAGAGAGGAATAAATTCTACCCATTTGGTGAAATAGTCAGTAGTTGTGATGATAAATGTATGCCCAGCAGAAGAATGGGGTGAAAATTTTCCAATTAGATCCAATCCCTGCACAGATAATGACCAAATAGGTATTTGGGAATGAAGCTTAGAAGCAGGAGCATGAATCAGATTGCAGATATTCTTGGCATTTATGACATCGCTTAACATACACATAACAATATTTTTCCATGTTTTTCCAGTAATAACCCATGCAAAGGAGTTTTTGCACTAAGGTTTTTCCTCCTAAATGACCTCCACAAGTGCCAAAATGGGCTTGTTCAAGGGCAATATGAGTTTTAGAATCCTGGAGACATCGTAGGAGAATTCTGTCAAAGGATCTTCTATACAATGTATCAACAAGGATTATGTACTTAGTGGCTAAATTTTTGAGGTGAATTCGGGTATGTCTATTCATAGGTTCGAGAATGGTACCATATTTTAAATAATTATATATGGCATCATACCATTCACATGAATTATCCGAGAATATGGGAAGGCCATCATCAGGTTTATCATTGATGGAGGGTTTCATGATTTGGTGGATAGTAAACATGACTTTCTCGGTAGGGTTTGCAAGAGAGATAAGAGAAGCCACACTAGCCATTGCATCCACATGTCCATTATATTTTGGAGGGATGTTATCAATGGTGAACGAGTCAAACTTATCTAATAGGGTCGATACGAGATCCTTATATTGCAATAATTTATCATGTTTAGTTTGATAGAGATCGCTGATTTGTTTAATCACTAATTGCGAATCACCATAGATCTTTATATCTTTAACTCCCATGACTAAGGCAACATGCAATCCAAAAATTAATGCTTCATACTCAGTTGTGTTATTCGTACATAGGAAATTTAGATGATACAAAAAAAGAATAGGCTTTCCTATAGGAGAAATTATTTTAACTCTAGCACTAGAGCCTGCTCAACACTTGGATCCATCAAAGTATAATTCCCATGTAGGTATTTTTATGGTCAACACACTATCATCAGGAAAAGAATCATTGATCGGTAACACTTAAGGGGAAGGATCATCAAATAAGTGGTCAATTAAGGCTTGGCCTTTGATTGCTTTTTGGGAAACAAAGTTAAGGTGAAGCTCGATTAACAACATTACCCATTTAGCAAGACGTCCTAAAAGGTCTATTTTATTAAAAAGATACTTGAAAGGATCAAATTTGGTCATCACTTGTAATTCTACATTTAGTAAATATTGTCACAACTTACTAGTAGAAACTACAAGAGCCAAACATTATTTTTTGATTGTTGTGTAGCACGTTTCATAATCGATGAGGGTTATACTGATATAATAAATAGGATGCTCTTTTCTATTGTTGTCTTGTTGAGCAAAAAATGTAGCAAGAGAGTGGGTAGAAGAAAAAATATAAAGGATGAAGGGTTTGTTTGGTATAGCAGGTTGTCAGATAGGTGGAGTTGCAAGGTATTCTTTCAAACTCTCGAAGGCCTGTTTACAATCGTCATTCCAATAAAATTGACACCCTTTTTGAGGAGATGTGTAAAAGGTAATGTTCGATCAATGAGGGATGTGATAAAATGACAGATGACTTGAATCCTTCCTTGCAATGTGCGTAATTGGGAAATGTTATGAGGAGGTGGCATGTTAATTATAGTGTCGATTTTCTTTGTGTCCACCTCAATGCCTCTATGAGATATGATAAACCCTAGAAGCTTACCACTATCTACTCCAAAGATACACTTTTTCGGGTTTAGGTGCATGTTATATTTATGCATGCATCCAAATATTTGTTGAAGAACACTCACATTATCTTGTCGCGTTAAGGATTTAGTAAGAATATCATCAAAATAATCTTCTAAGATTTTATGTATATAATCATGAAAGATTAATGTCATTGCTCGTTGATAAGTAGCACCTATGTTTTTTAAACTAAAAGGCATCATAACCCAACAAAATGTTCCCCAAGCAAATGTAAAGGTCATCTTGTATTGATCTTGTGGGTTGATGAAGATTTGATTATATCTAGAAAATCCATCCATAAAGGATAAAAAAGCATGTCCAATAGTGGAATCTATGATCATGTCGATGTTAGGAAGAGGAAAATCATCTTTTAAAGAGGCTTTGTTCAAGTCTCGAAAGTTTGTGCATATCCTAACATGATTATCAGGTTTAGCAATTACGACAATGTTGGATATCCAAGGAGAATAATCAATAGGTCGAATGAGACCTACGTCAAGGAGTTTTTCAAGTTCTCCTTTAACATGCAAGGCTATCTTAGGGTTCATCTTTTGCATCTTCTAGCGAACAAGCTTAGCATTTTCAGCAAGAACAATGTTATGGGTGACTATCTTCAGATCTATTCTAGGCATATTAGAATATTTCCAAGAAAAAAGTTCAGGAAAGGCATGAAGCAAGGTTGTAAGATCCTCTTGTTCTTCATCATCAAGGAATTTCCTAGTTTTAATGACTTTGTCTTTATCATCTATTTCCATGGGTATGTCAAGGGTATCACCTAAAGGGAGTGCATTTGACTTAGGAATTTGGGATCATATGGGTCCATGCTTGTGGGAGTTTCATTAATGTCCATAAAGTTGAGCTTAGAACTTATCATGGCACAAGAGGCACGTCTCTTGGAGAGAGAAGTCTTATTTGAAGTACCTAACGAGTATTTCAAAAATTCATTGTTATCAACAAAGGTGAAGAGTGGGGAATCCATATCAAGGAATTCAGGATGTTTGAGTGTAAGGTTGGCTCTTGGTGCACATGTGATAGTGTTGATGTTGAGGGATGGTCATTGATTGGATTTTGCAGCTTTAGAAAAGGAAACCCCTAGACCATTCTTAGTATCTTGTATATTAGGTTCAATGGCAACATGAATGCCTTGCTCATTCTTTCCACATCCTTTACCATTGTAGCCTAACTGTTTCACAAGATCATATCCTCATCCATAAAGTATTTCCATTTCCTGTGGGTTAGGTGGTTGTTGATAATCTATCTCATCAAAATTTATTGTATATGCTGCATTTTCATCCAAAGGGGGTGAGATAAAGGTGTGGGAAAGTTTGTCTTCATTTTGGGTAGAGAGGACCTTTGGTTTTTCTTGTCGTTCTTCCTCTTTTCGTGTAACAATATACTCACCCACAAATGAAGGGGTGAATTCTAGTGATCCCCAATCATCACCAAGGAAGTTAAACTTGGATCCATATTTTGATTGATTCTTTTCAAAAGGGGTGATGTTGGAGGTAGGAATTAATGTGTTGAGAGGACAAGTTGTAAGGAAATTTCAGGCTTAAGGTCTATGTAAATTTGATAAACTTTGTTGTTATAGACATATTTCATTTTGTGATGAAGGGTCGAGGGTATCGTGTGCAACTCATGTATTCATGGTCTTCCCAAGAGGAGATTATAGGAAAGATCATAGGTCATGAAATGAATAGGATTTTGCAATGTAACCATTCTGATGGTAATAGGTAAAGTGATGACACCAAGGGGTTGCTTTGTAACATTATCAAATCCCCTAATGGATAAGGAATCAGATTTGATTTGGGATTTATCCACACACAACCTATCAAGAAGCTTCACATTGCACACATTAAGGGAACAACCATTGTCAATGAGGATCCTTTTGATGCTTATTCGATCATACTGGGCTATTATCATAAAGGATTCATTTTGCTTCCGTAACTCTAAGGGAGGGATCTCATGTTGGTAGAAAGTAATGCCTACATTGGCTGTATTCATTTCCTGTATCATGGCTGCCACATTATTAGCATCCATGCTAGGAGGGACCACTATCTATTGCAAGGAAATTTGAAGCATAGAATGATAATTGGGGGAGTTTTGGAGAAGATCCCAAAGGGATATCTTGGCAGGAGTATTCTTAAGTTGTTCAATGAGATCGTACTCCCTAAGTTTTGAATTGAGATTAGGGGCCACTGGTAAGATGGTGTTGGGTAATGGTAAGGATTTTGGGGTGGCTTGTTGGGGGTGTGGGTTATTTCTAGTGTAGTGAGTATGAGAAAAAACATCATTCTTGGGTGGGTGAAGGGTAAATTCAGGTTTAGATTGGGTTTGAGGTTTATGGGGAGGTGGATAGAGAACAAGCTGAGGTTGGATGACATTGACATATTTGGTTTGGGGGTGCTCACAACAAACCTTAGTGGATGAATTAGGCTAGATAAAGTCGTGAATAACTTCATCTAACATGCCCATATCATCACAACTAAAAGGTTTGGGAGATAGGTTATCGGTGGTGGGTTTGGGTTTGTCATCATAAACCTTAGTGGATGAGCTTAACGAGAGGAAACCCTGTAGAGCTTCATCTAAATTATCTAAGTCATCACTACTAAAAGGTTTAGATCATATTGTTTTCCTATAGTGAAGGAGTGTGTGCATTATTTCATGTGAGGTTTCTATGGTTTTTTTTTCATGCCCAATGAATCTGCTTTAAAAGAACTAGGAACTAAAGCTGAAAATGAAACTTGCAAATATCTAATGCTATTCATAAATGCCATCAAATTAAAATATGTTTATGCTAATGATAACTGTATAATAGAAAATAACTGAATTGAAATCGAGCATTAAATGAAACAAACAAAAAATTTAGAAACTAGCAAGTGAATTCAGAGATTATCGATGCAAAATGACCACCGGGACTAGGTCGCCCAAGGTGGCGACTTATTCCTAGTAGGGTTATTTGTAAATTTTTTATGAGTTTTTTGATGAAAAAGGCTGTGTTCTAGATTGTAAAGTGTAGATCTAAATGGCATATGCAAAATTTCTCTATTGTTTAAGTAAATAAGCTACAAAAATAAACTTTTCACTAATGCAAAGTATGAAACCCTAAGATGCCTTTTTAATTAATGCAACATAGAATGCAATGTTGAGAGAAGAGGTTCCTAGGATGCAAATGCAGACTAATTCAGAAGTAAGATGTGTCTAAAAGCAAGTTCACCAAAATGAACCACAAAATTTATGTTTTGGTTAAGGGAATAGGGGTCTCTTCCACTTCTAGGGTTTTTCACCTAAAAGGAAAGAGAGTTTTTCCTTTATGCACATAAATCTTGGGATTCATTCAATATTAGGGCTTGAATGTGATTGAAATGCCTAATGTGATATGTTTTGAATGCTATGTTCTAATATATGAAAATAACTATTGCATGCAAGGTAATGAAATCTACATTGTTTGAAAACACATTATGTCTTACATAAAGACAAATTGAGAACTATATAAGACTAAAGATACAAAATAGATAAAAACAAGTGCACCTAGAAACTGAAGAGGATTGAAGTGGAAATTGTAGAAGCCTCTGGAAATTTGAAAAATCTGGCTTTTGTGCTTACTAGGAAATTTATGTCAAGTTCGACGACCTAGTCCCAATTCTGGTAAACTGCTTCGGGCTCCATTTCAGCCAATTGGGTACTCAAATCTACTAAAATATTTGACAGAGAAACCTTTGGTGGGACTAGGTTGCTACCATTGGCAACCTAGTCCCTTTTAGCTTTTCGAGAAATTTGAAGTGGAGTCGGAAGTCAATAGTCTGCACTCTACTTTTCCAAAAAAATTGGGTTCAGATCCATAAAATCACCTACAAAATAGAGTAAATTTTGGTTTCTAATGTGGGGTTTTCCTTGGTCAACCCCTAGTTTGTATTTAAACTTGGTAAGAGATAATACATATACATAAACCCTGGCCCTAAGTGTGTCTAGAACTAGGAAAATCTGAAGTAAACCAAAACCCTATCCTATTGTGCTAGAATAAGACGTGAGAGTGAGATTTGAATGATGTAAGCCTTCAATCCAAGAAACCCTACAACATTACAAATAAAGTTCTAAAAGAATGTAAGTGTGATGCAAACCTTAAATGTGAAGATAGAGAAAATGGAAGATAGAATCGCTTTGAAAACAAGTCTTTAGGTGTGATTTGGTGGCTAGTTGCACCTCCTCAACCTAGATTTCTCCATGATTCTCCATAGGAATCCATGATCGACTCTTTGCATGTGAGATCTTGAGTGATAAGTGAGCTTGAAGACCTGCAAAACCCTAGTTTTCTACCCTAAGATTCAACTTTGTTGTAGAAAGAGAATGAATCTTCTTGTGGAAGATGATCAATGCTTGATTCTTGAGATTGGCTTGTGAAAAATGACTAAGGAACCGTAAAAAATGACCTAAAAACAAATATTTATAAGCAAAAATACCTAATTTTCGGTTATTTTGACCTAAGAGGCTGCACCCATTGGGAATTTTGATCAAGCCAAAAATTTTCCCGCTCAAAAATGCAAAAATCCCTAAAAATGACTAGGTCACCACCTTGGACGACCTAGTCCCACTAGGGGATTTTGAGGTGGGATTGGTGATATTTGAATAATTTTGATGTTTTTTGTCGTGGCTTGTATGATTCCTTAGGTAAAATAGGCCTCAAAGTCAAAAATAACAAGTCTTAGGGGCCTACAAATGTTGTTTTAGGAGGGTTATTGATGAAAGGGTACCTAAAGTAGGACTAAATTAGGCACAAAATTATCCTTTTCTTCAAAGCTATACAATTTTTGACGACACATCGATTAAGGCTTTAAATTATTTAAACATAGTGAAAAATTCAAATTTATGTTGCATAAAATATAACCAGGTAAACCTTGTAACATCATCGATAAAGGAGACAAAATATCTAGCTTTTCCATTTGATTCAATATCCACATGACCAAACACATCCATATGAATTATTCCAATTTAACTTTAGATTTTATACTGCCAGAAGGAAATAATTTTCTATTTTGTTTACCATACATACACTCTTCACAAAAATCAAAACTCCAATCATAGTAGGATAAAGCATCTAATGAATTCATATTAAAAATAGAATTTAAAGTAGTTTTACTTATGTGACCCAATCTATGGTACAACAACATACAAGTGTTTTCAGATTTTTCAATTACATATGCATAATTAACAAAATTAGTAACGTCCAACTTAAACATGGTTCCTCTCCATTTTCCTCTCGCTATCACCAAGTTACCTCTTACTAATCTGCAACCATTCTTATCAAAAGTTACACTTATTCCCAGATCATTTAATTTCAAAACTGAAATTAGATTTCTAGCTACTCTAAGAACATGCAAAACACCAGGAAGGGTTTTAATCCTCCCATCATTGAAACATAAATTAAACTTACCCCTTCTGACAATCGGGTATGATGAGTTATCATTGAGGTAGATTTCACCTCCATCATATTTCTCATATGTGGTAAACCACTCCTTCTGATGAGTCAAATGAAATGAGCATCTTGAATCAATTAATGAATTTTCATTAGTCATAACATGAAGACAAGAAACCAAAGCTTCATCACCCGAGTTTGCAGATTTATTTGTGGAGGAATCAATTGGTTTCTTTGGATTTTTGCATTCCTTCTTCACATGTCCTCTTTTCCCATAGTTCCAACACTTTACTTTGTTCTTCTTTCTAGGAGTTTTAGATCTTCCCTTAGACTTTCCCTTAGGCCCATTCTTTTCTCCTTCATACCCTCTTTCTTTAGGCCTTCCCCTTACATTGAGAGCATCACCAGTACTATCTGTACACATCCAAAAATGGTAATAGTTAATAAAGCCTATTAATTAATTAAATATGATTTATTTAATTAATAATATTCTAAATTCATCTACATATAAATAAATTTAATTATTTATTTATATCATTCACTTTATATATTCTTCTAATTTAATTAAATAAATAAGTTTATTTAATTGTTATCATCTTCCTCTTAATTAATTAAATAGATTTTACAATTTATTTATATTAATGATCACAAGTTTAAATTTACAATTTAAATGATAATTCTTCTCTCCACTTAATTAAATATTCTAAAATATTTAATTAGAAGCTTTCTTTCCTCCATAATTAAATATTCTAAAATATTTAATTGGAAGCTTTCTTTTCTTCACATAATTAAATATTCTGAAATATTTAATTAAAAGCTTTCTTTCCTCCACAATTAAATATTCTAAAATATTTAATTAGAAACTTTATTCTTTTCGTATTTAATTAAGTATTTTATATATTTAATTAAAGCGCTTTTATCATCTCTCACACATAATTAAATATTATTTATTTAAATTATGGAAGCTTCCAATTCTTTGTCACATGTAATTAAATAAATTTATTTATTTAATTATGGATTTTTCCTCAACTATCAACGAACTCTTCATAAATGAAAGTGCACAAATGGTAACTTTCCTTCATTTTTGAATGAAAAAGGTTGTATAAGAAGAAACATCTCCCATCTTTCTCTCAACCTTCCATCTTTTTCTCAACTTCTCAATCTTTCACCATTCATCTTGACAGGTTTGAACTCAACCGTTGATCTTGGCCAGCTAGATTCTTGCCTTCCAAAATCTATAAATACAACCCTCTCGTGAGTTGAAAAGGATCCTAGGTTTTGTGAATTTAGCATAATCATTATAGTTGCATTCAAATCAACATCTTAGCATAATCATTTTCAAGTGCAAAGAATTTTAGTTCTTCAACTTCATAGCTTAAATCATTTAGCAATAGACATGCATGTTGCATAAAATCTCGTTCTCCTAAGTTGTCATTTCAACAAGCTATTGCTTACACCAACTAAGAACTAGTGACTTGTATCAAATCCTTGGAGATAGAGGACAATGTGATGCATTTGAAGGAGTTGCTGTTATTTAGAGTTTGTTTTATCTTTTCTAATTAGTTTCCTTTAATCTAATGTTTCATTGGTGTGTTAGTTTACTTTCTTAGTTAGACCACTTATTCTCACACACATTTTTGGCACCCACCATGGGGCCTTGCCCTATTTTTAATATTTTTATTGCAGGTTTTTTGATAGGTGATGGACTGGAGCTTTGGTTTAGTGCATACAAGTCGTGGATTAGCACATACAAGCTCTGGATTAGCACATTTGCAGTCTATTTTGGCACATTTGTAGTCTGGTTTAGCACATTTGTAGTCTGTTTTAGCGCATTAACTGACTATTTTAGCGCATCTGTCTTTGATCTTTTAGTGCATTTTTTGGATCTTTTAGCGCATTTGTAGGTTCTTTTAGTGCATATAGAATTGTAACAGAACAAATCCTGATTCTGATGCCATCTGCAGAAAGTGATTTTTCAATTTAGTTTTGAAGTAAAATGAAGCAATCCTAGGCTAGTCACATAAATTTGGAATTAACCAATCCTAGGATAGTCACCAAACATCATTTTTTCTTGGTTAAAATGAATCCAATTTTTGTTGTGAAGAAAAATCTTCACTTAGCATAGAAAATTGTCATTTGGATTTAAAATTAACAATTTGTTTGTTGTGATTGTTGGGTAATAGGTTTATGCTCTCCCCTTTACTGGGTGACCAAAACACCAGACTTACCTTTTTCATTTTATGCAATTCATGTTTTATTACATCCTTTAGAAGGCCTGCCGTAGTGGGAAAAAGTACTCACCCTATGGGAACAACCTAAGTGGGAACAACCAAAGCCAGGTTTTCCAACCCACTCTAATCAAAAGTGAATTTTGGGGAAACCCATATTCAACAGAAGTGAGCAAGATAACCATCCCCAAAATATTTGTTCTAAAGATTGGGAGGTCTCTTGAGAGAGTTTATCTATTTCCATGCCAAACAGATACCTTTACTACAAACCATAGTGTAGAAAGCCAACCGTGTCAGTATCCAAACATCATTTGAATCACAATGCAAGGGGAGGGAAGAATCTGCCCCCAAGACACTCACCATATAATTTCCACAGATTGTTTGCTCAGGGGATCGAGAAATATAACCTTGAGTATGCACTTGGAAAAGATGAAAACACGGGCGCCCTCTAGGGGGTGACACGGTTGTGTGAGTCGATGCAATTTTAAGATGTGGGCTGTGGTTTCCATGATGACCTATTTGACAACTAAGAGTGAGTCTGTTTGAAGTGCTTATTTTTTTCAATACTCGTGAAAATCTCAAGAACATACACTCTTTGTTTAGATTTTAGGATTCACAAAACAACTATTTTTTATTGTATGCTGTGTTTTTCACATTTAAATTAGGTAAATATCATCTAGAAACATCAAAGTGTGAAAACATGTCTGTCTCAGAATAGTAATTGGATAGTTTAGCATATCCCTAGTCTATTTTGGTGTATTTGTGCTCTGTTTCGGTGCATTTATGCTCTGTTTTAGCACATATGTGCTTTGTTTCAGTGCACTCATGCTTTGTTTTAGCGCATTTTTGCTCTGTTCTAGCACATTCATGCTCTATTTTAGCGCATTTGTGCTCTATTTTAGCGCATACCTGCAATAGTCTAGCGCATAGGTTGGATCTTTTAGTGCATTTGCATTCCAAATATGGGTAATTTTTTGACACCCAAGAATCTGCCATCTTAGTCTAGTCTTTTTCTATGCTCAGGGTTTGGAAGTCTACAAATTTTTCTAAGAAGTCCCTAGAGAAGAAGATTAAGAAGCCAAATAAATCTCTCAGTTATAAGAAATTATTGAAAAAGAGGAAATTCTTATACCAAATTCGAAAGGTCTTTCTTGAACACATAACCTTTATTCATCGATATCATGACTTTGTTAGAGGTTTCACTGACGATTATGCCATAGAACCATTATAATCATGAGCTTTCTTTCAAAGAAGAGCCCTTTCTCAAAGACATAATCATAGTCTGCGTATTCGTTCCTCTTACATATCCCAACTTGCAATTATGTACGCTACTCGTCCCAATCAAATTCTGCAATAGAGAGCTTAGGGGACATTAGGCATTTATCAAAATCCTTATTTTTACAAAGCTACAATCAAACCTCACAAAGTAAAAAAATCATCTTTATTTTTGATCTTTGGTTTAATTCCCGCAAACAGGATTGTCATCCTTTCAATCAAGGAATCATGAGCTACAGATTAGAAATCTCATAAGTCATAGAATCTTCATTCTATTATGACTTTGATATCCATAAAAAATTGCACTATTTCATTCTTTTGATCAAAGTTAGTAGAAATTTGGCAAAAGCTTAGGCTTGTTATCACAAGATCTTGAAAGCACATAGAAGGAGATGAAAGGGAAAGTACATTAAGAAAAATGGGTGATAATGGTGATAAGGAAGAAAATCCCTTTCATAATTCGAATACTGAGGAGATAACGAAAGAAAAGCTCCAAGAAGTAGAGCAGGATCCCCAATTCCATACTCTCATGGAGAGAGTTTTAGAATGAAACAAGGAAAGATATTTCCTTTCACTATCTAATCAAGGAGCTAAGTTACCTGCTGATTTCAGCATGGAAGGGCTTAGAGAAAATCTTGAAACTCCTATTAATGATTTTAGTGCTCTTACTCAACAGATAAAAGCATTGCAAGGGAAAATAAATGAAATCCAAGGGGTTACAACAAAGAAGTATGTTTTGGATGATATTTGTCCATATCCATTTGACAAGAGTCTTCAAATGATTCCTTTTCCAAAACATTGTGAAATCCCTAAGTTTGATAGGTATAATGGGAAAACGGACCCCATTGAACATGTAAGGGATTTCTAAAATATGAGCTTAGAATTTTCTCATGAAGATACCTACTTAATGCGATTGTTTCCATGAAGTTTGGGTGGACAATCCATGGAGTGGCTTTCCAAGATCACTCCCCCCATCAGAACATTTGGGGAGCTAATAAATAAATTCAAATCGCAATACTCCTACAATATCCAACACTAGATAACCATGCTTGATTTGTGTAAGGTGAAACAAAAGGTTGGGGAATCTTTCACTAAATTTTTACAAAGATGGAGAAGGGTGTTTTCCAGATACTCCTGTCCTATTCCTGAAATGGAAAAGATGGAGATCTTTATCGACAATTTAAATCAAGAGATGAGTTATAGGCTAAACCTTCACAGTCCCCAATCATTTGAAAAATTGATTGAAAACACAACTACTATTGAAGGTGCCTTAGTGAAGCGTGGAGTTCTAAAACTTGATAAAGAAGGTTCAAATTTGTACAACAACAAAAACAACATCAATAGTAACAACAATGACAAGTCACGATTTTGGACTCGAAATAATAATGTTGTGAACGATGGGGTAGTAGATGCTAACAACGTGAATATAAAACCTATTGTTCTCAATATATTAGGGGTTCAACGTAGCAATAATGCTGGAAATTATAGTACCCAAGGCAATAATTCATATCAAGGAAATGTGACCAATAATCATGGGAATAATCTTGGTAATAATCAAAATTTGAATGCGCCCAGATCTCAATTTTTCTCAAATCGACGGAGTTTTACTCCCTTGGGCCAATCTTTGGAATCCATTCTTAAAGAAATATTGAATCAAAATTCTATCACATTGCCACCACAAAGATATTATGAGCCTTGAGTTAAACCACCATCATGGAATGACTCACACTTTTGTGAATATAATAGGTGTAAAGGTCATAAGACAAATAATTGCCAAGGGTTAAATAATCCTGTTCAAGATTTGATTGATAACCGTACCATCATAGTTGAGGGACATAATGCCAATGATGACCATCAGGAATTCAAGGATCCTCCCCCCAATTATCAAAAATGGGAATCTTCGTGTGACAAAGGAAAGAATGTTAATCATGTCTACGACACCATTATCAATCATATTTATACGGATGATCAACAAATCAATGCTATCAGAATCAAAGGTAAGCAAGAATATCAAGAGGTCAATGCTAGGACAAGGGGACAAGCCAAAATCATTGTAAAAGGAAGTTCATCCAAGGCAGAAATTCCCCCTCCAATTCAATAGAATTTGGTTGATCAACTATGGAAAACATCGGCCCAAATTTCTATCTTGCAGCTCTTAAAATTATCACCCGCACATAAGGACATTCTAGAAAGACCACTTGTCAACACAACTATGTCTCCTGATCTGGATATCAATAAATTTCAAGCCATGGTGGGACACTTGTCCTCAGCCACATGTTTATCCTTCACTAAGAGTGATGACTCATCCATGACCCCTCCACATAATTCATCCCTTTACCTAGAGGTCATGGTTCATAAAGCCCACATTAGATGTGTCCTAATAGATGGGGGAGCCGGATTAAACATTTGTGCTTTGAAATTGGTCCTTGCTTTGGGATATTCAGAAGAATCTATAGATCCATGAAGGAAAATTACAATCAAGGCATATGATGATGAGGAAAGAGCTTCCAAAGGCCTCATCATGTTACCAATGAGAGTGGGACCTATTGTCAAGAATACCTTTTTTCAAGTTCTAGATCAGTATCTATCCTATAACATACTCTTGGGTTGTCCATGGATCCATGAGATGCAAGCTGTTCCATCTACTTATCATTAATGCTTGAAGTTTCCATATGATGGAAAAGAAGTAACAATACCGACTGATCATATTAGCAGTCAAAATTTTTCTAATCTAAGAGCAACTAAGGACACACTCGTCCCACATAATAGAGAGGCTTTGGCCATTTCTACCTCCAAATACAATGAACAAGAAAGTGAAATGATAAGAAATTTTGGCACGAAGCTAAAATTGAAAGAGAATGGGGTGGGAGAATATTCCTTATGTCTCTCTAACCTACCCATGTCTCCAAGATCCCATGGTCAACCATCAACATCCATACAATAGGCTACAACAACTTTAGCTTCAGCTTCAGTTCCCATCACCAAGTTTGATGGAATATTTATCAAAGAAAATGAAATGGAAGATAGAGCTATCCTTGATTGGCTCTATAAATATACAAAAGAAGTAGTACAACATGTCAAGTTACCCACAAAGCAATATGGAAAAGGTTATGCAATCATGCAGCAAATGGATTATGAAGGAAATGGCCCTATAGGCAAAAGAAAGGAGGGTATTGTTGAACCTATCCAATTGAAAACAATGCACCCAAAGGATAAAGCTAGATTAGGATATGGTGAGGATACAAAGGAAGAAGTAGCACAAAGACCATCCAATGAGGAGTTAGCTAAAACAATTATATGAATTCAAGAAAACAATTTTGACACTGACTCCAATGAATATGAATGGGACACCATCTTTGATGATAAATTCTGGAGAGATAAACAGGTGGATTTCATACAAAAGTTCACACCCACATTTGTACAAGGGGAAATCTCAAGGCCTTTGCTTGATTATGTTCTACAAAGCAATCATGACTCGAGTGAGGATAGTTCGATTCAAAGTGAGACAGATCATCAATAGGAGGATACCATCCTAGATCTTTCCCATAATGAAGTTGATGATAGCATCATGACCCTAACAGCCAGTGACCTTACTCGGCCTAATGATCCATTTCCTTTGGTCCATCTTGAACTCATTGATTGGGAACAAATTGCACTAATTGATATCCCAACTTTTTGAAATGAAGAAACCATCATAAAATTGCTTTGTTCATCCCAATCAAAAACAAGTTCCATCGTGGAATCACAAGATCAAAGTTTTCAACAGGAAAGTGCCAAGTTTCTCAGCTATGAAATATATAACATAAAAGAAAGATCTAATGGTGAAAACCTAACAAAGGTAGTATTAGATCATGAAAAGAGAAAAATAAAAAGCGTATCTAATGGTGAAAACCTATCAAAGGCACTGGAAGGTGGGAAACTTGACACTCTCCTGGAACATTATCACGAACGGTCTTCTATTCTAATAGAACTGACAACGGAAATCAATTTAGGTACTGTGGAGCAACCCAAAGTCTTACAATTGGCCACATCATTAAAAAAATAGGAAATCCTGGGTTTCACAGAATTTCTCAATAACAAACAAATAAATTTTGCATGGTCCTACATAGATATGCCTAGATTAGATCCAAATCTCATCATGCATCATCTTTCTATCATGCCAGGGGCAAAACCTGTGAAGCAGAAACTCAGAAAAATGCATCCACATGTTGCATTATTGGTTAAGGAGGAGTTAAAGAAGCTCTTAGATGTTGGATTCATTCGGTCTATCGACTATGTGGAATGGATCTCCAATATCGTACTTGTATCAAAGCCAGATGGAAGAACCAAAATTTGTACAGATTTCAGGGATTTGAATAAGGCATGCCCTAAGGACGATTTTCCTCTACCAAATATAGATATGATTGTAGATTTTACTATTGGCCATGCTATGTATTCACTAATGGATGGATATTTGGGATACAACTAGATAAATATTGCGCCTGAAGATTAGGATAAAACAATGTTCACATGCCCTTGGGGTACATATTGTTGGAATGTAATGTCGTTTGGACTCAAGAATGCAGGAGCTACCTAGCAACGAGCAATGAATACCATTTTTCATGAAATGATACACACATTCATGGAGGATTATGTTGATGATCTTTTAGCCAAATCACACACAAGAGAAGAACATTGAGATATATTATCTAAAAATTTTAACAGAATGGAAAAATTCAAAGTGAGACTTAATCCAAAGAAATGTGTCTTTGGGGTGAAATCTGGAAAGCTTCTAGGATATATCATGTCAGCAAAGGGAATTGAGGTGGATCCAACAAAGGTACAA
This sequence comes from Sequoiadendron giganteum, assembly GCA_007115665.2. Lineage (NCBI taxonomy): Eukaryota > Viridiplantae > Streptophyta > Pinopsida > Cupressales > Cupressaceae > Sequoiadendron > Sequoiadendron giganteum. The sequence continues at coordinate 442,792,157 of CM021105.1, forward strand.
GCAATTCTCGATATGCCACCACCAGAGAACATCAATCAATTTCACTCATTACAGGGATGGTTGCAATCCATCGAGAGATTCATTACACAACTGGTAGATAAAATTCTACCATTTACTCATCTCTTACATAAGAATATTCCATTTAAATGGGAAGAAAAATGTCACGCAACATTTGATCAAATAAAGAATTATCTAATAAGTCCACCAGTATTGATTCCACTGGTGCAAGGTGAACCGCTCATATTGTATATTTTGGCCACAACGGTGTCCTTGGGAGCATTATTGGCACAAGAGGACAGCTCAGGAAAGGAGTGAGTAATATATTACATCAGTCGAACTTTGACAAGCCATGAACTAAATTATACCTTTATTGAAAAAGCTTGCTTAGTAGTAGTGTTCACTTCTCAAAAGTTGTGACACTACATGCTAGCTCATACAATAAAGCTTGTGGCTAAGATTGATCCACTCAAATATCTTCTAAGTAAGGCAACCTTAACTAGCAGGTTGGCTAAATGGGTCATGATCCTGAGTGAGTTTGGCATTCATTATGTGGATAAAAAGGCTATAAAGGGACAGGTAATTGCAGATCAGTTAGCAGAAGCACCAATGCCAGCAAAACATCCAATACACATTGATTTTCCTGACACTGATGTATTCACAATAGCTATTAAGTAGTCACGGGAACTCTATTTTGATGGTTCCTACACTCAACATGGCTCGGGGGTAGGGATTCTTTTCATTACCCCTCAAGGAAATACAATTCCAAAATCTTATCAGCTAATGTTCCCTTGCACAAACAACATAGTTGAATATGAGGTGTTGTTAATTGGCATGAGAATTGCAGTAGACTAGAAAATCATAGAACTAAAAGTTTTTGGTGATTCACAACTTGTCATAAATCAAATCAATGATTAATATCAAACTAAGGATGACAAGTTAATGCCTTACAAAAGGATGGTGGACGATTTCAATAAATACTTTGTTGATATCAAGTTCACACAAATTACACATACTGATAATAAAGTTGTGGACGCCATGGCTACAATCGCATCACTACTCTAGTTGTTAGAGAATCAAACACGGTATGACTTCCTGGTGGAACAATTGTTGTGTCCTACCTATGACAATCCATAAACCCAAATCATTTTCCACTTAACTAGTTCCGATTCTCCCTTGTATGGCCAAATCTATACTTACCTAAAGAATACCATTTTACCTTTAGATTTATCTAGAAATCAGAAAAGGAATTTCATACGTCAATCCTCTCGTTACACCTTAATTGCTGACATATTATACCGACGTGGTCTTGATGGTACCCTCGTTAGACATCTCGAACGTGATGAATCAGAAAAGGCCTTACAAGAGGTACATGGTGGCATTTATGCGACACACTCAAGTGGACTAACCTTAGCCAAGAAACTTGTTAGAATGGGTTACTACTGGTTGATCATGGAGAAAGAATCATTCATCTTTGTCAAGAAATGTGAAAAATGTTAGATTCATGGGAATCTCATTCATGCTCCTGCTTAGGAATTAAAATCCTTCACCACAACATGGCCTTTCGCTTAGTGGGGATTGGATCTGGTTGGCAAGATACATCCACCATCTTCAAATGGACACAAATTTATTATCATAGCCATCGAGTATTTTACTAAGTGGATTGAATTTTTTCCCCTAAAAACATGATGGCACTCTCAAATTTTTCATATTTGAGATGCCTATTTCAATTTTTTGCTTTTGCACTTTCAGAAGTGCACCTGAAGAATTTGTCTGGGGGACCCACTTTGGAGGCTTATATTTTGAAGCCTGTTGATTGTCGTGCAAAACCCATTTGCAGACATATTCAGTTGACCCATGTGAATGTGTGTGTCATTTTTAAGCTTCCCACGATGAGTTTTGATAGAGTTTCAAAAAGTGAAGCTGGAGGGTTTTAACATTGTTCGGCTCTTTGTAGAAATTCAGTTATGCAAAGTTGCCTCCTGTTTGAGCTTGGATTTCGCAACCAGTTGACTATCATGTCAGAACGAATGTTGTTCTATATTCTCCATACCTAAATGATCTCACATTTCATTCTTCAGAGCCTCATGATCTGATTTGCTAGATTTAGCAGATCAAAACCAAATGCAGTTTGTTCTGTTTTATATCTGCATTCCTGACAGCCTTTCTGAATGGTCAACTTTGATCGTTAGTAACTTTTGATCAATGATGTTTCAAAGAAATTCATTTTTCACATGTGCTTAGGGTATCTTAATGTTCCACTATGTCTGATGGCAGCTTGCCAGGAGGTGATTCACTATTTTTACAAATTGACAGCTGGATGAGTTTTAATTGGTATGGAACAATTGATGTTTCAAAAAAGTTTAATTGAGCAATTTTGCCAATTAATATCCGGTTCCTCATGATCTGTTTCTCTGAGCACTTTGTTGCACTGTATTCACGGCTCAAATGACTATATTCTTGCGATTTTTCATGGTTTCACGAGGTCATTTGACAAGTTTCCCAGATTGATTCTTGAGGCAACTTGACCTGTTTTGACCATTTTGTAAAAGTGCCAGAAAGCATATTTTAATGGCGACCCAATTCATTTTTAACTTCACGTGCTTCAAAATGTAGTGTCAATTCATTTGAGGGTGAAATTTGTTTGAAAATAAAAAAAAATAGTCGGACCCACATGGGGCCCAACATGCTTTGCACAATCTTGAGGTTGTAACTAGTGCATGGCAATCTATTGAAGGATATTCTGATTGTGAAATGCATGAATTGTAAGGCACTGTTCCATCAGTGGACTCCTAGTTGTTATTTCTATGTCTATTCAATTGAATTGAATGAAGCAGTACCATTCACCATAGATAAAATAATAGTGTGCTTTAGTCTTGATAAGTTTCTAAGCAACTACATGATAATTGAATATTTCAAGGCTATTCCAGGAGTAACAAAGATCAAGGAAAAATATAATCTTGCTAACTGGATGCTAGAAGCTAGCTCTATTTCTGTAGAAATTCATCTAGGTTTAGAATTTGCAGAGCACTATAGAAATTCATCTCTCTATAAGTAGAACAAAGAATTGGTGCAAGAGATGAATACTCCACCCCCGCAAGCAAAGGAACTTTACTTTCCAACCCAGTATTCTCAATCATTCTCTGGACAATTCAAGTCTTGTTTGTGGAAGCAATGGTGGACTTACTGGCATAGCCCTAACTATAACTGTGTTAGATACTTCTTCACACTTGTTTTTTCTTTACTCTTTGGAACAATATTTTGGAAGGTGGGCACAAAACGGAGCAACAACGTCGATATTTTTATTATTGTGGGTGCCTTGTATGGATGTAATATTCTTAGGGGTCAATAACTATTCAACTGTGCAGCTTGTCATTGGAGTGGAGAAAGCTATGTTCTACAGAGAAAGGGCTACAGGAATGTACTCTATAATTCCCTATGCTCTTGGTCAGGTGGTGATTGAGCTTCCATACATGGGTGATACCACAATAGTGGTTTACAATTTTTGGCCAAATTGGACACTGCAATTATTATTTTTAACTAAATCTTCATATTTGGGCACCTATAGCGGCTAAACCGTGAGGAATTTGAAGATTATGAAAACTAGAGTCTCATCACATTTTGTCTGTAGATTCTAAAAATATTTTTTTCAAAATTTTTGGAATCAGATTGCACTTTTTTTTCCATCTCCCATGAAAACTGGTTTTTTTCAGAAAACAACATTTTTAAAAAGTGACACTCACCGTATACAACATAACTTTTTTTGTATAAAGGATAAAATTCTAATTTTTTCAAATTTAGATTTGTAACTACGATATCTAGCACTTGCATTTGGTCTCATAGTTTTTTATTGAATATTTTTTCCTTAATCAAGTTTTGAAGTCAAACCAATTGCAATTCAAACATAGGTGGACTGTATACAACATAACTTTTTTTGTATGTATCGAAATTCAATTTTTTTTTTTTAATGGATCAAGGACATCAATACCCAGCCTCAACGTATTTTTAAAATTTTTATTTTGATAATTTGCTATTTTTCCACATGTGCAAAACAAAGAGCTTGACTTTTGGTGAAAAACCTATGTTTAATAAAACTAAAAAAACACATACATAATAAAACCAAAACATATTAAAATTTAATTCATTGGATAGCTCGTTCTGTTGAATACCATCTTCTAGTTGGGTTCGTGAAGTATCCTCCATTTTCATCCTCAACCCGAGCTTCGAAGGGTAGAATTCTGCTAAAATTTGGTGGAAGAGGAGGAGAAGGGCAAAAAAGGGGGGTTTGAGCAAACCCCCCTTCGAACAAACCCCCCTTCGCTCGAAAGGGTAAATGGGGGTTCGTTCGAAGGGGGGTTTGCTCGAACCCCCCTTTTTGAATTCCCCATAAGGGAACGTGGCATCACAGGGTTCGGCGAACCACATCAAAAGGGGGTTCGCTCGAACTAGGGGTTCGACTGAACCCCTCTTTTGGGTTCGTGCGAACCCCCTAGTTCGAACAAACCCCTTAAAACATGAAATTTTAAATGTGGGAATTTTCTCAAATTTCCTTCCTCATAAAAATTGTACACCACTATTATGGGTTTACCCACATACTCGGCCAAACAATTATGTACAGTTTTATTGTTTACAGTATGGTTTTCTTTGAGTGGACAATCAAGAAGTTTGCTTGGTTCTTCTTCTTGAACTACATGAAATTTCTATACTTCACCTTTTATGGGATGATGATAGTCTCAATTACACCAATATCATAGGTGGAGGGGTCTAGATGGGTGCAGCTAGACAAAGACATGGTGTGCGCATCCATCAGCAATAGCAAGAAGGTAAGGAGAGACCTGCACCTCGCAAGAGGAAGGGAGGTGCACTAGCATATGGGAAGGTATGGACCCCATGCCAGGGAAGGAAGACACAACCTGTGCACCAAGCAGGAGGGGAATACACAACTATGGTAAATGGAACAGCCTGCAAGCAGTGTATGGTGCGCGCATTGTAGCATGGAGGGATCTCAAGGCATGCAACATACTTGACAGGAGGCCTCTGTTACATAGGATGATATAGAAGGCCATGATGAGAAGATACACATAGATGCAGATTGTTGAAAAGGCCTTAAATTTTTTTCAAGCAAATTCCACTGGAAAATGTGAATGGAGGAGGAGTCCATTGAAGAAATACTTTGAAGCTACCATGAGCAAGTCAGATGTGCCACTGCAATGTGTGCACATAAATGTTTTGTTTAAAAGGCTCACGCCACAGAAAGAGGTATGAGCATCCATCCCAACACTGTCAAACATAAGAGGAGATAGAGGTCCATGCCATATAGAAAATGCAAGTGACAGGTAAAGCAAGGTGCGACCAACAAATGTAAAATGAAACATGGAGACCCTCCCACCAAGTGAGGAGGCCACACATCCACCAAAGCACAAGATCAAGCGCATGGAGCAATGACGAAAAGGATTACAGATGCAGAGCTCAGGCAATCACTGAAGATGAAGTTAGGGAAACACAAACAATTGAGGAAACTGATCGACGGCTCAGGAGTGAGGATGAGAATCCAGCAAGATCTTGACCCTTGCTCGCTGGCTCGCACGTCCAAACCACTCACTGGTTAATTCCTACGAGGTGAGCGAATTTGCACCACGTGGTAGTGGTGGGATCGAGAAATTTTTTCAGTACACAAGATGGCTCGATTTTTAATTGCTTTTGTTTTCTTTTTAGAAAGAAAGGTAAAACATTTATAAACTTAAGAGAGCCCGATATAATATTTTAAGTGCCATCATATTTTAATGAGTTGTTTGGGGACAAATATAAATGGTGGGCCCAAGTGATGTTTCATGCATGGGTAAAATGTGGTTTTCAATTTTATGAGTAAAATAAAGTATTATGTGAAGATACTTTATCCAGATATGAGGCCCGGTGAAATTTTACAATATCTCCAAATACTGTGGCCAAGTATTTTAAAATGAGCGGTGAGGGTCAAATGTGCTGTGGGTGAATATTTTATTTACCCAGACAAATTTTATAATACAAAATGTATGAGGAAGGTGAATTATTATTTTGCTGCACGTGAAATTGGACAAAGGAGTATTTTAATGTAAACATTCTCTTTGTTGGGGAATAAATATAAGAGGATATGGGTAAAATGAATTTAATATTCATTTTTTAAATGGCCAATATGTGTTGGGTTTTAATATGCAAGTAATGTGCAGCAATTAGAAGAGAACATAAACAAAATTTTGCATGGGAAAAGGCTGAGATAAGAGCAGTTGGATAGAATGATGAGAATCTCCACATGGGCTAATTTTCTATTGCTGGGAAATGATGAGAAAATGTTATTTTTGAGGGAATATGTTTGTTGCTGCAGAGAAAGAGAGTGGAGATATTATTTTCAGTTTGATGAACGAGAATGGAGCTTCCAGATGGCATTTCCAGATTAGTTCTAGGGCTGCTCTTGCTTGCCTCTCTTCTTCTATATCTTCTATTATTCTCTCATTGTAAAGGGTTATGAGTTTTTGTATTAGGCTAGGTAGATAGAGAATTGTAATTTTTGAGTCATTGTTTGAGTCTGTAAGCTATAATTTTGTGAATTTATGAGTAAATACAACTAGTTTATGCAATTAACATCATGAAGGTGTTTGCACATTCATGAATGTCTTCAGATTGTCTCCATATTTGTACACTTTCAGTCATGTAAATTCAATAATACAAAGTGTCTTTGAATTTATCATCTCAAATTTCTTGAGGTTGTTTTGTCTGTTTATTGTTTCAAGGAAATAGTTAAAATGCTTTGAGCAGGTGATTGTGATTTCAGGTGTGCAGATGGGATTAGATAAGAAGAATCTGATTGATAACAAGAGAGGGATTGTTGGTGCAAGACACTAATAGTTGATGCAAAGCATCAATAATTTAAATCCACTGGTTGAAGACTGATTGCTAAGAAATTCATTTGATGTGTTTGATTCTGTGGTCCAGAAGTGGCACTGATTTTTTATATAGTTTTGTGCATCTCAAAAACAAATTTAAATGCAAAATCATTTATAATCTTACTCTTTAGTTGGTTGTGTGTCTTGCTTTCCAATGGCTAAGAGAGGGTTGAGTTACTGAGAATTTAGCCAAGTTTAAAGTTGTGAATGCTTCCTTTAGTGTTGTTTCATCAGGAATTATCTGCTTTGTAAAACAATGTCAATGTATGAGTGAATTAAGTTTGGAGTATTGTTTAGGTTTACCCACCTTTGTCCCGCAGAGCCAGAAGTGTAGGAGATGTCATTCATTAACTGAATCTTGTCAGTTGGCCACTAGCCTTTGTGATTCTTTAATATAGAGTTTGGCTACCCCTTATAGAATTACAAATCCTAGCTGGGTTGCATTTTTAAACACCAACATAATGGTGACTCCACTGGGGAGAATTTGTAAAAATTCTAATTGCAGAATCCAGCCTTAAGATTCATTGCATAGAGTCAAATGATTTGTCATTCTGAATTTCTTCAAGTTTTGAAGGATTTGAACCATGGAGAAGAATTTGTTGTAGTGAACCTGAACAGTTTTGTAATTTGTGGTGCTCTGCTAGTGGAAAGGAACTCAGAAGAAATTTTGTGTAAAGGAACTTCATACTGCTTGAAGTTCAGTCCTCTATGAAAAGAGGTGGTGACTTTATTAATAGAACCTGTTGAAAATTTGAAGAAATTTCTAGATCTACAAACATTTCCAGTCAGGAAGACAATTTGCAGTAGCTGCAAAGTTTCCAGGTATTCTTCATTTTTGGTTTTCAAGAAATTTTTGTATGAAAACCATATTTGAACATCTTAGACAAAAATTTGGTTCCCTATTGAGTGATTAGCACTAAACAAGGGAAAAAACAATAATATTTATTTTGCATACTTTTGAGTTGTAATTTTCAGCCTATGTGCTATGTTGGAGAAGTATGCTTCTTCTTGAAATTTGCCCACTAAATAGATATTATGTGTAAATGCAATTGAATCATGGATTATGGTATTCTAAGATTATTATGAAAGATAGAAATAGGGCAATGAATGATCAACTATAGAGTTGATATGTGAAATTTGAAAAAGGAAAATCAAAATGTCTCAATACATGCACCCTAGTATGGTTCTGGATGGAACTATGGTTTGTGATCAGTCCCTTTTAAATTTTCAAAGAGGTTTCAGCACTGGAAGTTATAGAGCTATCAATTTTAGTGGCTTTAGAGGTTACCGAAATGACATTCTAGCTAAAGTTAGAAATAAGTTACCAAGGTTCATTGGTGATAAGGCTGAATCAACAAATAAACATTTGCACAAGTTTAAAAATTTGATGGATGATTATGAGATTGATCACGAGGATATGATCATAAGGTCATTTGTTCAGTCCTTGAGAGGAGATGCAAGAGAGTGGTTCTCTTATTTACTAGCCTCTTCCATTCATTCATGGGAAGAGCTCAAGGTAGTGTTCATGGAGCAGTTTCGAGAGAGGATTAAACCTGTTTTGATAAGGAAAAAGTTCATGAACATGGAGAAAGGAAAAGATGAGTTAGTCCCATCTTTTAATCTCATATTTTCAATGATCATAAGAGAGATCCTAGAGAACATAAGGCCAAATGATGTTGAATTTTTGGTCATGTACTTAGGAGCATTTGAAAAAAAGATGAGTTATCTATTGAGGGATAAAGAGCCTACAACCCTGCATCAAGCATATCAGATGGCTATGAACATTGAGAACAATTTGAGATACTCAATGCTGAAAGGACATAGGGTTGTGAGTGTTTGTCATCCTAACACACCTTAGCAAAGTAGAACTCATGGATTAGATAATAAAAGTGCTTGTCAAGAGGGTAGTGATGTTGCTGCTCTGATTTCTCCATCATCACAATCTGCAGATCCTAATGAAATTCATGTTGAATGTCATCAAAATGTGGTGTCTCAAAATGACGGTAGTAGCTGTTTGTTTCAAGAAAGTCAGAACATGATACACAAGAATGAAAAGAGTGTGTCAGAAAATGAAGATATCTATTGTATGAATGAGGACATTAATTGTAATCAGCTCATAGTCAGTACATGTGCAGATCCTTGCAACAGTAATGAAGAGGAAGATACATGGTATGATGAACAAATGAATATGCATGAATTTTTTTCTTGCAATATCTTGTGTAATGCATAAATGAATGAGGTACAAGAAATCTTTCCATGTCCTATTTTGGTTTGTGAAGATAATGCAAATGTTGATAACATTCCTTCTCAAGTTAGTGAACAAGACATTGAAGATGAAATGGCAAGCATTCATTCTGAAGATTTTGAACATGGTCTGTATGGTGATAATTCTTTTTATAATGAGGATCATGGTGACAACTCAATTGATTATTTTTCTAATAATTATGAATGCCCTTATGATGATGATATGGAGGAACTTTCTTCACCTCAAGAATGTAAAGACATGATTTCTTATAAAATCACATGTCCACAAGTAAAGGGTCCAATTGCATTTGATGCAAACTTGGAATGTAATTTAGATTTGTTTTTAATGGAGTATGTTGATTTGGTCAATGATGAAGAATCTGAGGATGAACATATATGTGTTCAATTTTCTGATCATGAACATAGTGACAGGAATGGTGAAGAAGGTGATGAACTTTTTTATGCTTTTACTGCTCATGACTGATGAATTTGGTAATTTGTTTGAAGATAAGAGTGATGATGAGGATAATGTTAGCATGCAAGATGTGGAGGATATGATTTCAATCTCGGGTGGTCAAATTATGCATTATGATGAAAATTTGAGTAAAAGGATGTCACCACTTTTGGGTAATTTTTCTATGGAGCTTGAAGAGTTTTCTGACCATGATATTTTAGATTATGTGGATATGGAAAAAATGTCAGATTTGTGTATTGAACAATCTAAGGATGGGAAGGAAGTTGAAAATGTGTCTACTTGCTCTTCTAGTGATTGCAGTGAGTTTGAGTGCAATGAAAACTTGAAGGATTTAGACATTCATGCTGAGGAGGTTGAGACTCTTTTGTCAAAAGTGAATATAATGGAAAATCCATTGTTTGATGAGCCTCCATTTTCACTAGAGATGAGAAATGATGAAACCTATTGGTGGAGAAATAATCCACTCTTTGTGGAGAATTCCAGTGATGCATTTCACACATGGTTGGAATGTAGTCTTGAGCAAGCAAATGAAAAATTTGATGAATTCCTTGAAGGTACTTCCTATGACTGTTTTACATCTAAAATAGGTGTTGTAGGTAAGGTTGAACATCCTAATGTCAACTACTTGGAGGAGCTTGAATATTTTCAGTTTCTAGTTCAGTTGGAAGGTATTTTTATAGAACATGACAATGAGATGAATAACAGGAAATGTTATTTTCAATCTGAGCATATTACATATGATGAAAATAACACACATGTTTCATGTGATGATGAAAGCTTGCAATTTATGACTGATTATGCAATGAAGAATGATAGAGATTGTAGTGGTAGTGTTTGTAATCAGGTAAATTTTAGTGGTCAACACATTTTTCTACTTGTAAGGTCACATATGTTATTATGGTATGACAGAGGAAATCATATATGGAGGGAGATCAACTTTTTTAATAGAATGGTGTTTGACAGAGGTAAATTTTGATCCCCATTTTTTTATTTGGTTGTCTGGGGTCACTAGATGAAGTAAAAAAAGGTTAAATGATGGAACAGTTTGAGGATATCTAATGGACTCAACTTTTGGTCTACTCTCAAGAGATCTGGAATCTTAGGATGCCCACAGGGGGAATACATCCATAGTCAGAGCCACTAATGGCACTCTCAAATTTTGCAAATTTGAGATGCCTATTTCAAATTTTTGCTTCTGCACTTTCAGAAGTGCACTTGAAGAATTTGTTTGGGGAACCCACTTTGGAGGCTTATATTTTGAAGCCTATTGATTTTTGCACAAAACCCATTTGTAGACATATTCAATTGACCTATGTGAACATGTGTGTCAGTTTTCAGCTTCCCATGATGAGTTTTGACAGAGTTTTGAAAAGTGAAGCTGGAGGGTTTTAACACTGTTCAACTCTTTGCAGACGTTCAATTATGCAAAGTTGCCTCCTGTTTGAGCTTGGATTTCACAACCAGTTGACTGTCATGTCTGAAAAAATGTTTTTCTATATTCTCCATACCTAAATGATCTCATATGTCAGTCTTTAGAGCCTCATGATCTGATTTGCTATTTTTAGCAGATCCAAACCAAATGCAGTTTGTTCTGTTTTATATCTGCATTCTTGACAACCTTTCTGAATGGTCAACTTTGATCATTAATAAATTTTGATCAATGATGTTTCAAAGAAATTCCTTTTGCACACATGGTTAGGGTATCTTAATGTTCCACTATGTCTGATGGCAGCTCGCCAGGAGGTGATTCTTTATTTTTACAAATTGGTAGTTGGATGAGTTTTAATTGGTACAGAACAACTGATGATTCAAAAAAATTTAATTGGGAAATTTTGCTAATTAATATCCAATTCCTTGTGATCTATTTCTTTGAGCCATTTTTTGCACTGTATTCTCGGCTCAAATGACTATAGTCTTGCGAGTTTTCATGGTTTCATGAGGTTGTTTGACCAGTTTTCCAGATTGATTCCTGAGGCAACTTGACCTATTTTGACCATTTTGCATAATTGCCAAAAAGAAGATTTTAATGGCGACCCAGTTCATGTTTTCACTTCACATGCATTCAAAATGTAGTTTCAATTCATTTGAGGGTGAAATTTGTTTGAAAATGATTTTTTTTTTTAGTTGGACCCACATGGGGCCCGATATGCTTTGCACAATCATGAGGTTGTAACTGTTGCATGGCAATCTGTTGAAGGATATTCCGATTGTGAAATGCATGAATTGTAAGGCACTACTCCATCCATGGAATCCCTTTTGTTATTGCTATAAGTCTATTCAATTGACTTGAATGAAGTAGTAACATTCACCATAGATAAAATTGTAGTGTGCTTCAGTCTTGATAAGTTTCTAAGCAACTACATGATAATTGAATATTTCGAGGCTATTCCAGGAGTAACAAAGATCAAGGAAAAATATAACCCTGCTACATGGATGCTAGAAGATATCTCTATTTCTGCAAAAATTCATCTAGGGTTAGACTTGGCAGAGAACTATAGAAATTCATCTCTCTATAAGTAGAACAAAGCATTGGTGCAAGAGCTCAATATTCCACCCCTACAAGCAAAGGAACTTTACTTTCCAACCCAGTATTCTCAATCATTCTCTAGAAAATTCAAGTCCTGTTTGTGGAAGCAATGGTGGACTTATTGGCGTAGCCCTGACTATAACTGTGTTAGATACTTCTTCACACTTGTTTGTGCTTTACTCTTTGTAATAATATTTTGGAAGGTGGCCACAAAAAAGAGCAACAACATCGATCTTTTTATTGTTGCGGGTGCCTTGTATGGAGCTGTAATATTCTTAGGGGTCAATAACTATTCAACTCTGCAGCCTGTCGTTGCAGTGGAGAGAACTGTGTTCTATAGAGAAAGGGCTAAAGGATGTACTCTACAATGCCATATTCTCTTGGTCAGGTGGTGATTGAGCTCCCATACATACTCGGCGAAAAAATTATGTACAGTTTTATTGTTTATAGTATGGTCTGCTTCGAGTGGACAATCAAGAAGTTTGCTTGGTTCTTCTTCTTGAACTACATGACATTTCTATACTTCGCCTTTTATGGGATGATGACAGTTTCAATTACATCAATATCATGGGTGGAGGGGTCCAAAGGGGTGTGGCCAGACAAAGACATGGTGTGCGCATCCATTAGTAGCAGCAAGAAGGTAAGGAGAGATCCGCGTCTAGCAAGAGGAAGGGAGGTGTGCTAGCATACAGGATGGTATGGACCCCACGCTAGGGAAGGAAGATACGGTGTGTGCACCAAGTGGGAGGGGAATACACAGCTATGGTAAATGGCACAGCCTGCAAGCAGTGTATGGTGCATGCATTGCAGCATGGAGGGATCTCAAGGCACACAACATACATGACAGAAGGCCTTTGTTACATAGGATGATATAGAAGGCCATGATGAGAAGATACACATAGATGTAGATTGTTGAAAAGACCTTAAAAAACTTTCAAGCAAATTCCATTGGAAAATGTGAATGGAGGAGGAGTCCAGTGAAGAACCACTTTGACGCTACCATGAGCTAGTCAGATGTGGCACTGCAATGTGTGCACATAAATATTTTGTTTAAAAGGCTCATGCCATAGAAAGAGGTATGAGCATCCATCCCAACACTTTTAGATGTAAGAGATAGAGGTCCGTGCCATATAGAAAATGCAAGTGACAGGTAAAGCAAGGTGTGACCAACAAATGTAAAATGAAACATGGAGACCATCCCGCCAAGTGAGGAGGCCACGCATCCACCAAAGCACAGGCTCGAACACATGGAGCAATGGAGAAAAGGATTGCAGATGCAGAGCATTGGCAAGCAGTGAAGATGAAGTTAGGGAAACACAAACAATTGAGGAAATTGATTGATGACTCAAGAGTGAGGATGAGAATCTAGCAAGATCTCCACCGTTGATCATTGGCTCGCACGTCCAAACCGCTCATTGCTTAATTCCTGCGAGGTGAGTGAATTTCCGCCACGTGGAATTGGCGGGCCTGGGAAATGTTTTCAATACAGGGGATGGCTTGATTTTTAATTTCTTTTTTTTTCTTTTTAGAAAGAAAGGTAAAACATTAATAAACTTAATTGAGCACGATATAATATTTTAAGTTCCATCATATTTTAATGAGTTGTTCAGGGGAAAATATAAATGGTGGGCCCAAGTGATGTTTCATGCATGGGTAAAATGTGGTTTGCACTTTTATGAGTAAAATAAAGTATTATGCGAAGATACTTTATTCAGATATGATGCCTGGTGAAATTTTACAATATCTCCAAATATTGTGGCCAAGTATTTTAAAATGAGCAGTGAGGGTCAAATGTGCTGTGGGTGAATATTTTATTTACCTAGACAAATTTTATAATACAAAATACATGAGGAAGGTGAAGTATTATTTTGTTGCATGTGAAATTGCACAAAGGAGTATTTTAATGCAAACATTCTCTTTTTTGGGGAATAAAATATAAGACGATATGGGTAAAATGAATTTAATCTTCATTTTTTAAGTGGCCAATATGTGTTGGGTTTTAATATGCAAGTAATGTGCAGAAATTAGAAGAGAACAAAAATAGAATTTTGCTCGGGAAAACACTGAGATAAGAGTAGCTAGATAGAATGATGAGAATCTCCACATGGCCTGATTTTCTGTTGCTGGGCAATGATGAGCAAATGTTGTTTTTGAGTGAATATGTTTGTTGTTGTAGAGAAAAAGAGTGGAGATATTCTTTTTAGTTTGATGAATGGGAATGGATCTTTCAGATGGCATTTCCAGATCAGTTCTAGGGCTGCTCCTGCTTGCCTCTCTTCTTCTATATCTTTTATTATTCTCTCATTGTAAAGGGTTCTGAGTTTTTGTATTAGGCTGGGTAGATAGAGAATTATAATTCCCGAGTCATTGTTTGAGTCTATAAGCTATAATTTTGTGAATTTATGAGTAAATACAACTAGTTTATGAAATTAACATCATGAAGGTGTTTGCACATTCATGAATGTCTTCAGATTGTCTCCATATTTGTACACTTTCAGCCATGTAAATTCAATAATACAAAGTGTCTTTGAATTTATCATCTCAAATTTCTTGAGGTTGTTTTGTCTGTTTATTGTTTCAAGGAAATAGTTAAAATGCTTTGAGCAGGTGATTGTGATTTTAGGTGTGCAGATGGGATTAGATAAGAAGAATCTGATTGATAACAAGAGAGGGATTGTTGGTGCAAGACACTAATAGTTGATGCAAAGCATCAATAATTTAAATCCACCGGTTAAAGACTGATTGCTGAGAAATTCATTTGATGTGTTTGATTCCGTGGCCCAGAAGTGGCACTGATTTTTTATATAGTTTTGTGCATCTCAAAAACAAATTTAAATGCAAAATAATTTCTAATCTTACTCTTTAGTTGGTTGTGTGTGTTGCTTTCCAATGGCTAAGAGAGGGTTGAGTTACTGAGAATTTAGCCAAGTTCAAAGTTGTGAATGCTTCCCTTAGTGTTGTTTCATTGGGAATGATTTTCTTTGTAAAACAATGTCAGTGTATGAGTGAATTAAGTTTGGAGCATTGTTTAGGTTTACCCACCTTGGTCTTGTAGAGCCAGAAGTGTAGGAGATGTCAGTCTTTGACTAAATCTTGTTAGTTGGCCACTAGCCTTTGTGATTCTTTAATATAGAGGTTGGCTACCTCTTGGAGAATTAAAAATCCTAGTTGGGTCGTATTTTTAAACACCAACACAACTATTACTGGCAAAAAAATCTCCTTATTCATTTTGAACTATATCATATGTTGGTATGGCATTCCCAAATCCATTATTACAGACAATGGAAGACCTTTTAAAAATCAGGATGTTGATGAAATTTGTGAAAGATTTCATATCCAACATAGGTTCTCTACACCTTATTATCCATAGGGAAACGGTCAAGCAGAAGCTTCAAACAAAACAATTATGAAGATTTTGAAGAAAATAGTGAATGACGTTGGCCATGATTGGCATGTCCAATTAAATCTAGCTTTATGGGCATATAGAATTAGTATTCGCACACCAACAGGTGCTACCCCATATGCTTTGGTCTATGGAGCAGAAGCTATTCTACCACTAGAAGTTGAGATTCCCTCACTTTGAGTATCACTAAAGGGGATAATAAATGATGAAGATTACAGAGTATCAAGGTTGCAAGAGCTAGAACTACTTGATGAATGATGTCAAACTGCAGTTAATAATTTAAAGGGATATCAACAAGTTATGTCCAACAACTACAATCATAGAGTCAAACCAGGAGCTTTCCATGTGGGTGACTTGGTTCACAAAGAAAACCCTCGTAATCAGTAGGATAGGGAAAAGAAAGGAAAATTCGAGCCTAATTGGTTGGGCCCATTTGTTATCATTGCAACATATGGATCGGGGGAATATCAATTTTCAACATCAGAAGGGGACCTATTTGAAGACTCGACCAACAACATTCACCTGAAGAAATTTAATGCTTGAAAAATATCAAAAACAATATAAAAAGTCCTGAAAAATATCAAAAACAATATAAAGAGTCATGAAAAAAAAAAATTCATAAAAATTGGGAAAATGTGTCAATATGGTGAAAACCTGACAAACAGGCATCTCTTGACATAGCAAAAATACAAAAAAATCAAAAAGAGCAAAAATACAAAAAAATCAAAAAGAGAAAAAAATTGTGGCCTTGATGAAAACCTGGCAAACAGACATCTTGGTAACAACAACAAAAAATCATAAAATCAGGGAAAAGTGCAATAAAAACAAATGGTGAAAACCTGACAAACATGCATTGTTTGTGATTTGTTTGGCTCTCTCTCGTCTATTAGGATACATTCTACATATCCATATTTCATCAACATCACATACATGTCTGGCCATCATGTCTGCATCATGTATTCAAACATTTCCTTGAAACAACAAGGATTTCATCATGGCTTGATGATTAATATTACCCTTAGCAGTAATTATGTCTTAAACAGGAGTAAGAGTGCAGGGTCATTAGGGGAAATTCGCTTCTTGGAGCTTTATGGTAGACAAACAACAACATGTGTCGAGCATTGGAATATCAGAAGCAACAAACTTATCCATTCAAAGCTAGGTCTAAATGACTATTTGATAAAAAACTGAAACAAATTGGATGATCTTAATCTAAATAAAATGAATGACAAACTAAAAGCATAGGTTGATTTGTTGTTTTGACATTTGATGACATCATATCTTTGGAGTGGTTCAATGATGTACTGAACTAGAACCACAAGGAAGGAGTATGATTTTTCTTTGCTTGTTGTCTGTAAGCTAATCACTAGTATTGTGCAAATTTATCGTGGGACATGCTCTACAATGTATCATTGATGAAATTTCAGAATTTGTATAGGAAAATGGTTAAATTTTGTCTGTTTATGCAAACAATACTCAGGTCATCTTGGTTCAATAATACCTCGATGCTTGTATTAACTTGCTACATCAAACATCATGAAAGCAGTACTTAGGTCATCATTGGTTGTTAATATCCCCTTTGAGTCTTGTACTAACTTTCAACATATCAATATCCCCTTTGAGTCTTGTACTAACTTTCAACATATCAAAAGGATCAATGATGAAAATCACGTGCAACATTAGCTCATGGAATGACAAACAAGAGAATGGTTCATTATTACATTCTAAGATTGCATGATTCATTTAGATTTGCATTTGGGGGCTGTCTAAGTAGATTTTTGGAAGTTGGCAAAATTTTCATATATCTTTTAAGACAAAAATTGAGTACACTTGGATATTTATTGCATCTCATTACATTATCATTCATTGCATTTTATTTCATCATGAATATCCATTTTAGGTTATCATTATCATTTCATTTGCATATTTCCATTCTCGCATCAATTAATTTCATTATCATTATTATCATTATCATCATTTTTTAATCTCATTTTGTTCATCATGATCATTATCCATCTTTAATTTATATCATATCATTTTCATATCACGTGCATATCATTCATTAGTGCATATCAATTCATTAATTATTCATCTCATTTATATATCATTTCACAACATTTTTATTATCATTCATTTCACATCATTTGCATAAACATACATTGGTAAAAGAAAGATGCATCCATGTCAGTCATTGCATACATCATATAGGAAAATCATTCATATAGCCTCATATCATCATTGCATAATCATCATCAGAATCATACATTGCATAAAATAAAACCATCATCATTTGCAGTTCATATCAAAGTGCATATAATCATCATCATAGCAATCATAAAACCAAAAAGCATATAGAAATAAAATGCATACATAAATCCATAACACATAAATATCGAATCACCACTGCATATCATAAATCTCATCAAAACAAATGTCCAGGTGTACAAGGATATAAAATATTTAAACAAGATATATAAAATACAATGGCAGGATGTATCAATCACTCATCACTGAGGGGCATCTGGACGTGGAACATGGCTACTCCTGTCTCTTGAGGTGGTAGGTCTTGCTAGATCTCTACTACTAGAAGCCCTGATCTCTCGTCTGACTGACTGTCCCACACTCCTGGTGACACTCCTGGTATGATTGTGTGAGTGAGTCCGTGACTAGGTACCTGACTATGTATACACAATCCTCTACTTGGGTGGCACTGCCTCAAAGTATCTCATCTTGTAGTACTCAGCCTACCGAGCAGTCTCTAGTCCCTTTGCCTGAATGCACCGCTCGCTGAAACTGTCTCGCTCTGTTGTGATCTGAGCTACCTGTGGGTCAGGAGGTGGTGGTTGTGCAACCTATGCCTATAGCTGGCTAATGGTGACCTATGCCTGTGCTAGCTGACTCTGAAGAGTCTAAACCTCTGCTTGCAGACTATCTACCTGTCCTTGAGAAGGAGCCTTGATCGCAATACGTGGAGTTGAAGTACTCGATTGGTCCACCACTCTAGATGTTCGAGGCCTCATCCTGAAAGGAACATCAAAGAAGAATTTTTGTCCATCCCCACTACCTCCATCATCCCCATCATCAATACTATCATCAGAGTTGTCTGACTCATCATCCTCATCCTCCTAATCATCCACCTCCATCACGACCCCACCTATATCCTCTACCTGTGCCTGACCCTGTGGCTGCCCTGCCTCTGCCTATGCATGTGGCTACCGTCGTGCCTGTTGAAGAACTGGTCCACCTAATAGTGGGGTAGGCTCATATGGACTGGTCGACCTTAGAAATGGATGTGCATAGAAGTAGGAGACATAGTCATTTGTCATATGGGCATCTATCACCTTAGGATGTATTGCCCAAAACTCTGGCTGCAAATCCATATACTTAGCCATGGCCACCTCAAACTTAATAAATGGCCCCCACTTGACAACATCCTCGTGGTGCCTAGCATAGTGTACCACACCCTGTGGCATCATCTGCACTTGACCATATTGCCTCAACACTCTCATGACTAAAAACTGCTCAATGATAAAAGGGGTATGACCAATCATATATTTGGCTATCCTGTAGTAAGGAGGATCTATGTCATCCTCATCCCATGCCTCGTAGTCCAGATATGGTCTCCAGATGATGGTATCCATGTCATCCAATATCCTCCACCAGTTCTCTAACTTGCCCAACATCGGCTAGACAAGGGGACTTGTGTATGCATAAACATATGGATAGCTCAGTGGGTGATCTCTCCAAACAATGGGGAGAGTGATGGCAAAGTGCTCCCTTGCCCAAATCTATAGAAGAGTAACTTTGGTTGAGATACTCTTCCCATCCATGTACACCACCTGATGGAGATCATGGTATAGATAGGCAAGCATGCGTGATCCCCATGCATATCTAGTCTGATGGAGGATCATGTCCTCCAGAATTCGACCCTAGCCTACTGATAGTCCCTTTGACTTGTGATCAAGACAAATGAATCCACCAATGAAACCTAATAGAAATGATGGCAGAGGGGCATATCCCTATACCATATCCCTCCATACAATCTCATATCCGCCTGCATGAGGATCCTGAAAAAATATCAGCAGGGCATCTATCCCCCCAATCTCCTTGTGATCATAGATCACAAGCTCACTAACTACTGGAATGCCCAGAATCTTGTAGACATCCTCAAGTGTCACTGTAATCTCTCTCATCAACAAGTGAAAGGTATTATGCTCACTGTGCCATCTCTCAGCTAGTGCAGTCAACAGTGCCCTATTAACGCTATACTGTGGGATCCTAAGAAGAGAACCCAACCCACATCTCACAATCACCCCTATCTCTAGCTGAGATAGTCTGGGTATCATATCCCATGTACAGGGAAATCACTCTCTAATCTGGAGGATATTAAAATCCTCCTCTAACATCAAGAACATCAAAATCACATCAATCAGTAAGGAATCAAGAGAAAGCATCAAGCAAATCATATTAAATCAATTGAATCAAATCCATATCAAATATATCTTTACTATTTGTCTTTCAAGTAGGAAAGCAAATTTATCAAATCATTTTACTTTTTGTTCTTGAAGTAGGAAGGAAAATTTATGATTTTCTACTATTTATTTTTCATTCAAACATGGAAATAAATTTAATAGTCAATTGGCCCAACATCCAATCAATACTATTTGTCTTTCAAACAGGAAAGCAAACTTATCAACATCACTACTATTTGTCTTTCAAATGAGAAACAAAATTTATCAGAATTTTTACTATTTGTTCTTCAAGAATGAAGAAAAATTTATCAAATCCAGCTAATCTATCCTTGCTATTATTCAAAAGCATACAATCAGTTGGCTAATCTAGCAACAATCATCAAGAAAATATGAAATTCATTTCAAAAATTCAAAATCAGCAAAATTTCATGGATGCGCTAAAATAGTTCATCAATGCGCTAAATCATCAATGCGCTACTTTATCCATGGATGCACTAAAACAGAGATTAAATGCACTATTTCATCAAAGAGATAATCTATCAAGTCTATGTGCTACTCTATTTTGCCTATGTGCTATTCTAGCCTATGCGCTATTTGAACAATATATGCGCTATTCTATCAGGTCCTATGCGCCATTCTGGCAGATGTGCTAATCTATCCATTGATGTGCTAATTTAAGAACCTATGCGCTAAAACATAATTTCTTTGCGCAGGGATGGATGCGCTAAAATACCTAATCTAATTTCTTTAACCTAGGGCTCGCATGCGCTAAAGTAAAATCCTATGCGCTAAAGCAGAACCTCAAAAATCCTAAAAATCAAAAAATTCTTTAAAAAAGTGATTTAAATTCACGAAGGAGGATCAAATCACCTTATCGGAGGTCCATACACAGCTAGTCTTTGATGATGATGGGCCCACTCGAATCGGTGGTGCTCGTAATGGATCGACATCTGAAAAAATCTCTTCAGAGCTGTGAAAACTAGAAAAGGCTACTATTAGATGACAATGACTTTTCACCTTTTCCACCTTTTAAGGGGGTAAAAAAGAGAGGTTATTTTTATTTTTACTGTGCGGAGCATTATTTCGAGAGCTAAATCAACAATTTCTCTCCAAAAATCATTTGAAGTCTTTCAAATCATCATCATTCGAATCATGTGATTTATCTCTCGAGGGGGCATATAGGATGATCAGTAAATTTTCAAAGTCAGGGGCAAATTTTTTTGAAGCAATGCATAAAACACATCACTTCAAAGAGGGGAAAAATGTACACATCCAAAAATGGTCACAGTTAATCAAACCTATTAATTAATTGAATATAATTTATTTAATTAATAATCTTCTAAATTCATCTACATATAAATAAATTTAATTATTTATTTATATCATTCACTTTCTATATTCTTCTAATTTAATTAAATAAATAAGTTTATTTAATTATTATCATCTTCCTCTTAATTAATTAAATAGATTTCACAATTTATTTATATTAATTATCACAAGTTTAAATTTATAATTTAAATGATAATTGTTCTCTCCAATTAATTAAATATTCTAAAATATTTAGTTAGAAGCTTTATTTCCTCCATAATTAAATATTCTAAAATATTTAATTGGAAGCTTTCTTTTCTTCACATAATTAAATATTCTGAAATATTTAATTAAAAGCTTTCTTTCCTCCACAATTAAATATTCTAAAATATTTAATTAGAAACTTTCTTCTTTTCATATTTAATTAAGTTTTTTATATATTTAATTAAAACGCTTTTATCATCTCTCACACATAATTAAATATTATTTATTTAAATTATGGAAGCTTCTAATTCTTTGTCACATGTAATTAAATAAATCTATTGATTTAATTATGGATTTTTCCTCAACTATCAACTAACTCTTCATAAATGAAAGTGCACAAATGACATCTTTCCTTCATTTTTGAATGGAAAAGGCTATATAAGAAGAAACATCTCCCATCTTTCTCTCAACCTTCCATCTTTTTCTCAACTTCTCAATCTTTCACCGTTCATTTTGACAGGTTTGAACTCAACCATTGATCTTGGCCAACTAGATTCTTGCCTTCAAAAATCTATAAATATAGCCCTCTTGTGAGTTGAAAAGGATCCTAAATTTTGTGAATTTAGCATAATCATTATAGTTGCATTCAAATTAGCATCTTAGCATAATCATTTTCAAGTTCATAGCGTTTTAGTTCTTCAACTTCATAGCTTAAATCATTTGGAAATAGACATGCATGTTGCATAAAATCTCGTTCTCCTAAGTTGTCATTTCAACAAGCTGCTGCTTACACCAACTAGGAGCTAGTGACTTGTATCGAATCCTTGGAGATAGAGGACAATGAGATGCATTTGAAGGAGCTTTTGTTATTTAGAGTTTGTTTTATCTTTTCTAATTAGTTTCCTTTAATCTAAAGTTTCCTTGGTGTGTTAGTTTAATTTCTTAGTTTGACCACTTATTCTCACACACACTATCCATTGTCTTCTTCCTCATTTCCCGTGACAATAAATCTCCTACAAGAGCATCCATATTTTCTTCTTCCATGTTAGTAGTGATATAAATTACAAAATTTTCCCAAGATTCATGTAAAGAACAAAGAAGCATAACACACTTATCGTCTTCTTCTACATTGAAATTAATAGAGGCTAACTGAATCAAAACAAAATTAAAAGAATTTAAATGCTTGGCTATAGATTCACCTGCCTTCATCTTAAGAGAAAATAGTTTCTGCTTCAAGTAAAGTTTGTTTACCAGACTTTTAAACTGATAAATATCACCTATCTGGTTCCACAAAGCATATGCAGTCTTTTCTGATGACACATTTAGGAGAATGGAATCAGAAAGACACATCTTGATAATGCCTCGTGCCTTTTTATCAACCTTCTCCCAATCTTCATCACTCATTTTCTCAGGTTTGAATTTGTTTGTCACAACAACCCACTGATCTCATTTTTCAAGAAGATCCCCCATTTCAGCTTCCACAAATCAAAACCAACTCCATTAAATTTTTTCAATATCCAAATGGTTAGAAGTTGCAGCCATTGTGAAACACAAAATACTACAAAAAACAACTCAACAAAACTCCCTCTAAAACTCAAAAAACCTTCATTTTACCACCCAAAACATAGATTTGGCCAGACTTTGATACCAAATATTATAAAAAGAATGGTGAATAGAAATAATAGAAGATTAAACTTTCTGTAAATCAGATATAACAGTGTTAACCATATGGAGTTTAGATCAACAATAACAAAGAAAAACAAGAACGAAAAGTTGAACACATAACACAATGTTTACGTAGAGAAACCCTTTTGGGGAAAAACTCCACCAAAGAAGACATGGATAGCTTGTATTATTAGAAAATATGTTAACAATACATCAACTCTAACTCCTTTTCAATTTGGAAACATCTGTATAGCTGTAAAACGTCTCATAGTGTCACCAACTCAACCCCTCAATATATAGACTCATGGGGGCTCAAAATACCACCATAAAATATTACCATGGGTCAAAACAAGGTTCAAAAATACCATGGTAAAAATCCATTCGACCCCTTATATGCTAAACATAGTCTCTTACATGACATTGCACCTTACAAGATGCCATAAGAATCCCTATAAAATAGGAGATACTCTTACATGCGTCATAAGCCATCAATAGCTATGCAAAGATTCTTTACGCATGTCATAGATGATTCTCACATCCAAAATAATATCCCCCACTTTTATCCCTTACAATTGTCATAGAATCTATCATAACATCCTTAAAAATAGGATTTCCATGTTATACCACTAAGTGGGCATCTTTTGGCAACTAATAACTTATTTTTCAAGGCATCGACATGTGAAAAAAGTTCCAACTCAAAATCTCATGCCCCTTTTGATGGAGCACAATTATTTAATAACATAAATGATTTTTATACATGGGAAAATGTAAAATAATAATAAATAAACAGCTTAGGAATTGCCAAGGTTGAGACACCTTAATTCCCAACAGATCTCCCAAGCATAGAAAACAACAATTTTTCCACCTTTCATTTTGGTGAACCTGCATTTAGAACTTCATAATTATGATTTGGAGTGCATCATCATCCTAGAATTTTCTTGCATTACATTGCATTGCATTTTGCATTAGTTAATTGGCATTCTAGGGTTTCTAATTTTTCATTAGTGAAAGTGCATATAGTTTGCATTTTTGCATCATAAATCATTGAAATTCATACAAAATTTGCATTTTCACTTAGGTTACAGATCATACAACATAAAAAGCATCAAAATCAACTGAAATTTTTGAAATTTTTGAAAAAAAAACCTCAATGTGACTCATACACCCTCTGGGTGAATAAGTCCTAGTGCATATTCTGCACTGCATTTTCTAGAATTTAAAGCATTGTTTCTAAGCTTTTGTTTGTTGTTTATAGCTTTCTATTTCAGTTTACAAATTTTTTGTTATAATCATTTCATTTTTCTTATCTTATATTGTATTTACATTCATCTTGCATTTAGTATCCCTTGCATGAGTATTTGGTTTCCTATTGAATACTATAGTGAGATGAAGTTTGAGACTCATGTGATCCCTCAATAGCATAATCATCGTGGATCTTGGGTTATCTAGCTCTTTCACTCCTAGTATTGACACTAGTACACTAGGTATGGACCATACCCTTAACAATTCCTTGCCTTCAAGTAGTGTGATGCAAGTTGAAACAAGGATTGATAGTGTTCTGCAAGAAAAAATCATTCAAATTCATGAAGACTCAGCAAACCTACAACATCAAGTGCAAAATTACAAAATTTAAACTACCACCATCCCTACTATAGGTAATATTCATTAGATGCTTGAAAGTGAAGAAAGACTTGACCTTGTGAAAAACATAGTTCAAATATTTGGAAAACACCTCACCTCAACCACTATTTGTCCTTTACCTACAAACAATTTCACAAGCCAAGGAGGAATTCGAATTCCTTCTCCCACAAACATTTCCTCAATTCCTACCTATACCAACCCTCAAGTCATAACAACAATGCAACCAACTAGTAATGTGATTGCTTCCTTTGGTATTCCTGCTAGCATCCCTAGTACCTTTGTGGCATCACATGTCATATCTCCTACCACCTTACAACCCATAAGCCTTCCATTCAATTTTCCTTCAAACACATACACCCATTAACCTTTTTCACTTCCATCTCATAACACAAACAATGAACCTCTCATAACTCAACTCTTCCAAACCATTTCATCCATTCAAAAACAAATTTCTACCATCAACCAAAATGAAAACAACCCACCTACATATTATGTCAAAAGCATCCCATTGTCCTTGGAGATATTGCGAACACCAATGGAACAAGGTGTAGAG
The DNA here is from genome assembly GCA_007115665.2 of Sequoiadendron giganteum. Classification (NCBI taxonomy): domain Eukaryota; kingdom Viridiplantae; phylum Streptophyta; class Pinopsida; order Cupressales; family Cupressaceae; genus Sequoiadendron; species Sequoiadendron giganteum. The sequence goes on from CM021105.1 coordinate 442,817,566, forward strand.
GTTCATATATTCAAGAAATATGGAGGAAATGGAGATCCTTCTAACCATGTTAATGCTTATACCACCCAATGCAGTGACTTTGTCCTTGATGATAAACTCTTGGCTAAGCTCTTCCCTAGATCTTTGAAGAATATTGCCTTGGAATGGTTTTATTCTCTACTGAACAACTCAATTCATTCATTGAATGAACTTGTTGAGGCATTTTTCAACCATTTACAAGTGCATATGACCCCTAAGATTTCCTTGGCCGATTTGATGAGACGTAAGAAAAAAGAAGACGAAAAGATAACTGACTTTATCTCATGTTACCAATCACTTTATTCCCAAATTGATGTCAAGGTCCTCGACCCTCGCCTTCAAAATATGTTCATGCATAATTTGAAAAGTAAGATACAAGATAAGATTACCATAATGAAATTCCCCTCCTTCATGCACTTATGTATTGCTCTTCGTGATTATCAAAACTCAGTTAATAGTCATGATGCAAAGTCCACTTCTAGCCAAACTAAGAAGCCTAAGTGTACAAACCAAAACAATTACCAAACTTTTAGGAAGCATAATAAAGGCTTCCTTGAATTTAATCTCCCTCAACAAACAAATCAAAATACCAAAAACCAAGTAGCTATTGTTAAAGCCACGATACCCTTCAACTATGGGGACCCGAAAAGACAATTCACTCCCTTGCCCGATACCATTCATAACACAATGACATAAATTTTTAGAACAACAAATGATCACCTTTCCTCCCATTAAAACAACCAATCCTAATAAGCTTCTACCTCCAAAATTTAGATCAAATTCTTACTTCCATCATCATTGAAAAAATGGACACGACACGAAACATTGTAAGCATCTTAAACATCTTGTGCAAGACCTCATTGATTCTAGTCGTCTTTCCGTTGGAGTTGTTAATGATCAAGGAAATAAGTTCATTTCCCATACTAACCAAAATTTATAAATATTTACCAAACCCATACCTAAAAATAATATTTCATTTTTCAAAGCTAGTGAAACTACAAAGGCTGATGTGATGAATGCTGACACAAATGATGAGAACATAGATACAATTCAACAAAGTCCTATGAATACTGATCGACAAGAAAAAAATCCTATCAATATTTTGGTTGTAATGGTTGAAACTCAACATTGTAAGGTCCAAACTAAAAAGCCTCTTGAGAATACTTTCTCCTCACATGATATACTTAAACATGCACCTAATGGTCCTCTTTACATAGCCAACTAAATCTATGATAAGCCCACTAATGGGATATTAATAGATCTCGTCTATGGAGAGAATGTGATCACCGAGGAATTCTTACTACTACATGAACTCTATCAAGATATATATGATAAACTGAAAGAATGGATCAAGATGCATAACGATTTCACCTACTCTATGATGGGATCAATCACCTTACCTTTACAAATAGGACCAAACAAATTAGATATATCATTCTCCATCATTCCACAGTCGGACAAATTTTATGTGAAGCTAGGTTATCCATGGCTCCGCTCCATGAATGTAGTCCGCTTAGTTGTACACAAATGTTTAAAGTTTCCCTTTGATGATGGAATATTTACTATGCATCATAGTGGCTTTAATGCCTTGTTCTCCCATGGAAAATTTTCCTTATATTTCTTTTGGCCCGAGCCTATATAACCTATCAAACCATGAGAAGACTTATTTTTCAAATCCTATCAAAAGTTCAAGGCAAAGAAACTAGTAGAATTATCCCTCTGAAACATGCCTCTTCCCACCACCGAGCCTACCATCCTTGACGACCAAACTAACACATAACCTTCACCTACTTCCTACAAAATACCAAGAGACAATGAAAACAAACCTGTCACACCTCTTAGAATAAAGCAAGTTTACAAAGTCAAAGAGAAACCAGTTGAACAACCTCTCATGGTTCCTTTCGTTCCTCCCCTTAAGGAAGAAAATAAACCTATGGTTGATCAACCTGCTGCTACACACTACTATATTTGAATAGGTTTTCCGATAAATATTCATCAAAATTTTGACAAACTATTGTCGAATTTCTGACGAAACATTGTTTTCAATTTCGTCGATGGGTTTTCATTGGTTTATTGACCAAATTTTTTTCGTTGAAACAACGACCCAAAATTGTCAGTCAACATGACAAAAAATTTTGGTGGGGTTCGTCGCAAAATCGATGAAACGTTATCTATTAATCAACGAAAAAACAACAAACTTTCATTAGTTGTCAATCAGAAAGCAGTTCCAAAAAACAAAAATGGTTTGTCGGTTTTCCGATGAACATGAGTTGCCTTTGCAATGAAACTTCCGTCAGAGGTATAGCAACCTTGTCGGAAGTTGGTTTTGTTTCGTCGATAAATTTTGTCGAAACTTTGAAGTTTAAAAAAAAAATTAGCATAAAATATGCATCTCATAAAAATATTCTTCCACATCACAATACTATAAATCCATCCATCATCAAAATAATATACATAAATCATCATAATAACCTGACATATCATAATAATCATACACACCCTCATAGTCACAAGCAACATATAAATATCATAGTAAACATCATCCACCATAAAGATGTGCATCATATAATAGATCATTTTAAATATCACATGTGTATCTACTAAATCATATCCATATCACAAATACATCATGAAAATAACAATGGTATAATGTATATCATCATTTGCATATTAAAGTCACTACCTACTTCATAAAGATAGATTACAATCAATATTTATGGATACAAAAGAAATAAATACATTAAAAGTACCATATGTACAAATTAAATACATAAATAATGATACAAATACAAAGAAGGAGCCTCAAGAATTATTAGCTATGGCTATTTCTGCCATCTTATGAATTAGGGTCTAGCTCCTTAGGTAGTCATGGTGGTGGCTATGCCACTAAAACTTAGACTGATCTACCTAATCTCTTTGATTTATTGTACCCTATCCCTAATCTCTTTGTATATGTAGGTTCCCCTCTATCTGGAAAGTACCACCTACTCACATAAAGACCTATAATACTAGAACTCCCACACTACCCACTTTGTCCTCTCTCTTGCTCACTCTACCTCTATGAAAGCTTTATTCAATCCCTATGGACCAAGAAATCCACATGCCAAATCTCTCTGCCCATAGTCTTTGGACATATTACTAGGAATTTTGTAACTACACCTAAAGATAATTCCTCTCTAATATCCAAGCATCTTGATCCTCCCTCAAACTATCCATCTCTACCTATAGCCTATATTACTCTACCCTCAATATCTCCCACTCTCCATGGGGTGGGTCCCAATCTTCCATTGCCTTATCCTACTCTACCTTCCTAGCATCCCACTTTGACATCAAGTTTGCTAACTGCAATTATGTATCCTCATTCTCTCAACCTCCTTACTCTCTTGTGTATTTGTATCCATGGGAACTATCCCACCCTAGTCTTGTGTTTATGACTATGGTTGTTCCTACACCTAAGGTTGATCTCCATCATGTCCCCTAGCCTCTTTTTCTCCCTACTCCTATTTGATTATGTAGCCCAATATAAAGACATACTATAGATACACACTATCATCCACCCAATCCTTGCAAGCCCTCCAAGGCCTCTAGTCTACCTTAGCAATATCATCCATGAATTGGTGCCAATAAACCAATTCCCCCAACTCCATATACTATGGACATCTATCTTAGGAAAAATAAATAGATCCTATGGCATCTTCATCATTTGACCCACATGCTTCAAAATGGAAATGTCCTTCCATGCCCATATTTGTAGCATGTCATGCCACCTCCTAGACTCCACTCCTCTTTGTAAACTAACATGTGTATATCCCTACATACCTAGGTCAATAAAAAATTCCCCCACACTAAATTTATGCAACTCTCTTTCATTTGTGTGCATACACTTGCCATCCCAACTAGAAAATTGCATACCCTCTTGTTAGAAAGCAATATGAAATTGAAAAGGGCTACAATCACTTAGGGTAACTCTTCCACCATGCCCACATGTATACCCATGTTCAAATCCATCTATCTCTAAGGGAGGTTACTACTCCCAAATAGTCTATCTAGTGACCTCAAATCATCCTCTACACTATAACATACCATGTTCCTATGAATCAAGATTTGTAGTATCCACCACTGATGCAAGAAAAAATCACCAAAATCCACAAACATACAAGTCACAAGGTTAAATAGAGAGAGAGTCCATTTTAATTTAAATCTAAAACTTATTTCATTCATATTAAAACAATTACAAATTTGTTAAAATACATTTTTGGAATCAAATCTGCACAAATTTATCTTCTTGTAGCTTATTCTTACTGCCCTAAAATCTTCTTGGTTCTTCTTCTTCCTATTGCTCAAACCTTCATATATATCCTCCAAAATCTGTTGCACCTTTCCCTTAAACTCCATGCTGCTCTCTCCACTTTTACCCAACTCTCTCTCCCCTCTACACAACTGATTTTCTTCTTGTTCTTTTTTATAATGAATGTCAAAAAATGGGCTGAATAATGAAGGTTTCTAGAGAGAGTCATAGAATGTCATGGAGTGACTGTGAAGCATTTTCTAAGGGACATTATTATGAAAGATTGACCTTGGATAGAGTTTTGATAGGCAATCAAGAGAAGGACATTCATGATTGTCCAAGACAACCCTTTAGAAAGCAATAGGAAAGTCAAGAAGAGTTATACATGAAAATCCTTATAATCATATGCGTGATGAAAACCATAGATATGGGTTGAGTTCATAAGACATAAGAGGACAATCATCTTGAATAGTTGAAAATACAAAGGACTCCATAAAAGATTGACAAAGAGACCTAATGGAAAACTAAGGAATGGTGTCCAATCCACATGAAAACTTCTAAGGATCCTTATGAGTGGAAAAATAAAGGATAGACACTTAGAAAGAGAACAATCCTTACCAAATAAAGGATGGTCACAATAATCAAAAGGTAGTCAATAGCTCATAATTACAAGATGACATCTAACTGTTCATCCACATGAGAAACACACTACAAACCTGCCAAGGATTTGGTGCTTTCAAATAAGTGACAATCCTCACAATGAAGTTGACAATGGACAAGGTTATTCTTAACAATCCCACTAAGTCATAGTTATTCATGCTTGTTAGCAAGTGATAGTACATTTAGGATAGTTTAGAGACTAATAACTAGTAGGTAGCAAAACAATGTAAAAAGATAGAGATGTCTTAAGTTTAAAGGAGATGGCCATAAGAAATGAATGATCACAAGGGTAGATTTATCCTACAAATGGAGTGAGTGATTGTCACATAGTGTTGGGGATATGGAGTCGGTCTGTCATCATAGATAAGGTATCTAAGATAATAGTTCCTTAGTGATTTTCATTTTTATCACTTTAAAGACACACACAACTATGCCATAAAGTGGAAACAGGCACAGTGAATCCCCCATTGTTCCTCTGAGAAAAGTAAATGCTAAACTAATAACAGATTCAACACAAGCATAGATTCAACAATACAAAATCAAAAAATATGAAAGACAAACCATGTGGACACACAGATTTACATGGGGAAAATCCTTTCGGATAAAAAACCCACCCTCCAAAACACTCAGCTCTAATGTATTATTCAACAAAAAATAGTTACAATACAAAACTAGAGCTATGCTCTTCAGGGGTTTACATCTTGTCCATCTAGAGAAGGTAGGCAACACAAACCAAAAACTTCACATAGTTACAATGACTCCAAAGTCATACCATGTAGATTCCCTTCAACTCAAAAATTCTCTCAGCTAGCCTCATGGCTAGCACAAGCTCAAGGCATAACCAGGTTCACATCTTAGCTTATTTGTGACACCAAGTGTTAACGGTTACAATTCCTTAGCATACCGCTCTAACACTTCACCACCTTTTGTGACTGAGTTCAAAGTATTCGACTAACCCAAGTCATACTTTTCAAATGCTTTCCAACCAAACAATCTGGTGGAATTAATATGCACCTTACCTCTATCAGATAGATTAGATCGCGTTTGACCAAGTCTCCCTACAAACACGCATCGAGCCATCAAGGCATTCAATTTTCCACAAGCGGATCCAGTCAACCATCAAATATGAGCCTTGCATTTAATGCATTCACCACTCTAGACTTCGGCCAATCAATTGTTGAAAACCTTCCATGTCTCACCACCCCATGCATCTATCACTTTGACCATTTCGGTCCAGCTCGGTCAACTGAGCTCCGAGCTCACCCGAGATCCTACTGCGCTACTGCCAAGCCCAACGAGCCACCCCATGATGTGGTTGTGAGCTCATCCGAGCTCTGCTGGACTTCCCTATGCTACTGCACCGAGTTCACACTCCTACCGTAGTATGGCGGTAACTCCGTGTCAACCCGACCTTGGCCACCATCTGTGCTACCACTGGGCTTGAATTTTCTCATCGTGGTATGGCGATAACCATCTCACAGACCGCTAACAGTCATACCGCATCACCATGGATTAACGAAGAAGCCTTCGTGGTAAGCCACCATCATTGACCATCATGGTTCCACCATGCCACCACACCCTGAACACTAGACCACCATGGTATGGCAGTAGCTGCCAAACTTGACCTTTGCCTTCCAACCACCAATGGTTTACCGTGCCCACCGCGACTTAAGGATAAGCCTCTATGGTAGGGAGATAATTGCTTCCTCTTCCAGCTCACCACCACTACACCATTCACCATGCCACCGCCAAGAATAATGAAGACCATTGTGGTAGAGTGGTAACACTGCTCAACCGCTGAATAGAGTGTCCCGTAGTAGAGTGGTAAACCACTCAACCGTGACACCATGTAAAACATGTAGTGGTATGGTAGTAAAAGCCAAAAAAATGGAGAAATTGGCCAAGTCTTCAAGGGAAACCAGAATGTTGAGGCATAAATTTCCCAAGAATCTCCCACTTGATGAAGAAATTTAGGCTTCCTCCAAACTTGAACAAGGATGAACACAATCCCTCCACACTCCAACCAAGACACCTGCAATGACATCTGGAAATGTCCACCATCTCAGGCAACAACTCCAAACACAGGAACACTCCAAGGAAAAAATGCACCAGTCTCAGGAACACAAACATTTGATCCTTCAAGCGACAAAGGAACCACTTAAAAAGTAGCACAACATGAACACAAAATGAGAAACCATTCTCTAGAACAAGACTAACCATCAGCTAGAACTACAGCCAGAAAAACTAACTGCCCTTCATCCAACTGATCAAAACCACGTGACTAAAAATAGCACTCACAACTCATGCTAATCCATCCAATCACGCATACCTTAAAGGTATGAACATCAATGAACTCATTCCATCACATAGCCAACCCATCAACAACAAATACAAGTACCATGTGTCAACTAGTTATAATGACCAAAAAACATCCAGGTACTCCCACTGCAAAGGTACTGTCCAGATGACTGCAAACCAAGCACCATCACAAGTGATCTAGGCATACCAAGTCCACCAATACATGCACATAGAAATGAGTAACCATGTAGTTCTGAGGAACATCCACATTGATATGCGCAACCTACAACGTCCTACTGTAGGAAACATTTCTCTCAACAATCTTCTGCCGTTCTTCCAAAAAACCTTCATATCTGATAGAAGAAGAAGTCACAAGAACCTTTGTGTCATCACCCAAGCGACAACACATGACCACATAAAATAGTTACCAAACCTGACTCCACATACATCTAAAGTCATATGAACATATAGGCAGAAAAAACTAGATTAGAGAGAAACAACAAATCATAACATGTAGCATCCTCCTACATACACTTCTAAATGCCAGATGTGTCAAGAGTGATCTTCTTCACATCCTAAGGGAAATGCCTTAACAACATCCAAAAAACTCCATGAATATAAGAATCTCAAAAGAAGATTAGACTAACCCATATAAACATCTCCTATCAGTCCTCAAAAGTACAAGGAGATACACTATGCTGTCCACCTTCCATTATGAATCCTCTAGAATCTTAAAACAGCAACTCAAGATTTATATCCATGAAAGATAAAGCATATCACATATCTGAAAGCTATAATGGGAAAATACCTTTCAAATAAACCTCACTGCTCAGCAAACCAAGAAGAAAAGAAATGATGCTCCTCCAAGATATACAAGCCATCGTGACTTACCCAAGAGAATTATCCTTCATGGTCTCTGTTGAACTTGCATTCAACTAAGGTGTAGGCTACTCGGACTTTCAGCTGTAGCAGCAAAATTCTCAAAAGAATTCCAGCCTCACCTTATTCTCCATGCATCCATGAGCACCAGCATCTTGTCATCTCATGCTAACTCCAATCTGCATTACTACATTAAACATGAAGTCCTCAAGCAAATGACCAAAGTACTCAAAACATAGAGAAATGCCAAACCATTTTCAAAGCTTCAAAACCTAGGACAGGAACTTATCATGACACCATGATGTACACACCTCGAGTAGGAGATACCATGCTTCAGGTGAACAAGCTATGGTCTCAAGAGAAAAAAAACATGCCAAAACTCTAAGAAGAGTAAATCATGACATAAATAAAACAAACTCTAAACCGACATCACCTATCAAGCACCACCAATATCTCAGCCAAAAACAACCAATGTCCTCCATGGCTCCAAGATGCTGCTCATCTTTAGATAGTGACCATGCAGATGTGAAAGAACTCTTCTACAACAACATGATCTAAGAGCCCTTCCAAAACATCTTGAACACCAAAGAAGATCATCCACCACCAGGTGATGAATCCATAGTCATTGCTAAAGCTCCCATTGAGCGGTGAAATCAAGCTTTCCAATCAACATGAATGACTACCTGCTGATCCAAACAACCTTCAGGTAAAACCGACAACATGCCCATCAGACAACAATGTCGAACAACACTAAGATTCCTAGATCGCACAGACAACACCATCACTATCAAAAGCTTAACAAGCTCTCCATGACATCGTGATTCTCATGCTATAGGTCCCCATAGCTAACTATTTAGGTACTTAAAACGCCATTCACCTTCTCATCTCAAAACAGCCACACCAATGCACAAGTGACCACAGACAAGGTCAGCTAACAAATCTGCAACAACACATAAGCAATCTTGTGGATATTGAAAGTCCACTTTTGAGTTGTCTCACTGCACCCAATGAGTAGCTAATCTATTAGCTACACAACTTAGAGATCCACTTCAAAAAACCTGCAAATCTATCATTGCACTGGAAACTGCAAAACTGAGATCATCAAAAGGAACAACCACATAGACGAACATGACTCAAACACCAGATCGATGACCAGATCTGATTTGTGAATCACATCCACAACTCAAGCACCATAGTCCAAGAAACCAGTAAGCACCACACCACAAGAATGTTGAATGAGTAAAACACATACCAACACTCCCATGCAGAGAAGAAAATACACCTTCTCAAAACCATGTCGAAATGCAGCTATCTCATCCAGTAACACCCCAAAAGCTAGCATCTAGAAAATAGCAGAACAACAGCTTTACACAAAATATAAGTTTTCCTTGACCATACAAAACCTGCAAAACCACAGTGTTTATAAAACACCCACGCATCTCCATATTCACTACTCATCTAGATGACCCAAGAGTCTGCACATAACTAGCATGGTTAACCAGAACAATGAAAAGAAACATGGATATGCAACATACAGATTTTAGAAAAATCTACAAAAAACTCTCCAAAGCCAAAAAGATGAATCTAAAAAAATGCGAGTGCATGATACAGGTAAAACTGGAACAATAGGTCTATTTCAGACCAAGTCAAAAACCACAACCATGCATAAGCATATGAGAGAGCTAGGCTATACAAAAGTTGCAGACCACGAGGATCAACTTCATAGCCTCGATGCAATCAGAGCAATAGAGAAACCGCCTTCCGTGCTAAGTCAGAATACCTAACGCAAGCACAAAACTTCATGGCTAAACAATAACACAAGCAACTCCATACCACCAGGGAGCCTCTTACATAGACACCCAGTATGAAACCACACTTTGCTGTAACACAACCACAAGCACATCTCACACCCTTTGCATCAGGAATAATTGTTGTGAGCCAAGAGCCTCATACCATATTGCAACAATATGATCAACTCTAGTCTTCTCCAACATCTTTCAAACCTATGTGTTGAATCAAAGAAGCAATAAATTCCACTCATCGAAGGCTCAAAAACCAACCGATTTCTCCAGATTTCCTCAAGCTTGCCAGGCTAAGAAATCATCATAGGAGAAATACCCAGAACTTCAGTAACTAGGAGAAGGCTTTGAAACCACTTATTGGTATCATCAAGCCTCGACCTCCCTTAAACTATTCTGATACCACTTATTGGGGATATGGAGTCGGTCTGTCATCATAGATAAGGTATCTAAGACAATAGTTCCTTAGTGATTTTCCTTTTTATCACTTCAAAGACACACAAAACTATGCCATAAAGTGGAAACAGGAATAGTGAATCCCCCATTGATCCTCTAAGAAAAGTAAATTCTAAACTAATAACAGATTTAACACAAGCATACATTCAAGAATACAGAATTAGAAAATATGAAAGATAAACCATGTGGACGCACATATTTACGTGGGGAAAACCCTTTCGGGTAAAAAATCCCACCCTCCAAAACACTCAACTCTAATGTATTATTCAGCAACAAATAGTTACAATACAAAACCAGAGCTATGCTCTTCAGGGGTTTACATCTTGTCGATCAGGAGAAGGTAGGCAACACAAACCAGAAACTTCACATAGTTACAATGAATCCAAAGTCATACCATGTAGATTCCCTTCAACTCCTCAAAAATTCTCTCAGCTAGCCTCATGGCCAGCACAAGCTCAAGGCATAACCAGGTTCACATCTCAGCTTATTTGTGACACCAAGTGTTAACGGTTACAATGCCTTAGCATACCGCTCTAACACTTTGCCACCTTTTGTGACCGAGTTCGAAGTATTCGACTAACCCAAGTCATACTTTTCAAACACTTTCCAACTAACCAATCTAGTGGCATTAATATGCACCTTACCTCTATCAGATAGATCCGATTTCCTCTGACCAAGTCGCCCTGCAAACATGAATCAAGCTATCCAGGCATTCAATTCGCCACAATTGGATCCAATCAACCATCAAATCTGAGACTTGCATTTAATGAATTCACTACTCTAGACTTCGGCCAATCAGTTGTTGAAAATCTGCCACATGTCATCACCCCATTTGTCTATCACTTTGACCATTTCACTCTAGCTCAGTCAACCATGCTCCGAGCTCACCTGAGCTCCTACTGCGCTACTACCAAGCCCAATGAGCCACGTCATGGTGTGGAAATGAGCTCATTCGAGCTTTGCTAGACTTCCCCATGCTACCACACCGAGTTCACACTCCTACCGTGGTATGGCGGTAACCCTGTGTCGACCCAACCTTGGCCACCAACCGCGCTATTGTTGGGCTTGAATTTTCCCATCAGGGTATGGCAGTAACCACCTCATAGATTTCCAATAGTCATACCACATCACCGTGGATTAACAAACAAGCCTCCACGGTAAGGCGGTAAGCCACCACTATTGACCATCATGGTTCCATCGTGCTATCGCGCCCTGACCGTTGCCTTCCAACCGCCAATGATTTATCGTGCCCATCGCGGCTTAAGGATAAGCCTCCATGATAGGGCGGTAATTGCTTCCTCTGCCAACTCGCCACCACTACACCATTCACCATGCCACCGCCAAGCATAATGAAGACCACCATGGTAGAACATTAACACCTCTCAACTACCAAACATAGTGGCCCACAGTAGAGCAGTAAACCACTCAATCATGCCACCAAGTAAAACATGCAGCAGTATAGCTGTAAAAGCCAAAAAAATTGAGAAATTGGTCAAGTCTTCAAGGGAAACCAGAATGTTGAAGCATAAATTTTCCAACATAGCACACTGCACCATGGCATATAAAATATTATACATGAAATTCATGAATTTTGTACAAGAAGTGAGGACTACACATGAACAAAAGGGAAATCTAAATAAGTTCAAAGAGCATGATGATACTAAACAATGCACAGAGATATAGAGAATAGAGCATGATTAGAAGATATTGTGATAGGGCTACTCTTATATTGGATATTCTAATGACCTTGCTGATGGACAATCTTGGCTGGGAAAATGATAGTCAAGTGGAGATATCACATCACATACCTAAGAAGTGTGGTAATGTCAAGAAAAAAGGTATAGTGACAACCTTTATGACAAAAGGAACCTACCACCATGAATAACAATTCTCATCTCAAAAGGATAGTTTTGATGAATATGGCTCATGTTCATACTCTTTTTCCATGCCTGATCTTCACACAATTGGATTTGTATCTGTAAATGAAAAAATGTACCAAGACAAGGATAAGTCATAGTTTTGAGAAGAAATGCATGAAAGAAGTGATTTATACAATATGGTCATCTTTCCACCATGAACTTGGTAGGTCATTAATTAAGTTAAAAGGGGATAGTCATGTTAAAATGTTTAAAGTAAGAGTATATCTATCCTTATGCATGGTAGAACTTAAGGCAATTAAGACAAAAGGATATGATAGTAGTAGATGATACCCCCCAAGGCACTAGAGATTGTCAAGGATGGATTAAAAGATCATCAAGGTGACATTAAAGTTTTGTTAATGCACAAAGCATGAAAAAGACAAGTTTAGAGATGAATGGCATTGAAAAAAGGATATGACAATCCTTATACTTCTAAGATGATAGACCTTAAATAAGGGTTAAGACAAAGGATAGACCAAACAAGACCATTTTTTCATTGACTATGATGAAGCTTAAAAGGGAAACCAAAGTTCAAATAAGCAAGGGTGATGCAATAAATAAAGGAAAAATGTTGCAAATAAAGTGAGCTAGAAGGAGATAATAGCATGCTTGAGATGAACCCTATAAATAAGAGATGATGCAAAGGGTAGTTTATAAAGTTGCAGACCTTGGTAAAAATGGCAATCGGGACAAAAACTTCATGAAAGATAAAGATTCATATGAACAAATGAAAGAGTGTAAGGACATGAACATTTGATGAGCCATCATGATAGTAAGGTAGCAATGAATAGAGTGCAGCGTGACAGTGATAGGCATTGTGATCATGAATAATATAGTAGTTCAAAACCCTAGTTAAAACACTTATTTTATCATGAGAGGAGAACCATGGGCATATGGATCTCTTAGAAACCCTATAAAAATTTAAAGATGGTGATTAGATACAAAAGGATAATAAGTTATTTTCTATTGACAAGTCTTTCAAGAACAAGGTTTTGGTGAGCAAAGGGTAGCAATATATAAAGGACAGTCATAGCCTTATGACTATCATAAGGCAGTTATCAAACTTCTCATACCTTTGTATCACTATGAAAACTATTGGTATTCATTGCAGATAATAACAATAAAATTCCAAAAATTTAGGCTTCAATCTCAAGGAAGGTCTAGATCAAATAGTCATTGTAGCCATAATATACAGACAAATCTGCAACAAGCTGCTTAGTATAGTCCTTCCGACTAGACCCTTTTTTCTTTAAAGCTTTGAAATTGGACAGAATTCTAACAACTAATAGAGAAAGGATCAATATGTATTAGGAATGAACACTATCAAACATAGTCCAAATAGATAAAATAAGTGATGCCTTGTAATCTTGAAAATAATGCAGCAACAATCAAAATTGCAATATTACCATCTTTTATTCTCCTCTTAAGGTTTTGGAGGTCAGGTGGGCACTTCCCCTCTTCTTCAAGCTTCTGAAAATCAGTACAAAACATATGAACAAAGGAAAAGAATAAGAAAGAGACCATCATAACCCAGTTCCCCGAACCTTCTGAACCTTTAGTTTCACCTCGACATGTATAAAAAATAACAAATGCTCAAGCAGACGTGTCCCCATAGAATGAATATGGCATGAAGCATATATGTGGGTGTCTATGACATAAAATGTTCAATTCAAGCATTCTACATCTCACTTAGGCCAACAAGAGAAAACACAGATAAGAAAGAGACACATATTTATTGAGCCAAAAGACATAGAGAGATGGAGAAATTATATTAAATTCGATGAATAAAAAAAGTATACAAGAAGTTATAATAGCTAACAAAGCATTTGGGATAAAAATTAACATGGAAAAATGACATTTATGATCATATTGAGCGCTAAACCATAAACCTAGGGAAAAATGCAAGCACCGAACAAAATTTACTATTATTCTTCCAAAAATTCTCAGACATCCAATCAACTACTTATATACATGCAACTCCTTTCTTCGGCCTTCCTAGATATATCCAAGATCATAAGGCTTGGATACAACAATATATGTAGTACATACTCATGTATTCAATAGAGTTCTCTTCCTAGTCTGTATGTTTAAGAATTTTAGGAATAATGAATAAATATAACATAGTATAAAGAATGATTGTTAATGATGGTTGTTTTAACTTACATGCCCCTTTTCACCCTCTATTCATTGTAAAATATGCATAACTTGAGCATATTAAAAAAACTATAGCCCACATTGACATTGTATGCCACATTAATCGAACCATATGACAAAAGATAAGCGATCTAGCCTCTTGAATGAATGTAAGTAGATAAATTTTTATATACCTATAGATGGTACAAAATTTCATGGTTAAGTGGAAGCCTCCCATCAACAACAAGATCCAAATATCTGTGTATCTATCTAAATCAAGCCTCTAAACCCTTCAAAGATGTCAATTTTTCCACTAACCTATTATGCACAAAAGTTAAATTTTAGAGCTATGTCACCACTAAAAACAAAAGAAATAGAGCTTTGAAACCAAATCCACACACAAAACAATGTGGTATTCATACAAAGCCATACAAACAAACTAAACTCAGAACATTGGAATGGAAACAACTTCAAATTATGATGCTAGCATGGATTCACTTTACTCAATTGGAGGCACATTTCACAATAATGGGTTCATCTAAAACATCTGTAGGACGTTAAAATAGTAAAGAGATTGATGAAAGATAGAGGAATTAAAAATATATTTAGATGTAGTTGGATTGAAGGCTATAAATTGGCACATGTTTTTTTTGTAGGAGACATATCACATCCAAAAACATGGCAAAGCTATGCAAAGTAGGAGAAATTGGCTTTGAAAATGAAGGCATCAGGGTATGAAGAATCATTTTTCTGCCACCATAGTGAAAATTTAGCACTTTATTTCATCGTTACATATTGGTTTGATGCTTTAAACGATGCATTTATTATATTGAAAATTGCATTACCTTATTGAGATTTTCTTTGTTTCAAGAATAGTTTAATATTATCTACTTTATAGGGCCAACCACGTGAAGATGGAAGCTCATTTGGCCCCTTCGCCCCCCTCACATCACTCTCAATTCCCCATACCCGATCATATAACATTAATAATTTATTCATCTATTAATAACATATAACATTCATTCATTAACATATAACATTCATTCATTAACATATTCACATTCATTCATTAACATATAACATTCATTCTTTCAGTTTTTACATATTATCAAAAATATGGTTGTCATAATATGATTACAATCACTTTTTTTTTGTTTCTTTTTTGAAGCTAAAAAAAGCTAAAGTGGAGTATCATTTTCTAAATCAGTTGTCCCCCCTTTCATTGTTCTGCACTCTACTCATGGTCTTAATTTATGCCTAGTCGTGTACTCACGACATCAGCGCCACTGTATGGGGAGGTCTGCTGCAATAGCAAAAAAATGTTAAATTGATATGTTTTATTATTATTGTTACAAGTATTTAAT
This sequence comes from Sequoiadendron giganteum, assembly GCA_007115665.2. Classification (NCBI taxonomy): domain Eukaryota; kingdom Viridiplantae; phylum Streptophyta; class Pinopsida; order Cupressales; family Cupressaceae; genus Sequoiadendron; species Sequoiadendron giganteum. The sequence goes on from CM021105.1 coordinate 442,833,380, forward strand.
TAATTAAAAGAACATTAGAGTGGCACGCTTTACCTGATGGGGCCATATCATGTTTCTAATCTTGTCTTATAGCCTCATGCTCAACATGCTAAACACCCTCTAAATCCTGATTTGGAGTTGAAACACGAAAGGTTACATTAATTAATACACTAATTACAATTAAATATGTTTAAAAGAACATTAGAGTGGTCCTCTTTACCTGATGGGGTGACATCATGTTCCTGATCTTGTCTAGCCTAATCATGCTCAACATGTTGATCATGCTCTACATGCTATAAAGTTGAAACATGAAAGGTTACATTAATTAATACACCAATTGAAATTAAAGATGTTTAATTGTATTAATCCATACTACATTTTGTATAGGACATGAATACATCCAATACCAGGATACACACCATGACCTTCATCTGCAAGTTGTGCTCCACCCAAACCAGGTTGCATTCCAATGTCATGTGTAGTATTATCATTGCTTGCCTATTTAAAACAAATAGACACATAATTAATTTATGGTGGAAATTAATATTGAATAGGTTGCACAAGTACTCAATTTTAAATAAACTTAATTGAGTTTATTTACCTGTATGTCGGATGCAGTGGAACCTTGCGTTTTCCCAGTCAAGAGTCTTATGCATTCGACTAGGGCTCTATAGCCTTGCTGGAAGGAAATATTCATGTCCTCTTATATGGGCACTCTGATGAATTCAGAGCCCTGCATTTTTGCATAAGATCATGAATTTTGCTTCTATGGTGTGATAAAATCAAAATTGTTTACAATTTATTATTTGGATGCAATATTTCATTTATTGATACTTACAATTCATGCGGCTAATTTCATATAACCACCAGAGCCAAGTTTGTCCTACCCATGTTTTTGTAGTCTTGCCTTTGTTACCTTCGATGTGTTGGGAAGCCTATGAAAAGATTGAAATACGTTAGATTATGTAAAAAGAAAGAGTAATCAGTATATAATTAAATTGTTGATAGTATCACATACCTTCCTTGGCCCGATGGTGTCTTTCCTTTTTTCTTTTTAGACTTCTCCTTTCCATCCAACACCAGGTCGTTCCACCCCCTCTCTGGAATCATGGGGGGACACTCGTACTTTTTTTTCTTCTCTAAATGTGACCTATATTGGTCCCTCACATACTTTAGATAGGTACCCACTTTCTTAAGGTCCTTGTTTCGGTTGAATGTGGTATTACCGAACAACACAACTAAACGATTAATGAGATCATCTTTTAAATATTCATTTTGGGCATTCCATCATGTACTTATGGTGGGCCTGAAGATCTCCAATGTAATATCATTTCCTACAAAATGATCATGGGATCATTAGTCTAAAAAGAGTGATCAATAAGTAAATTTCAATTGGATTATATATAATAATAATTAAAACATTTTAAAGTACTTGGGACCTTCTCTATCTTTATGGGAAGGAAATCCTTGGTCACCAAAAATGTGACCGGAAATGTTCCTGTACTAGTAATATGGGGAGATCCAGGAAATCCCGCTAAAACATCACCAGTACTAGTGGCCTCTGCATCCTTAGGTACATGTCTTGGTGCATGTTCTGGCATGTGTTTGCTGCCAGAGGGTGCACTACTTGATGTCTACATGGTATGTGTTACCAACATTTCATTTGAAAATATAGGCTTGGATGATGGGGTCGGATGATGTGATGTATGCATAGGAAGATCAGGATTGACACTTGTACCAACCCCTACTCCCTAGGCAACACTTGCAGTACCCTAATCATGGCCAACATCATCATGAGGATGCAAATAATCCTGTAAAAACAAAACATATTTTAGTTCATGACATAAAAGAGTACAAAATATAAAACCATGAATGAACTTATGCTATGATTAAAAATCTCATGACAACTTAATTGCAAGTTTTATGCTCTCCCAGTCAATATTTTAACCATTTCTCTCATCTCATCTGTTTGACACACTATGAATATCAACTTAAAGATTTCTTCATTGCATTTTTTTGGGTCTTCCTCATCATATCCACAAGGTTTGTGGAATATGCAATGTCATCATCGCATAATAGTGACTGCACCTCCCCATGGATGCTCTCCTCTACTAGTGCTGGTGCCTTTCCCCGATCAGCCAACTGTGACAAGAATATTAAAAATATTATCAAAATTAACCCAATTAACTTATGAAAACAACATAATAATAATTTTTTTTGCTCATATCTAATTTGTACAATTACAATGAGGTAAACCTGTCAAGTAAAAGTCCTTGAAGATGCATTACGATCTATGCTCTAGGTTGGAGCCTTCCTTGTAGGATCAATGTCCCACTATGACAAAAAATAAATATAAAAAAACATTATCGAAATGAAACCAATAGACTTACAAAAAAAACATAATAATAAAATGGTATATTGGAGTCATTAATTAGAGGTTGGGTAAAATGGTATATAGTACATACCACCCCCATATTAACTGTGTTTTTATCTATGCGATTCAAATTGTAATCGATTAGCAACTCTTCCCCTGAAGTTATTTATTTTATCGCACATACGAATACATGGTTTCCCCCGTGCGCCTCCAATATGCAATTGGGTTTCTTATTTGTTGACCCAAGTCATGTACTATTTATAAACCCTACAATATTCCCTTTATGCTTTTAGTCTTTCTTCAATGTACATAGCCACTCCTTTATTTTGATCCTCATATTTTAGTTGTATATAATTTGTTGACAATGCATACTTTGTATATATCGAACCAACTACATCCAATCTTTGTAACTATAACAGGGTTTGACAAACTCCATCAATTTAGTAACTTTTTCATAATAGACCTTTATGCCGTCCATGCAAAAATAGGCCCAAAGCATGTAATGACAATGGTGCTATGCGATATATCCTCTCATTGATACAAAAATTAGTGTTTATTGGAGGAAGTTCCTTGGGTACCCATTGTTTCCGTAGATTTTTGGACCTCAACAACACCTTGATGTTGCCTATGCTCTCATCCTCATAAGAACATGACCCCCCTTCAGCAAGAAAAAATTCCATGCAATTACAAAATTTTCTTCTAATATGTTGGCCTCTAGTTGATCTCCCTCTTTTAGACCTACTACATGTCTCGCTTTCCTCTTCTCTTCCTGAATTTCCCTTGCTCAAGGAAGACATATCTGAAAATACCTGTTAAGTGGTACCTGCACTCATAAGGATGTTTGATGAATTTCTTTCATGGTGATGTGATCCCAAGGTGACATTATGATTAATCTATCATTTCATCGCTAGAATTTGACAAGTTATAAGGTAATCAAGTCTTGATAGATTGCAACTTATTTTTACTACCATCTAAATGTGTCCATCACAAATTAAATCAATGTATGAAGGAGACTATCCCTTGCAATTAGTGACTTTAAAATGTCATTATTTTACAACCTAACACAAACATGGAGATTGGGAGATGCAGTTCATAGTAGCTGAGGCTATGGAAGCCTAAAAAACCTAGACTCAGTGATGAATTTTCCTACATGAACAATGTATGGAAATGTTCCAAGGATTTTTGCATGAAAATATAGGGGAAAAGGTAATGAATGATAGTAATTATCAATCTCAAAGTATCATAGTCTTAATCCAAGCTATTTGATTTACTAGACTTCTACTTAACATTTTAACTCCCAAACTTTGTAACGAGTGTTAAATGTGAATATGGTCCACCAGTTACACAACCAAGGCCTCCAATGTATTCTATAATTGTAATCAAAGGACTTTTTCTCTTCATTCAAGTAAATAAACTTGAAGGGAAACACATCCAAGTGGTTTATTGGACACCTACATGACTAAAAATAGCAGCAAATTTATATTTAATGCAAATTTCCATTGAAATTTTCTGTAGTGTGCAGAAGAATGGTTTCACCATACATAATATTTTGGTTTAAGTTGTCTTGAAAAAAATGAATTAGAACACTAATAGAAATAATTCAGCTGCATGTGTGAGGTGGTTCAACAGTCAACTAGTGATAAAATCCATATGTCTAAGTGGTTAACGGGTGTGTACTAGGCTTGGTTAAGTCATCATAAGTTTATGCTTATGCAATAAAAATTGTTTAAGTCATATTAAATCTTCCTATGTCTAATTGCTAAGATACTTTTGGTATGTTTCAAGGTAGGATGAGTGGTTACATCAATGTTCTAGTTCTCTATGACAAGGTTTCAACATCCTTAAATAGTGAAAGTTAGTGCTCATAGTCATTTGAAACAACAACATTTTGATTATGTATGATGGTAGGATTTGAGAACTTAAAAGAATTGGCTACCCAACAAACTTAAAGTTAAAAGAAACTTTTTTAGTTTAAGGGGTTAGAACTTTCTTTCATCTTTTCATATTGGTTTGATGCTTCAAATGATGCATTTATTATCCCACTTCTATCATATTGTATTCCCATCTCATTGAAAATAAAAAAGGTTAAACATTTAGCAATCTTCTATTCTTAGCTTTGAAGTTGTTGGCCTTGCATACTTGTTTTGTTGAGTCACAAGTTTGCATGATAAGAAAGGAAGAATGAAATTTAAAATTTTAAATTTTGCTAAGACCCTATCTTTGAGTTTCTCCACTTTTTTTCCCAAGCAACCATAATATTTTTTGGTGAATGGGGGTCAATAATATGTTCTACAATCAATGGAAGATGGCTCCATGTGATACAGGCATAGCTCATTGGGGAGTCTCTGGTGCAGGAGCACCTACACCTTATGTTCACAACTGGAGCATTAGAGGTTGATCATAGAAGTGTCTAGGGAGGTTTTCAAAGTTGTTTGATTTTTTAATAAGGTCTAAAATACCATTTATTGTTTCATTGATCCATATTGTAAACAAGATCAAATATGTGAAGAAATTGTCAATGATGGTCAAATATTGTCAATGTAGGTAGAATAGGTTTTCTTGTAGGGAGTCATGTATTAAAGGTGAATAAGGTCTAACAAGACCATTTTCAATGTGTTTAGGGTGCTTGGAAGTCATCTAGTTGATAATGTAAAAAGTTGCAATTGTTGAGTACATTAAAAGTTGTCAAAATTGCAATTTTGCAAAATAATGGGTTGTTAAGTGTTTGTAAGTCAGTTATGGACATTGGTTGAAGGTATTTGGGGTTTGAGATGATTTAAAAATCCTTCCAAGGCCCGAGAAAAGGTTTTTGGAGGAGTTGATACCAAAATTTCATATCAAATACCATGTTATTGAAGCAATTTTCTATGTTTTTACTATTTTTCTGAATTTCTTTTGTGTTGTACAGATCTATACAAGATTAAAATGCTCTGAGATCATTGGTGTAGATAAATATATGTGTTTGATTTCATTTTAATTTGTTTTGAAGTGCTAAATCATTGTTTGTGGGAGAAAACAATCAAATACAGGGATTGCCCTATTTTTCCTGTGTAAGGGTTTGAAGGCTAAAAACAAATGATATCCACCAATCCACCATCTGTCTTGAAATTGTAACTTGGTGGATTGGTGTGCAACATGGTAGGATAGAGTTTAATTTAATTTAGGGTTCTGTTAAAGCAAGAAACTTGGCATTGAAGTGATGCCCTAGGGTTGACAGGGGCAATTTTCTTGTGAATTTGTGGTTGTTAAGTCAGGGTTTGTCAATTTAATGGATGGAACAATATGAATGAAGGTTTTTTGTCCTATTGCAAGATTATTTTAATGTGTTGAAGATAATAGTTGAGTTAGGGAGGTCAGGTATATGGTGTTTCTCTAAAACCCTAGTGTTTCTCTTCTTACAAGTGCATCATTTTCTTTCGAATGTGGGTTGACCATGACAAGTGCTTAAGTGTTGATCCATTATGCTTGGTCAAGATTGGAAATACATGATTTGATTTATGTCTATTTCCCCATTTCCACACTTTTAGATTATATGTAACATGATACATGCAAGCTTGTTGCATTTGATTAAGGTTGGTTCTTTGAACTAATTTTCTAGTGTATATGTGACTAGGTTTAGTATAGGGCCTTAAGTCATGAATGTCAAGCTTTCTATGGATCTAAAACATGTTATATAAATCATGGGAAGGGTCAATCAAGTAGGGAGTATTTTGTGATTGAATGTCTCCATGAATTTTTACAAATTTTCAAGGGAACCTTTGATCCCAATGACCAGTTCTCTATTGCCACATTTTCTTGCCCAATGTAGCAAGAGGTACATTAATGCATGATAACATTCTAATGCATTACAAACTATTTCAAAATAGTCTTTTCTTATTACATGTGGATTTTTGTCGTTTTAAAATGGATAATAGAAGAATTTTTAGTTGTAGATGTCTTCTATTTTTATTTGTATATACATATTCAGGTTAGTTATGCTGATGGTTTTCAAGCCCTTCCCCTTCTCAATGTTTACTCAATTTTACAATGGACTAGGTACTAGTACAATTGGTGAAAGTATAAAATAAATTAGTTTAAAAATCTATATTATTAGAATATGAGTAGTTGTTAGGTTTTGGTACATCCACATGATCCAACACTGTAAATTGTGTCATATCTTATGCAAGTTGAAACTAATAAAGAGTTTAACGATCATGGTTATGTGTTTCTCACTTGAACATGTATGAATTGTTAAATGGATACACTTGAAGGAATATTACATTTTTTTATATTAGGTTTAAGTGGAAGAGAATTTTCTATTTTCTTGTTAGAGGTTTTGAAGGTCCAATTGCAACTAATGTTAACATGAAACTAGTGACAAAGTTGACACAATTCTTATAGCTTCAAACTAGCATGCTCATTGTCATTTCTTTGCAAAATCCAAACCCTACTAATAATTTGTAAATGGAAGCTAACTTCACATAGCTAACTAATTATTAGCTAGAAGGGTCTCATTGTAGAACCCATTAAGCACATGTTTATACAAGGGAATGAAAGATCAAATTCTAAGATAGTTACTTTAGATGAGTCAAACACAATTTCTTGCGATAAAGGGACTCTACAAGGGCATTTCAATCCTGATCAATGGTAGAGGAATCCACAGATGTAAGTGGGCAAGAAAGTAGCTAAGGCATCAAAATTGTAGGTTAAAGAGAATGGGGGTGCCAAATATCACTTACAATACTCATTGTCCTAGCCATGGTCATCGATTTTCCTTGAGTGCCAGCCTCAACCTCGTCGCTTTGGCTTCCCTCTTGCCCTGTTGCACGCTAAGCTATGTGTGCTCCTGTGCACGCGTATTGATTTGCAGGGTTTTTGCTCCTCCAAACTCTTCCTGATCACTGGTATTGACCTTTCACTTCTCCAGTTTGACACGCGAGCTACTGCAACCTAAAAAGAAGGTTTCGATGAAGGTTTTAGAGTATGTTAATTAAAATGAAAATTATGGGCGTGCCATTTAGGTTTTCATATTATACATAGTTAAGTATATATTAGCTATATTTTACTGAATAAATAATATAATTATTCTATTTATTATAATTATATATTATATTCTTTAAATATACATATAAAATTATTATATACATATAATAATTAATAATTATAATTTATTATAATTATATATTATATTCTTTAAATATACATTATAAATTATTATATACTATTATATTAAAATTATTAAATACATATAAAACTATTATAATTAATAATTAATAATAAGTATATTTTTATATAATACAAAATATAATTAATATAATAGTAATATTAGATTAAATTATATATAATATAATTATATTTATTATTATATAATAGTATATATAGGCTTTTACCTGATAGTTTAGAGGATTTTACCATTACACTACAACTGGTTTACCATTAAATGATAGTTGAAACTTGTTTTCCAATGACACAATAGTGGTTTCCAGGCATGAGATTTGTTTCAAGCTCAAATCTCACAATAGATGTAGTTTTTGTTAGCAAGGCCCAAAAATTTAGTTATCATTGTTGGCGTGAACATGTATTTTACAATAATATTTTAACATTTTGTCTTAATCACACCTAGTTAGTTAATTGTATTGATGGAAACCTTTAGTTGTCTAAATTCATGTGCATATACATATGGGCCCTTATATATAATATAGGAAAGGGTGAGATAAGCTAGGGTAGATGAGAGCCCCTCATGTGCATATGAAACTTATTAGGACATAGCTAGTCACATTCACATGTGTGATTCTCACTTACTCCAAATACCTTCTTGTATCATCCTTGACTATATACAAAATCATCTCTATGTACATTTTTATCACATCAATAAGGTGTAATATTCATAGGGTTTAGATCTATTTCAAGAATGGATACCTTTTTTGGCTTCCTAGTCCATATGGTGTATGCGTTTTTGTACATCTATGTTGATGTTGTACCATTTTTGCATCCTTTTGTGTCACTCACATATTTCCTTGGTAGATGTAACCAACACACAAATATGGTGTACAAAGAAGGGATTTTCATTTTTTTAGGATTTATTTAATATCTTTTATATAGGGTTTGAAATGACCCATATAGCACCATACTTATCTTAGGTGTAAATAGGGTTCCCCATTGGGCATAGGACCCCCTATATTCCCTTGTCATAACCATAGGTAGTTAACATTTTTTTTGACATATTTGTGGTTGTAGGGTATGCAACACTACGAGTAGGTTTACTTAAAATTATTAGTGTTATTATCTTATGTGGTAGATCTTATTTTATAGTCCTCATGATAGAAGCCCATGTAGTCATAATATTTAGTGCCTATCACATAAGAACTAAATATTTTTTGAACACCACTTGGGACTACCACCAACATTGGAAATCCTTAGTCATCTCTACTCTACTAGGTATCTCAACCATTTTGTCACTCCACTAGTGACCAAGGCCACCTAAAAGCATCATCCTTATATACCATAGGGGCCTTTTTTTATCCCTTTGAGGCTATTTCTTTCAAAATCACACAAATTTTTCCTATGATGTCATATTTTTGTGATTCACATAACCTTCATCCATGAGTCAAAATTAGCTGACTTCTTTCAATTGATTAGAAAATACAAGGAATCTACTTGTAACCTCCATTTTTTGTTTGACAAGCCTATTTTCCTATAAATTATAATTTTTTTTATGTTATTAATGGTTGATTTTTTATTTTCCATTGTTAAAATTTACCATGTGTATTAATTCATTTGAGGGGCTAAAAGGAAAAATTTAAGTGCCCATTGCCCTTTTCTCTCTCTTAGTATTTGTTGTCCTAATAGATGAATCTAGGGCTATTGAGATGCTATCCCTACATAGCTATCACAGAAAAATTAAAGATTGAAAAAAGCATAAGGTTCTATGGTAAATGTTAGCTATCAAACCACTTATATGTATTAACGAGTTTTAAAATAATATTTACAAAAAAAATGGTGAAGCCATGGGTTTGATTGGATTACATGATATAGGTAACTTTCTTTTTATATTGTGGAGTGCACAACACCTCAAAAGGTAAATGATGATTTTCATGATCTATTTGGTAGCATTAATGAGTTTTATGCATTACAATTAGATGAAAATTTGATATATATTTCTTATGATGTTCATTGCTTGATTGGGATTTATTTAAAAATTTCAAGTTATTGTTATTGAATTGAAGGGTAGTTTAAAAGAAAAAAGTAATAAGGAATGTATCTTCTTGAATTTTTCTAAGGTAAAGGGCCCTTTTGAGGTGTTCTCCTCTACCTTTGACTCACCACAAATGGAATATGAACTAACTTTAAGATACCCACCCTAGATATTTTCTATGAGAACCTTAATAGGAAGCATTCCAAACTTAGATAATTGGGTGCTCTTCCTAGTTGTAAGTCAAGCATTAATGGATCAATATTCCAAAAGAAAAGGTAAAAATAGGTAAAATATTTAAAAAAAAATACTTTATGTTGTAACTCTCCATCCAAAAATATATGTAATTCAAACAAATAATCCACACCTCCCACTTTTAAGACTAGCGAGTCTTGCTCCAAGACAAGGAAGAAGTCAAGTGACATGTGAAATTATTGTGGAAAACTTAGGCATATTAAATCTAGGTGTTGGAAGAGGGTAGAGACATTAGAGTAAGTCATGTAGTAGAAAAATATTTCTATCTCCAAACCTTCTTCCACTTATAAAGGCTATTTCCTTTCTTCTTTGGCTTCACATAAACCATTATCTAGCTAGATAGTTGATTTAGGTGCTTCAAATAATATGAATCATCTTATTTCTTCACTTTCTAATAGTAACACTTCTTAGTAAATAGTTGAAAAATCTCCACAAGTTTTAGTTTTAGGATCAAGAAATATATAGTTGGTAGATGGTTGCATCAATGATGTTCTCTTTATTGCTAATATTTCTACTAACCTTATTTATATTTATTATATTTTTCATTTTAGTGATGGGAATATTGTAGAGTTTTCTCCAAATGATGGGAATATTTAAGTGATTGCTAGTTAAGTTTGATTTGTGTGTTTTATTTTAGAACTAGAATGGTAGAGATAGGATAGAATAATATAACCATTGGTTGAAAATTCATTTTAAGAACCTTAAATTCATACCTTAAACCTACAAGATAAACCTTATAACAAAAATCAATGCAAGATGATATCATTGGATGAGTATTAGTTGGATAGTATATTATTACTAGATCAATCAAGAGAAAATTGATAGCTAAGTACTCAAAATTTATTTTATTGACACTTGATAACTGCAAGATTATAGAGGTATTATGTTTCTCAATTGAAGTAAAAACATCATGAATTAATTATGTAACCATATAATTCAATGTAACTCTATAAAGAAATCAATATCAAATAGATAATATAATCGCATAACTCATACATTTCAATGTCATTGATCTTCTTCTTCATCCAACTCTTTGTCTGTATCATCTAATCCAGATTCGACATTGTAAGGATCGGTCATATCATCATCATCATCATCATTGATATCAGTTTCGATAATGTCATCATCCATATGGATATCATCTTCATGAACATTAACTCCTACATCATCATGATCTAGTTCCTCTTCTTCGACATCTTCATCAGGCACATCATCAACTAATTGTTGATCTTAATAATCATCTACATCATCTTCTAGTTCTTCGGTATCTTCTTCTTCCACCACATTATACTTTACCACCCTTCCTCTTGGATCATGTCTAACAAAAAATGACCAACCCGGTTTACTTGGAACCTCTGAGTAAAATGCCTTCTCACATTGGCTTGGAAGAACATAGGGCTCATTTCCAGCTTGCTCGATCGACCTTGTATTAACCATGGTAAATTCAATATCATGTTCAATAACAGTTGTCTTGGGATCATTTTCATTCAATCATAGATTTTACCATTGGATGACGAACAAAACTAATTTGAAGGACTTAAAGTCACACTCAAGTATATCATTCAAAACCCCATAGTATCAATTTTCTAAGACTTTTATATGTATGTCGCTTCTAGATGAAACATTAGTCAATTGAAAGACTGCACTTATCCTAGAATCACAAGTTTTCTTCGTGTCATACAACTTTTTGATTCAAAATTTATGACCATTGCACCACATAGCCTTGTGGTGTTTCACCTACAATATGTCAAACATGCAAAAATTATTGCATCATTAGTTGATAAAAATATTTATTCTTGGCCGAATGTATGCAAAGAAAATAAAATCAACATATATATATACATCAATATAATTTAAAATAATTAAATAATATGGGTGATTAATATATTTATACGTACCTATTTATCTCTTAAACCATATGCTAAATCAATTTCCCTTGGTGTAACATTGGAATCTCCATTACAATGATCTTCTTTAACCAATGAAGCCACACCTTCCCATGTTAATGCACAACCAGATTGTTGACATAATTCAATCCATACCATCATCTAATAAAGATTGTTTGTGATGTAAAAAAGTAGTGCATCCCACTCTCGACCAACTGTATAAAAATAATTTGAAATTCACAAATGACGGATAATTAGTTAATTACAACGGTATATGACCTTAATTTATAATTGATGTATATTGAAGATTAATAATTAAATAAGTATAATATACATAAAAACCAAATGTAAAATGTATTCTAATTAATCTCCATGACCATCTTATAATTACCTCTCACTTTCCTCAATCTACCTTTCCTCATCAGGTACTCCCCTTCAAATTTGTCAATGGAGTTGGGATCCCAAATGCGATCTACATGGATCTTTGCTACAAACTTAGGAAGATATTCAGTAATGTACACCATGGTCTGGTATACCATATATCCCTCCACCATAAAACCCCCAGGATGTGCTCTTTGTCTAACCAAAGCCTTCAATTTTTTTAAGTTCTTCTCAACCATCCACATTAACCTTGTGTGTACAGTTCCACACAATTCAATCTCCTCAATTTGGTGTATGATGTAGTGTTCTTGTGCATTGAAAAAAGTCAAAGGTAGACACTTTTACATTTCACTCATTAGATGAGGAATTTTTCTCTTCCAATAATTTATATCTTCTCTATGGATTTCTCTAGATGAAAACCATCTACAAGTGATTCAAGGTGCAAATATATTAACGGGATTTGACAAAAGTATACAATATATTACATAACAAGTAAAACAAATGGAAAATATAAGATCTATACAAAAATTTGAAGAAATATTGCTACTTACCTCATGTATTTTCCAGGATCATATATAACTTGCTTGACATTGTTGTTGAAGTTGTCTAGGAGAGATAGAGGTAGAACATACTGCAACAATTATAAAATGATCTTTTCATTATTTTTCCAAAATTAGTAAACATAATACATTGAAAAGTACATACAGTATACAAATATATATATAATATACCAGAATAATTACCTTAATGAAGGTATTCCAATCATGCATTTTCATCCCTAACCCAAATTCACCTTTCTTTCTTATGATATTGTTTATGTTTGCAGAAAATGCTGTGGGAAATCAATTTTTTTGTATGACTTATTTTATAGCATTGCTTTGCTGCTCCGTTAATAACCAAGGAAGGACACTTATATTAATTTGGTCTCCATCGCTATTTAATTGAATGAAATTTTTCATTGCATGATTGGCTTCCTGAATGTCACTAAAATTTTGACAATTTTTTCTTTGTCATTCCTTCCATCCAATATTTTCCATAACGTTTCTGTTATATTCTTTCTGATATGCATTGTATCAAACAAATGCACAATTTTTAGCTGCTCATAGTAGGGCAACCTACTAAATTTTTAGGGATAACTTTTCAGTCCTTGTGGAAGCCGATCATTAATGTCTTGACAACCTTCATGAAGCATATAAGTTAAACAAATTAACAATGACAATCATTGTCAATTACAACATGAGTAAACAAAACACAATATAAAACTATAACTTCCAAACATATCATATATGATAGATAAACAATTTGATCTGATGTATAACCTTGACAATTAATTCTATTATATTCCAACTTCCATAGGCGAGGTGTCATTCTTCGTGGTTTTGATGTAGTCTCTTCTTTCCCATTGAAAAAATATTTTTCAGTAGTTCGATACTTATGATTTCTATGGAGGAAGTTCCTATAATCATCAAACACCTGCTTTCCTAAACTTGTTGCACGGCGATATTTCATCTTTGGACCACAAACTGGACAGGCAAAATTTTCGTTTGTTTGAAGACCTGCAAGATCATATATAATTGGATTAAACATGTCAATTTTTATAATTATATATAATGAATAGATAATTAAAAAAACATGCATGATATCTACTTCATAAAATTAAATATTGTTAAAGTACAGTTGACCGTTATAACATACCACAAAAATGTGTCAGCGCTGGGGCATCATGAATTGTCCATACAAGCATTGCATGGAATTGAAATTTTTCTTTGTCCTATTGGTCTAGAGATGTCATAAATAGTGACGCCATTCCATAACTTTAGTAACTCATCGATAAGAGGCTCAATATATACATTCATATCTTTAACTTGGTACTTACCTAGTTGAATGAACATAAACATTACAAAATTATTATAACCATTTTACTGCAGTATATATAAATTAATGTATATGAATATTAAATGAAAAAAATATGTCATTAGGAAACAAATACAACAAATGAGATGCTACTACATCAAAGAAAATTGATGTAAACAAATACCTAGAACAATCATTTTCAATATTATGTGCTCCATCTTTATTGACATCCATGGAGGAATGTTATTGTTGATAAAAAAAATAGGCCACACTGAGTAAATAGATCTCAGCTCTCGAAATGGATTGACACCAGTCGTTGCCAATGAAAGCTTGAGATTACAAGGTTCTTCTTTAAAGTGTGGCCATTTTTACTCCATGTCCCTAAATGAAGAACCATCCATAGGCATTCAAAGAATTTCATCTCCACTTCTATTACATGCATGGTAATCCATAAATTGCGCTAATATTTTGCACCTAAATAATCATTGCATACGTGGAATAATGAGAATATAACAAAGAACCTTGCGAGGCACCTTTTTTGTTAGTTGATCTATTCGATATCTACTGATATGACATTCTGGGAATTCTGTTGCAAATTCATGTTGTTTATGATATATAATATGATCATTGGTACATGCATCTATTTCTTGATACTCCATTCCAATATCTTTCATAATTCCAGATAAATCTCAGTATGAGCAAGGTAAAATATTTGATGGTGGTAACAAAAATTCACCTATCGATCTACAACAAAAAAATAATTTTTTAATATAAAGAATATTAATGGTACATATTTCATCCTTTATTTACTATTGATGAACTAACAACAATTAAAATAGATGAAAAAAGATGACATATATGACATACCTTAACATCCATGAGATTGCTATGTTGGATAAACCATTCATAACCTTCAAGTTCACCAACAACAATACAGTAGAGATAAGAGTTGTTTGGGAGCCTTCATAAAGGGGCTCGTATGCCTTCTCAAGTACAGGTAAATCATGAACATCATCAAAGTCATCTTGATTATCATGATCAGTTGTGCCATTAAATGTGTCATGGATCAATGTATTTGTACCATCATCTTCAACTGTGTTTTCTAGTGCATGATCATCTTCTTCCATAGGATCATTAAGTTCATCTTCGATATTCACAACTCCATGTTCCTCCATTTGCAAAACCACATTCTCTAGGCCATTATAATCTATATGATGTGCCCTAGGGTGCCCCACCTTTATAAAAATGATCGACACAAATAAACCATTATTATGATCAAGTAATTTTTTATATATATAAAAAATGTTAAAATGATATAAATATTTACAAATTCAATCAATATAAAGACATATAATGAACAACTTACCAATGGACGATAATCATGCCCCCCTTCAGAGTGACCATGCTACCTCCAATGTTTCTCAGCTGTTGTGATTAAAAGTCTTCTCGTATTTAAGCCCTTGCAATTATTGGAAGGACAATAACATTTCCCATCACCCTTTCTTTTAAATCTAGCCCACATTTCATTTTGTTCTGCACTAATATTATCTGACATTTTCTTTACCAAGCTTGAATATTTAGGTCTTCAAAAAACATCAAACTCACACTCCAATAATTTTTAATCATAGACATGTAACAGAATCTAATAATATTTTGCACCAAATTAAAAAAAATCGGCCTATAACCTCCACAAACTATCACTCAAAAGTATCACAAATTCGCAAGTAGGAAAAATTCTCAAATACTATCGCAAGTATAAATAAAATGTCGAACTAATTTTTATTTATTAAAACTTTTGCCTAACATTCGTCAAAATTTCGACGAACGTCAGCAACAAATTTTTTATTTTTATTTTAAAAAGTACACATGTACCCAATGATTCATCTAATTGAACAAATTTCTTCAAAAAAATTCATCGTATTTTTTAGTCAAATGAGTTAGTGACATAAACACAACTTAAAAACAAAACTAAAAGAAATAGAGGTGCTAAAGAGCATAGGCATAGATGTCATGGCCTTGCTCAAAATTTAAATGAAGAAAACAACAAATAAAATCAAGATCCAAACTTGAATGAAGAAATGCATGATGAGTCTGCCCCTTCCCCGAAATAAAAAGACCCTGTAATGAAACCATGACAAGAGCTAAACCCTCCTTCAGACATTATCATTCGACCTCCTATTGTGATTAATTTATATGGCAATGAGGAAGTTGCTAAAATTGATGAAGAGGTGCATAATGAATTGAATACATTATTTTCCTCTTCTATGAGTTTAAATGACAATTCTCCTAAGAAGAGTGTTGAACCTAGTGATGACCCTAGTTTGGCACTTGTTATTTTCCCTCTGGCTAGTTGTCTACCTTTTGTATATGATGAACATGATTGGGATGTAGATTACTTGATCATAGGTTGAATCACATGTTCCTTACTAGTATTTTATATTAGATCTTTTTCTTTTTCTTTAGTGTAATTGCATGTGCGTGATGTCATCCCCCCGTGTTGTTATGTTTTGATATTCTCTTTCTTTGTGGAATTCCTCTATTTATACCTTCATTCTTCTTTATGTCGTACATCTTGTCACTTTTCCTTTTATTTGGAATTCTTCTATTTATGCAAGGCGTTGAGACATTCATGTCTCTTCCATGTTGACCCAAAATTTTTCTCTTTATCTTTTCTTTGTCTTGTTTTTTCCTTTTGGGGATGATGCAAGGCACCGAGACATTCATGTCTCTTCCATGTTGACCCGAAACCTTCTTTTCTTTGTTTTTTATCTCTTTGTGTCATTCTTCTAGTTCTATGAGTATTTGGGGAATGATGATAGTTGTGAGCTCTCTAAAAACATTCTAGCAAGAACATACTAACCCCAAATCCATAGATCCCTTAAATGTGTTTGGTTTTTTCATTTTGGGGACAACCCCTCTCTTTTTCTTCTCTTTCACATGACATAGATTTACTTGGAAACATATGACTTGGCATAGGGATTTCCAAGTTATCTCTCATGTCTTCTTTGTTATTTTCATTTTTTATTTTCTACTTTAAAGTAATTTCTGGGTGCTGCCACAATAATGGGTTACACTTTTTGGGACATCCCAATTTTTACTAAAATCACATATTTTTAGAAAATATAATGATTTAAGCCTTAAAAAGGTTCCATTTTAAGGGTTTTAATTGAAGAGGGTTTGATCAAACCCACTTATATCAAATCCCCTTAGATAGAAAGCCGCTAGTTTTAAACTATACCTATAATGGAGTCTCCTCTACACCTATCAAAATGCTGATAAAAAATCACTTTTGATTTACCTTTTAGGGGATCAAATTAATTAATTTAAAATTATTTTTTTGTAAACATGTATTACTTATTATAAGCTTCCCAAAAAGTATAATTTTAAATATATTTAATTTTATTATTATATTTATTTTTTATTTCTTGTGAATGTAGGTTTTTCAATGAACATCGAGGTCTTTATTTCACACATACAGAAAAATAGGAAAAGAGAGAAAAAAAATTCTTAAAAATCCATGTACACTAGCTATTGATGTCCTAATTCCAACAAAAAAAGAATAAGTTAATTCAAATGAATACAAAAAAAGTTATGCAGCTAAAAGTATAATATATCCAATTTATAATTACTCCGAATTAGAAAATTAATAAAAAAATATATATGCAACAAAAAATTATGAAAAAATATCCATCCCCTAGATAATGGTGTGAAAACACTGTATTTAAAAAATTAGAATTGTATGCTTTCTATAAAAAAAGTTATGCAGTCGAAAGTAAGCATTAGTTTTTGAAAATGATGTTTAGTAAAAAAAATAAGTTAATAAAAACTACATAAAATAATTCACAATTTATTTTTAAATTTTTGTAAAAAATATAATTAGATTCTCAACACAAAATATCACAAATCACTAGTTTTCTTCATCTTCAAATTCTTAATGGTTTAGTTTCTATAGGCGTACAAAAGTGAATATTTGGTGAAAAATGTTGATTTCAATGTGAAGTTTGGCCAAAAAGTGTAACCCATTATTGTGGGATCACCCTTCTCACAGTATGGTGTTTAGCAATTTCTTTAAAGTGGGGGAATACATTGGAATTATTATTTTAAATTTTTATTTTGAATGGTTCATGGTGTAGTCTTCTTAATTCATGCAATGCATGTTTCATTTTGTGGATGACATTAGGTATGATGTCCTTATAGAGTGTGACCTCTCTCAACATATTCCATTCCTCTTAGTGGCTTGATGCGACACACTACATCCCCTAAGTTGTGAATATTCTATTCTTTGATTGGTCCTCTCTTGGAGACGTTAGGCATGATGTTCCCCAAGTTAAAGACCTCGCATGAATTAAGCATGACTCCCTTGAATGTTCCCTATTGTTGCATTTGTATTCTCTATTATATGGCCACCTTGCATAATACATCTTGCATGCCTGTAGAGCCATCTTGTTTGTTCATGATTTCCAAGCATGCAAAGTTTTTCTTGCATCATGAAGCTCAAAGTTCATTGTTCATGAGCTCCAAGCATACAAAGTTTTGATTGCCTCCCGAAGCTCGAAGGTAAATTTTTTTGTGTGGCGCCTTATCAAAGTTATCAAGAGGTATAACTTTGGTATAGTTTTTGATGGGAAGCTCGACCAAGGCATGGATTTCCCTTAGCCACTTGTGTGTGTGTGTGAGTGCATATCGGTTGTGTGTGTATGTGTCTCACCTTCTTGGACTTCTCACCTAATAGACAACCTGAAGTTTTGTTGCCTCAGAGTGAGTGTGCATTTTTTAGACAAATAGCCTAGATCTGATCCACGTCATGATGGAAAAATGGTCGAAGCTTGATCCACCCCTTCTATTTTATTTTACCTTTATTTTTCATCTTTGGTAGTATATGCTTGTGCCTTTATGATGCTCTTTATTGTTTTCATGTGTGTTCTTTTGTGCCTATGTTGGTTTGTCATGAGATCTTGACCTTGTGCACTTGATTACCCCCCTCAATTTTTTTCATCTCATCTTACCAACATTGGTACACTTGGACACCTCTTGAAGTGAGTTTGTCTACTTTAGTATGAGTTTGAAGCAAGTTCATCCTCTCAAAAAAGTGGGGGCTAAATGGAGTGTCAAAAAATATCATTGGTAAAATTTTCACACTTGTTTTGGCCCTCCCTATAAATTTTAGCTTAATGATGCCTTGAATTAGTGTTGTAATGTGTTTAAAACTCACATTAGCTCTTGGGCCCTTGTGAATTAAATAAAATGAATCATGCCTTATTTTGGAGTGTTGCAAAGTATTGTAACACACTTTCACACTTTTATAGGGTTTTCATTAATAATTGGGCTTCTTTATGCTTTAATTGGCCTTAAATTACATCCACAATCCTCATTTAATGTGTCTTTTCAAGGATGATCTTGACAAAAATCAACATCCAATCATAAGGGTATGTGTAGGATCATCATGGAAAAAATAGGTCCTTAAGTGACAATAAAATTCAGAAAATCAGAGTTAGGCAACTTGAAGTAAAAATTTGAATAAGTTATCTATATTATTTAAAAAATATGTAAGAATAGAATCTATAGAAAATTGAATGTAGTTTCTAAACTACTAGGTTTTTTTAAAAAAAATAATAATTTATTTGGTGAAAACTTAAAATTTCAATGTAGTAGTACTTAAATTTTAGGGAAAAAATAAGAAGTAGGTGTCTGTCTGACCACCCTAGCCACAATAAAATGATAATACTTTTTTATAAGATTTTAGATATACGTAGGGGACTCATGTCCCGATGTGATGCATATTTTTTTGTAATTTTTTTCCAGGTAAATAATTAATTATGAATTTTTTATTACAAATTTTAAAAAAATATAAAAACTTGTATGTCTGACCACCTTAACTTGCTCAAAACTTCATGAAATTCAATTTTTTTTTTTTAATCCTATAGTATGTGAAGCATAGAATGTGACACATGTTTCAGATTCAGAAAATGTGATACCATTTGAAAGCTATAGATTTTTTCAATCAGCCTATCAATCAAGATTTTAGTCGTAGTTCAAATAGAAAATTAATAATAATTATTTATTAAATTCAAAGTAAAGCATAATTTATATTGGTGGAAAGATGAGAATCTCCTTTAAAAACCCTTTTCTTTTCATCAATTTTGGGTAAAAAAAAAGTCATCAGCCACATGGGCCATCATATCACTTAGATATTGCCACTTTTTGGCTCATCATGATCCTGCACATACCCATAATTAAGGTGTTTTTAGGTTGTGTGACCTAGATTTAGTGATCTGGGACTCATTCACCACCTTGGGTGTATGAGTCCCACCTAGGTTTTGGGGTCCCAATCCTGATTTCACACCTTTCTAAGAATTTTTGAATTCGGTCCCATAAATTATGCCTAATGGGACTCATTTGCCACTTTGGGTGAATGAGTCCCATGTGGCCCAAAATTAAAATTAATTCAAATTCTTGGTGGGATTTTATCCTCCTAGATCTGATGTTGGCTTGTAGCATTATAATTTTGGGAATTCTTGTATAATTAAGTATAAAATACAAGTTTCTTTCACTCATTTTAATCCTAACAAACAATCAAGTAATCCTTATAGCGAAATTGAGTTCACAAGAGAATTCAAGCATTTACAAGAGAATTCAATAATCTTCAAGGGCATATTATCAAGCATTCTAGAACATTATTCAAGCATCAAGCGTCATGTCAAAGATTTCATGCATCATGTTTGTTTTTGAGCTAATAATTGTGATGTAGGGTATCATGATTCAAGCTAGCATTTCAAGTCAAGATCTATCACATTCAAGTAAGATTCAAGATCCACATCCATTGAATCCATATCATACATGTTTGCAACACTTCATTTCTAGGGTCTGGTGAGTTGCAACATCATATTTTTTTCATTCATCATTCTCCACTCCTATTTCATTTCATTTCAAGGTTTGTTACCAAAATAGGGTTTGACCAAGGAAACCCTCTATCCATTAACAAAATAACATTTTACCCTCTCTTTAGTGTGTGATTTCTAGGTTTATATTGAAGACACATTGAAGATAAATCTTGGAGAAAGTTGTCAAAGTGCCTAAATATTTCAAAGTTATCATCAAGCATTGGAGAACATTGGAGAACATCTACAGGTTGATTTACAGAGATTTAGATCCAGAAACCTAAAGAAGTAGATTAGGCAGACTAAGAAGAGCAGATTCAGACCTTGAAGTTCTAGCTAACTAGACTGATTTTCTAATTCTAGTGGAGTCCTAGTTTAGGTCAAATTTCATATTTTTATAGATTTGAATACCCATTTGCTAGATTCCTATTCTTGTATAGAAACCTAGATCAGGGATTGATTCACCCAACTTGGCGTATGAGTCCCAATCAACATTAAAGTTAGAATCTCTAGCATTCCAGAGCCTCATTCAACCATCTTCAAGTTTCTAGGTGTACAAATTCCATCTTGCATCTTTCTATTTTGATTTACATACTTTTCTAGGTCATTTAGTGAAACATTGCATCATATTAGAGTTTGGGAATTTCATCTTGCATTACATTTGTCTTTCCAAGCCCTAGCTTGGTGGTGAACCCCTCATTATTTTAAAATCATCCCCTAGGACAACCCTATTGCAAGAAATATTTCTCCTTTGCATTGAGATCTCGAGGGTTATCCTTGAATGAAAGAGAGTGAAGATTGTTATTCTATCTCCCAAGCATAGAAAGCAACAATTTTCCACCTTTCAAGTAGATCAGGTCAACCTTCTACTCTCGAATCTTTGTGACCTAGAGCCTTGGTGTGGCTGGTCCTCCTCCTCTATAGATAGGATGTTACAAAACTTAGATACTATCTCCTTGGTTAGTAGGCTAGTAGTTGATTACATCAATTAAAAGGAGAAAACGCTAGTTGTGGAGGAAGAGATTAAATAGGAACTTAACACCTATGACACCAAATAGATTATGCTGGAGCTAGACATGAATACTCTTAAGGAAAATATGAATAGGATCATTGATGTCAGTAGATCCACAATAATAGTTCTTTTGAGATAAAAATTATGAATGACAAATCAAATATATATTTTTGACCTTGAAGTTCCTTCAACATAGATGGAAGAGAAAGACACTAATATTGTTCCTAGCTCTAAGACTAGTAGTAATAAAAAGAGAAACCACAATGAGGAAAAAAAATAATTATAGGAGTTTATGGATTATCATGAATTTATTACAAGTAAAATATAGTAGTTAAAACTCTAAAGAAACTATAATTCTTTGCTCCTTTTTATTCTTCTTTATTTCTCTATTTTTGTTATGAAATTTTTATGGCTCTACTATTGATTTTTTTGATGGTCAACTAATTATTTGTTATTTTTTTTCTATTTGTAACCAAGTTTCATTTTCCCTTTGAAACCTATTTTACCCCTTTAATAAAAATAAAGAGGATAATGCTCATTTGACCTAGATGATAAACATTTTTCCTAGTTATAATTTATCTATAACTATTTATCTTTCCTATTAGGAAAAAACAAGAAAATAAATCCAAAACAAACTTTACTAAGTTAAAAATAGAACTAGTAGCAAGTTTATTTTAAGAGTTTACCAATATCCTTCAAGTGGGGTTGTAATTTCTAGACTTGAGAAGATTTTGTAGCACTATAGCAAGTGATTATTTTAATGGAATCTACAAATCCTTTTTTATTTATTATGTAAATTCATTAATATCTATTTTTTAACTCTAAGATATTTTACATATTACAAGGATAACATAATTATTTTGATAAAATATTATTCTTGGCAATAGATTGTGAAATATGAAATTCTAAATGAATGCAAAACTATAAATCTCTTTATTATTTTGATACAAAAGTTAAGTATTTCCCATGAAATGTTCTTAGTGACCATTTTTTAAGTGAAAAAATTATATCTATTATAATAAAGATATTTTACAACCATATTTATGGAATATAATCTAACCATAACAAAATCACAACAATGTATACTTAGATATTTATCAAATCCCCTAATTAAGTAATTAATGGAGAACTAATATGATAAATAAAATTAGAATTAGAATAAAATTTTAAATAGAAATGCTTATAACTTCCTATGAGAAACATCCATCCTTATATATTTAATCAATCTATCTTTCTCTAATTTTATCCTTTTAGTCATTTAACTGTTATAATTATAAAGAAAACCATTTTTCATCAAATAGGTTTTTAACCCTTACACATTGAACAAAATCTAATGTTTTTTATTTAGCAATTTTATCTTCTATGGCCAATTTCTAAGATTCACTACCATTTATTTGTCTTACCTCCTTAATAGTCATAGGCTCATTAGTATTAGTAATCAAAGAGAAAAAAACATCTATGGTTAGGTGGGATATAAGTTTTTGGTTTTTTCTCTACTAAGTGGACCTATACGAAGATTGAGGTGGAATTCTTTGGAGCTTGAGGACCTCTTAGTACTATTTTATAGAAGACTTGGATATCCCACTAGGCTTATCGATTACTTCCTATTTCTTGTTGTATTTCCTTATTTTTTATTTGATCTACCACGAAAAAATAAGACATTTTATAGTGACTTTATTTCTCTATCTTATCTCCTTCAAAAAGAAAGCACCCAAAATTTCTTCAAGTGTAAAATCAATGACACTCATTTTAATGCATATAATTAGGTTATCTAATAAATAAAGAAAAATAGTGATAATTTGGGCCTCATCATCTATCTACACACCAAAAGACCTCATTGATAAGAAATTACCAAGTTTATCATATCATGTCCTACATAAACCTATGACACAAAAGCATGCATACAATATTAAAAATGACCATAAATTAAATATGAAAGAAATACTAAAAGACTACACAAGATATATCCTAGGAAAACCATCATGAGGGAAACTCATCCTCCAAAAGTATCCACACTCAGTGTATTATTCAATAATTAAACACTATAATTGAAAAAGTGGGTTTTGAATATACCATGTTTTCCACTTCCTCCCTTTCCTACCACTCCTCTTCCCATGTGAACATTTTTAAAATTTCTTGCATGTAGTTGGTGATTTAGTTGGGTTTTATTTGTTCATGGATCTAGTGGTTGACTTGTCTCCCACCCCTAGTCCTCTACTTTCCAATTTGGGTGTTTTTGAGCTTGTTGTTATAAATTTAGTGCTCTTTGGGAGTGTGAATATTCCCCATAAGCCTATTGTTGTGGGTTTTTTTTAGCCTATTAATGAATTATTATTTTCATGGATATAAATCTTCATAATGCTTCTATGGTTGGTATCAAATGTGTTGGGGAGGTATTTATTTCCTTTGAACTCCTTTTCCCTATTTTTCCTATGTTCCTTGCCTTCAAATGTGGGATTTTCAAGGGATCCTTTCCATCCTCGTATAAAAAATATTTTTCCAATATTTTCCTTGGGATTTCTCCCTTGTTGGGTAGGTTGGTGGTTGGTTGTTCTACTTCTCCTTCTACCACTTTGTTGTCACTTTGTTGTCTAATTCTTACTCTTTTGTTGTGATTTTGGGTGAGGAGGTCCATAGAAATGCATAGTATTTTTCCTAGGAAGGGATTATTTGCAGGTTTGTAAGATTATGGCCCCATCTTAAAAAATTTAACCTTTGAATCTCTAAGACTTGACATCCTTAAATAGAGGGAAGTATTGAGATTTATTCCTATGCTAAGGGGTTCTTCATGGTTTCTTTTGATTTATTTGATGACCATGATACTGTTATGAACTCTATCTCTTGGTTTTGGGGATAATATTCTCTTCTCCTCAAGCCTTGGGTGACCTCATTTAATCCTCTCTCCAAGTATTTTTACAATATTTTATTTTGGATCCACCTCCCAATTCTCCTGATTTATTTTTTGTGTAACTCTTGTTCTTTGAGAATTGTCAATTCATTGGTTTGTTTTATTATGGTGGGTAATTTTATAAATATGTTCTCCCATACTAATTATGCTTACATATTTGTGGAGCTAGAATTATCCTCTTCTCTCTTTTGAGGTGGTTTTATAGGTTGGGGACGACTCATGGTGCCTACCTTTGGATTATGAAGGTATTCCTTTTTATGTCAAAGATAATTTACTACTGGTCACTTGGTCATGACCTATCCTTGTAAGAATGTCTCACACTCCTCTTGGTGGAAGAGTTCTAATAATAATATTCCATTGGTGTTGGGTTCCAAGCTAGAATCTGATTCAGAAGAACATATGCCTCCTTTTTTTGTTGCATTAGTGGTTCCTATTTCACTCATTCCTCAAGTTGGTCCCATTCTTGAGGTTGTTTTTATGTGTGGGACTCCTAATTTTGAGGCATTAGTCTTTGTTCCTTCTATTCTAATGACTAATTTTATTCCCCTATCAGTCCTTGAGGGTGTTATGGGTGGGCCAACTACAACTCATTGGTCATATCCTCTATTATTATCACCTTTGATTCTCCACCCCTCTCATGACTTGTCCCCCCTGGTGTCACATATTTGGGTTCTCATCCCCCATCTTTCTTCTCTAGTGGTGAGGATAATGGATTTTATTGGACTATTATTCAATGTAGGAAGAATGGTCTTCCTAAGCATATATCTCACTCTCATTCTAGGATTATGAGTGTGCATTTATCTAATATTGATGTTATTGTCTAGTTGTGATGATTATTGTGTTTTGGCTTCCAAGAAATTTGTTTTATTTTTTGTTTTTGTTGAGAAGCCTAGTGGCTATTGAGCTTTGGAGCTAATTGAATTGTGTCAGTATATTTGTAAGGCCTGGGACCTTATTATAAATACTCTAAACAATAAGTGTTTCTTGTGTTTTTTTAGTGTCCTTTTGGTGGCTTATTTTTTTCTTCTCTTGGGGCTTTTGTTAAAGGGGTCAATTTCCCACTTTTCTACTTAATGAATAAAAATTAATTAAACACTATAATACACTTACACTGTCTCCATGATTAATTTTAAATCATCAATATCCTCCAATGCATCCTCTGTTTTTTCAAGAATAAATCTCACCCATGCAACCACATATCTCATTACATGCTTCACACATGCACTATAAAGAAGATCTTAGTACAAATTTTAATCGACCCAACTCCTAAACATGTACTTTATTTTTTAGAATAAATCTCACACAAAATTATTTAGTATTGAATAGAATAGGAGAGAACAAACCATCAACCTCAAAATTTACTTTTTCATGCAAATTTTTCCTAATATGAAATATTTTTCAATTGTTTTGTCAAAACACAATGTCCCATCAAAATTTATAACTAGATTCAAAAATTCAATGTAACTAAATACATCTCAAAAGATGCACCAAAAAATGATATTTATTTTACATAATTAAAATAATTCTTTTTATTATAAAAGGTGTGCATAATTCTTTTTAACATATATTTGGGAAACCTTAATGTTTATTGTGTTTAAGTGTTGATATATATATATATCATACCCATATTTCATGGAAACCTTTTTCTTAGAATTTTTTTATTCACCATATATTTGACTTGATAATGTTCACCAACTTTGACCAAAAGGCACACATGGCAGATTCTCCGAAAATATTATGAGAAATAAATCTATGAAATAAATTTGAATGACGCTCCTTAATTTTATTTCCAAAACTTCCCAATCTTTTTGTTTCATAATCCAAATATTTATTCTAGTGATTCTACTCCTAGATCTTCAACCACCAACAAATCTTTCATTTTGAGTTTCTATACCTTAAAATTTGTGTCATTTAAATAAATTTTCATCTCCATAAAAGCTTTTCTTGCTATTTTTGTAGATAATAGTATTTATTATACACAACTCCCACTCAAACTAAAATTAATTTGAATAAAAATTTGTTGTAACCTAACATCCACTAAGTGAGATAATTAGGCTCTTATAGAAAATGAAATTAAGAGATAAAATTTTCACAATTATTTTGAGAGGAAATATGTGTAATATAAATTATATAATTCTAAATAAACAAATAGTAAACATACAATTATAAAAAAGAATATACCTTGAAAAATTCCTTTCAAAAGAGACTTAGCAACCAAATCTTGAAACAATTGTATTATTAAAAAGAAAAAGAGAAGTAGAGTGCACACACATCATGAATCCATCATAGTATATTATACAAACATACAAATCTAAGGATGTTTTGGTAGAATAATAATAATTAAAATTTAGGATATCAAACCTCCATATCAATCACTCAATAAACAAGATAAGTAGTACATGAAACAAAATAATCATAATTTGGAAACCATAAGCTAAACCCACCTAAAATGTGTTGCCCAACTATTTAGTCGAGAATTAATGACCAAATTTCAATAGGAGTTTATATGATAAAAATAACACATTCCTTACACAAGTATCATAAGTTGTCATAAAATCATCATTATTCACTCACTAATTGGGTGCTCCATTTTAGTAATTTTATCTCCATTCAGACATGCATTATTATGTGACATAACATGCAACATAAATATGTGAACAACTATAACTCCCACTTTTAGCTTTTTTATTTGTCGTATATGCTTTAATTTCTAATGTGAGAGGTCTAGTATTTAGAGACCATACATTTATTTGAGAATTTGATTGATTAAATTGTTTAAATTGAAAATCTCAGAGTAAAATTTTATAGAAAAGGTCCTAAGATCACTTTTGACATGTTTCAAAGCTAGATTTGATGATCTAAACCCCAAATTCACACTTTTTTCTTATCATTAATATGTAAGAATGATGATGGAACCCACCTCCTTGCAAGTGAAGGAACACAAAGACCATTGAGAGGGGGATGAATCAATGGACTAATTTTTTTATCTTTCTAAGCAATATAACAATATACACTAAAAGCATAAACTAATAACTAAAGAATGGAAACTAAACCAAACTCACAAAATGCATCTCACAACACATGATATACGAGGAAAACCCAAGATGGGAAAAACCTCAGTGAGAATAGCTACTAGAGACTACTACTTTAATCTAGCCTCACAATAAAAAAATTTTTTGATTACAATTTATGGGCACCAACCCAAAGGAACACCAATTGTAAGTTTATGAGCACCAAATCAAAGGAGATTCTACCCCTAATATGAGAACCCACTCAGATGATTATACAATAAGAGATTTCAAATACAATTTGAGTATCATGTTACAAATGAAAATTTGCAACTCAAATAGATTTCCACACTTGTGAAGTCTTTGTTGATTGTGTTGTCCTCAAACAACTTCTAGTCTTTATTCATTAACTAAGTCTACAAGTATTCTTGATTGCACTAACTTTGCAATAATTTGTGATCTCCTCTGCATGCACACAATAATTCTATTCAAACATCACATGTCTTCACACCCTTCTACAATAATAAAACATTCTTCACTCAAAATGCATACTCTATTTTTACAAAGTTATCTTCTCTCTTTCCCTTTGCCTAGTCTTTTCTCCACACTACTCTCTCTATTCTTCACTCATTCCAACAATGAATAACTACCCTTTGTTATATATTAATCCTATAGAAAATCAAAATTTTGTAGCCATCCCTAAACAATTTTTTTTACAACTTTCCGACATTACTGTAGCTCACAATCATCTAGACATATCAACCTGTCTGTCTACTATCATTTCAGTGCTTTACAATAAAGTTTTTATATTCCTGTAGCAACATATTTTTTAATTGGAGACATCTTGTCTTTGTCATCACAACTTCTGCATCTACCCTGATGTTCTTTAATAGTCTGCTATGTTTGCAGAACATTAAAGCCTTAAATATTATCCTCCTCTTGTTATTCCATCTACAAGTTTTTAATGCTCTTCTTGAGCAACTAAATGATATGATGCTACTTCTCCTATTTAGACTAGCTTCCATTAATTTAAAATGCCTCTTCCTTATTTTTTTTAATCACAACAACTATCAAATTCTTTTTGCATCAATGGTTTGATTTACCCAGTTATATCAACTGCTTGCAAATCTGATTTCAACATCTAATATGCAATAAATAGGAAAATTTATCCATGGTGTCACCATCTACTTAATAGAATCTACAAGAGGTATGTAAACCAAACAAAATATTTGAAAAAAATTTCATTTAGCATAGCTACTAGAAGAGACTTCACCACCAAGCAAAGAATGACCAGAATCTGATTTTATTTGAACCATGTTGACCACCAATGCAACTAGAACATAAGGAAAGAAGATTATAAAATATGATGTTTTCCACACTTAATAAATGAAAATTTTATATGCATCGAGCTGAGATAAGTTCCGCCTTGCTGAATGAAAGTTAAGACAAAACTGAAAAGGATTCTTTGCAGTCATTAAATCTAATATGTTGATTTAGGGTTAAACCACCATATCCCATGTTGAAGAAAAACACAAACAAAAAACTTCCTTTGTATTCATTAAATCTACACTTTACTCTTTTTTGTCATAACATCTAAGCAATGACATAATAAAACCAATCTCCTTTAGTTGCACAAAATAGAACCCTGCACATACATAGACCCTAGAAAAATAAAAATGAGTCAATCGGCCAAACCCCCACATATTCACCAAGTTATTAATATCATGTCATTATTCCACATACACTCTGCCACGTGTATGCCATGCCATTATTCTCTAACCAGTCCAAGTTGCAAAGTTGTCTTTTGTATATTTAAATATTGACAAAATTTACAATTTTAATCACAATGTAACCAAATGTAGACATTTCCATGTTGGTGCAATATGATGTTTGACCAACATTTCCTTTTATTTGAACTGTGAAGATCCTATCGATGTGAGGATCCTGTAGCTATGCTTGTTATCTTGTAGCTGCACACTATGAGGTTCCTATAGAATAAGTTGCATATTGTTAGGTTCCTGTGGCATGAGTTGACATCAATGGAAATCTAATGCCAACAATATCCCCCTTTGGCATTGATGTCAACCAAATGCAAACAATCTCCCCCTTTGAAATCAATGACAATCTAATTCCAACAATCTTTTCCTTTGGCATTGATGCCAACCAATTGATTTCTCTTTTTTCAAATGAAGCTTCTCCCCTTCATCCAGACAATCTTCTACCCCTTTGACAACAATGGAAAAGGGTGTCATAAAGACCACTTTTAGATCAGATACCACTTGTATCAACATAAAAATACTGAATAGACATTTGACTGAACACACCAGTTTCATATTGTCTCCCCCTGGCATGAACATAACAAGATTTAAATATGCACTAACCAAATGGTAATGCATTTTCTAGTATGAAGGAAAAAAAGAAACATGTAAGGGGCAACAATAATCTTGGACAATAGGAACTATTATTAGAGATACCAAGTGTATAGGTGTATGATATGAGCAACAACCATCTCTCCTTGAAGAACCAACTGTCTTGTAAATAACGAAAAACTATGAACTATCATGGAAAAAAATATGATAGTAACAAGGAACTATATCTTCATTAAATGTGGTTGTCATGAATAAAAAAAAAACGTCCCTTTTGAACTTCAAACTTGAAACTTCTACCCCCTTGGAGTAGAAAAAATTTAGGGATGTAAGATGAAGTATAATAATCTCCCCCTGAATCATAAACTTCCATATCCACCTAAGTGTTAGAAGAGAGAGATACAACTCCCAATCTCATTCTCAAATACTCAAATGTCTCTTTGGGAAATGGTTTGGTAAGGATATTAGCTATTTACTCACTAGTATTCACATATTCAAGTTGAACTTCTTTTTCACCCACTTTCTCTCTCAAGAAATGGTACTTAATAGCTATGTGTTTGGTTCTTCAGTGCATAACTAGATTCTTAGAAATATTGATTGGACTCACTAACTCATTTGATTGCAAAATCCAACAAAAATCCAACAAAAGCTATATAATCAGATGTATCATCGGGTACTTGTGATATTCAATGTGAAATTTTCATTTTTTAAAAATTTTATCCCCGATGTTCGTTGGAATTTCGACGGAATTGCAAAGTTAAATTTTGGCCGACATAAATAAAATTGAGCTTGACTATTTATTGCGACAGTGTTTTGTTCGACGATTTTCTTGGGAAAAATCAGAAAAAACTCAAGAAGATATCTCTAGGTTGAGGGTAGTCATTGTCTTTTTCTAGAATTCATTTGTAAAGTCAGATTTGTACTTCCAGGTTTGAAAATCATATTTTAAAGCAACATCTCATCAGATTTCATTTTTAGTCTTGTGCATTTTCAGAATTTCATTTCCAAATTTTAGACCTGACTTCACAAATTCTTTATAAGGGAATTGTTTATAATTGATGGAAAATTCTTGATGGATTTGGACAAAGATTATATTTGCAAGGTTTCAATTTTAACCCTAATGATCAATTTTTAATAGATTTGGGAGCCATAACTAGATAATATCAAAGGCATAGGGATAGCTACAGAGTGAAATAACTGTCAAGATTTAGGCCTAGACGGTTGAACAAAGAATTGGGAATGTTTGATATTGGATAGTTAGAGCCATTTAGCTATGATATTTTTGAAGACTACTTCATAAAGATGTATTTTTCCCTTTGCCAAGTTTCAGAAATAGATTTTAGACCTTAGATGCCAGTGTCTTATAAAATCAGTTATGATATATCTGTTACCTGAAGTTCTTGAATTCATCTTGACTCTATACAAATGTATCTATTTTTTATTTGAACAAGAAAGAAAGAAAGAAACCAATTTCTAAATATTGTGAGATATTTAGAGCAACAAACTAAAAAATTAAAAATTGAAGGTCGAGGCCTCTCTATTTTTCTCAGTTCACTTAAAAATTTTAGATGCTTCCAAACATCTAGCAAGCTATAACTATCATGCAGATTATATTATTTTTGTTTGTTTTGTACTTTGGAACAGTTTATAAGATGAAGTTGTCTCCTCATGTAGAAGTATAAGCTGCCAAATTCCTTCAGAAGTTGATAGAGGAATCAAAAGATGAACCTATCAACTTGGAAACCAAACTTTTTGTGGTAAGAGGAGTTGATTTTGACATGAATGGCATGTTGTAACAACTTTATTAATTAATTCAATTTATTTATTTATTTGACAATTTGGTGATTTGTGTGTAGATATGCCACCATATGAAACTAAGTGGAAAAGAGCACTCCTTACCTTATCAAGTAATATCCAGATAAGATGTTATAAAAAATAACTTGTGCTTTTAGTGAAGTTGGTCAACCTACTCATGCTTTTCCATGCTTAATTTTTTCCTTTTGGATTGAGCTAATTATGATAAATTTTTAACTTTCCTTGCAACCTGTGTATTACCCTCTCAAGTTTTTAACTAGTTAAAAGCAATCTATTATAAAGGATACAAAATTCCTTAGTACTTTAGATTGTCCTTTATGTTAAGGGAGGCATCTAACTATTGTTTATATAATTAAACTTTATTTGAGAGTAAGCATATTTAATCTCTATGTGGTAGATTCAGACACTAAAAGAAAGTATTTGACCTTATTAGGAAAAATGAAGCAAAAAATGTAAAAGTGCATCATAGGATTTTTTTTCATGGTTTGCATTGTAAAGTATGCAACTTATTTCAATATTTTCTCATGGAAATCATATGACCTTCTATGGACTATATAAACTCCTTTAGTGTAAATGTTATCCTCTCCTTCCAATTATGCGAGATCATTCAAAACCTCTGCTACTTTTTGACAATGAAATATGACTGTCATATCTCTGTAAGTCTTTAATAGACATAATGGGAGATCCTTTAGAAACATCATCATCTCTATTGAAAGTTATCCCATATCCTTTGTGATACTTTCCCTCTAGCAACTTGACTATCCTTTGACTTTTATCTTATGCATGAGTTTATTCATTTGATTTCAATGGCCTTGCATAACACTTGAAGAAATTAATTGTGGTAGCTCCTTGAGATATTGTCCATGCAATCCTTAATACACTTGTAGGTTGTCCTCTTTTGAAACTTTGTGAGATGGAAATATTTATTAGTTTACCATACTTCTATGAAGAAAATGAACCCTTGACAAGATTTATGATGTTTTAAAAGCCCTCTTGACTGCTCAGTTACTTTTCTTCATGTATCTTTTAAAGTTTGTAATACTACCCTATCACTATTATTATAAATTTCAATGCCCCCTTCATGGTTATGACATGGAATAATCATTGTTTATTTGAATAGTCATGACTGTGATCTCCTTTTGGGAATCTAAAGTAAAGTGTCATTCCTTTCTTTGAAGTCCATTTCCTTAAATATTTTATCTTTGCTTGTTGCTCCTTACCTCTATAGTATACCTATATTGCATTTACATAATAATAACAATTATGGTGATAACTAGTGGACATGCGTATAAATTCAAGAATCATACAAATGTAGTTTATATCTGCATATATAATACCCCGAGATACTAATATTGTAGCACTAGTCAAAGAATCATCATCAAACTATATTTGTTGATCAAATACAATGAAAAATAAAATATATTAAAATATAAACATTGATCTTTTCTATCTATTCCACTATAAATAATAAAGACTTCCAACACTCAAATTGGAAGGAAATTTCTACAGTCTTTATTATTTACAGTGGAGTAGATAGAAAATATCACTATTTTATATTTTACTATATTTTATTTTGCAAATAGCATTGGACAGTAAAATGGCCAATACACTGTCAAACATAATGATTGGACCCTATGAATATATAAGTTATCAATCTTTAATCAATTCACATGAGAAATCATACTAACCAATAGTATCAATGAAACTTTGATACTATATAACAATGACTAGTCACAGTTTGATGACATTTCAAGACCAATGCATGAATATCATTTGGGCCTCATGGCATTGAACATTTTTTCCATTCAACCATGATATAATGTTCTTACAAGAAGCACAATACTAGTATGATTGAATGTATAAGAGGAAATAGGAGTTAGAGCAGATAAAAAGAGAACAAAGATATTGTAGTGTAACCTTATTATTATATAAATAAATAGAAAAATAGTAAGAGTAGGAACCCCAAATATCATGTTCATTGTCTATGTGAATATGTGTGGAATAGAGTGATGCCTTATCTATTTCAATTACTGATAAGGTTACGGTTTATTCTTATTCTCCTTTGCATAGTATAAGCTCTAACCAATTTTTAATGTTTAGCTTAAAAGTCAAGATAGTATTCCATACTGATTCTATGTCAATCAGAGGGAGGAAGTTGTATATGGATTTTGGAATAAACATTGTGACCAAAGACATGAATTACATGGATGGAAGAAAATTCAATACAAATGGAAATAGATTTGACATATAAAACCAAAGGATGGCCCTATGATATTTTGAAGCACTATTGTAATGGTGAAGTCAATTTAGATAGAGGCTTGCTTCATAAGTAGATGGAAGTGTACGAGATATTTGAAGTTGCTTGTGAGAACAATATTTAGCTTAACCTACAAAACTAGGCAAATGAAGCGTTGTCCTTACAAAACAATTTTGTCGAGAGTGTGGAAGTGAAGGTCTATACAAGATTGTTTGTATGTATTGTATTCAACATAAATATGTTAGGATTGGTCTCAACAATCATTTTAACCTTTCAAAATGATATCATCCTTATTCAACCATACACTAATTTTTGTCAAATGGATGTAATCATTAAGGAAGACCCTTTCATTATTCCCTTAATGGATTGAACTTTCAAGGAGGCCATCTAATGGTGTTGCCTATTGATATCCAAAGCAGGGATGTGAATAAGACTGATGACTATGTAGGTTATATTGTAGATAAAATTCATAGATATTTTAACTTTATCAAGGCATATAATAGGGTGGTTCACTTCAAATGAAACTCTTTATTATGCCATAGTATTTTATTTCCAGAATTCATTTGTGAATTCAGATTTGTACTTCCAGGTTTGAAAATCATATTTTAAAGAAACATCTCATTAGATTTCATTTTTAGACTTGTGCATTTTCAGAATTTCA
Source organism: Sequoiadendron giganteum (assembly GCA_007115665.2). Classification (NCBI taxonomy): domain Eukaryota; kingdom Viridiplantae; phylum Streptophyta; class Pinopsida; order Cupressales; family Cupressaceae; genus Sequoiadendron; species Sequoiadendron giganteum. The sequence continues at coordinate 442,868,185 of CM021105.1, forward strand.
TTTCTAGATTTTGTTGTGCAAGTTCAATGTCCTGATTTTAGGAGTCTAACGGTTGGAAATCATAGTAAAATCAGAATTTAATAATTTTTGGAATTAGCATTTTAAAGTTTTTTTTGGGCTCATTAACTTCATACTATCTTCTCTTTTGCAGGGGTGGTTGCATGCCGATTTTTTTGGGTATAAAATATCAGAATTATTAGATTTTGTTACCTATCTATGATTAAAAATTATTGGAGTGTGAGTTTGATATTTTTGAAGATCTAAATATTCAAGCTTGGTAAAGAAAAATCATGTCAGATAATATTAGTCTAGAAAAAAATGAAGAGATAGTTGCTAGATTGTGGGCTAGATTGAAAAGAAAGGGTGATGGTAAATGTTATTGTCCTTGCAATAATTTCAAGGGATTAAAGATGAGAATAATTTTAATCACAACAACTGAGAAAAATTTTAGGCAGCATGGTCACGTTGAAGGGGGGCATGATTATCGTCCATTGGTAAGTTGTTCATTATATGTGTTTATATTGATTGAATTTGTAAATGTTTATATCATTTTTACATTTTATATATATATATATATATATATATATAATCACTTGATCATGATCATGGTTTATTTGTGTCTATCATTATTATAAAGGTGGGGTGCCCTAGGGCACATGATATGGATTATCACGACCTGGAGAATGTGGTTTTGCAAGCGGAGAAACATGGAGCTATGAATATTGAAGATGAAGTTAATGATCCTATAGAAGAAGATGATCATGCACAAGAAAACATATTTGAAGATGATGGTACAAATACATTGATCCATGACACATTTAGTGGCACAATTGATCATGATAATCGAGATGACTTTGATGATGTTCATGATTTACCTATACTTGAGAAGGCATATGAGCCCCTTTATGAAGGCTCCCAAAAAAATCTTCTCTATGTTGTATTGTTGCTAGTGAACTTGAAGGTTATGAATGGTTTATTCAACATAGAAATCTCATGGATGTTATAGTATGTCATATATTTCATCTTTTTTCATCTATTTTAATTGTTGTTAGTTGATCACTAGTAAATAAAGAATGAAATATGTACCATTAATATTCTTTATATTAACAAATTGCTTTTTGTTGTATATTGATTGTTGAATTTTTGTTACCACCATCAAATATTTTACCTTGCTCATACCAAGATTTATATGGAATTATGAAAGATATTGGAATGGAGTATCAAGAAATAGATGCATGTCCCAATGATCATATTATATATCATAAAAAATATGAATTAAAATGCCCAGAATATCATATCAGTAGATATCAAACATATCAACTAACAAAAAAGGTGCCTCACAAGGTTCTTCGTTATATTCCCATTATTCCACGTATGCAATGATTATTTAGGTGTGAAAGCTTAGTGAAAATTATGGATTACCATGCACAAAATAGAAGTTGATATGAAATTCTTCGAATGCCTGCAAATGGTTTTGCATTTAGGGACATGAAGGAAAAATGGTCACACTTTAAAGAAAAACCTTGTAATCTCAGGCTTTCATTGGTAGCGAATGATGTCAATCCATTTGGAGAGTTGAGATCTATTTACTTAGTGTGGCCTGTTTTTGTTATCAACAATAGCATTCCTCCATGGATCTTAATAAAGAGGGAGCACATAATTTTGGTAATGATTGTTCCAGGTATTTGTTTACATCAATTTTCTTTAACATAGTAGCATCTCATTTGTCTTATTTGTTGCATAATGACATATTTTTTTCATTTAATAGTCATGTATATTAATTTATATATATTGTAGTAAAATGGTTATAATAATTATGTAATGTTTATGTTCATTCAACTAGGTAAGTACCAAGTTAAAGATATGAATGTATATATTGAGCCTCTTATCGACGAGTTGCTAAAGTTATGGAATGGCGTCACTATGTATGACGTATCTAGACCAATAGGACAAAGACAATCTCAATTCCATGCAATGCTTATATGGACAATTCATGATGCCCTAGGGCTAACACATTTTTGTGGTATGTTATAACATTCGACTACACTTTAACAATATTTAATTTTATGAAGTAGATATCATGCATGTTTTTTAAATAATCTATTCATTATATATAATTATAAAAATTGACATATTTAATCCAATTATATATGATCTTGCAGGTCTTCAAACAAAGGGAAAATTTGGATGTCCAATTTTTGGTCCAATGATAAAATCTCGTTGTTCAACAAGTTTAGGAAAGCAGGTGTTTGATGAGTATAGGCACTTCCTCCACATAAATCATAAGTATCAAACTACTGAAAAACATATTTTCAATGGGAAAGAAGAGACTACATCAAAACCACGAAGAATGACACCTCGCCTATGGAAGTTGGAATATAATAGAATTAATCATCAAGGTTATACACCAGATCAAATTGTTTATCTATCATATATGATATGTTTGGAATTTATATTCTTATATTGTGTTTTGTTTACTCATGATGTAATTGACAATGATTGTCCTTGTTAATTTTTTTAAATTTTATGCTTTATGAAGGTCGTTAAGGCATTAATGTCCAGCTTCCAGAGGGACTGAAAATTTATCCCAGACAATTTAGTATTTTTCCCTACTATGAGCATCTAAAAATTGTGCATTTGTTTGATACAATGCATATAGGAAAGAATATAATCGAAACGTTATGGAAAATATTGGATGGCAGGCGTGACAAAGAAAAAATTGTTAAAATTTGTAGTGACATTCAGGAAGCCAATCATGTAATGAAAAATGTCATTCAATTAAATAAAAATATAGACCAAATTAATGTAAGTTCCCTTCCTTGGTTATTAACGAAGCAACAAAGCAATGCTATAAAAGAAGTCATACGAAAAAATTGATTTCCCACAGGATTTGCTATTAACATAAACAATATCATAACAAAGAAAGGTGTATTTGGGTCAAGGATGAAAACTCATGATTGGAATACCTTCATTAAGGAAATTATTCTGGTATATTATATATATATTTGTATACTGCATGTAATTTTTAGCGTATTATGTTTATTGCTTTTGGAAAAATAATGAAAATATAATTTTATAATTGTTGCAGTACATTCTACCTCTATCTCTCTCAAAAAACTTCGACAACAATGTTAAGAAAGTTATATATGATCTTGAAAAATAAATGAGGTAAGTAGCGATATTTGGTCAATTCGTTGTATAGATCTTATAATTTCCATTTGTCTTACATTTTATGTAAAATTTGGTGGTGTTTTCTGCATAGCAACAACTCAGATAGAATATAGTATCCTATCTCTCTTGAAAAGTTGATCTCTATGAGAAAAAGATAACCCCAAGGTCTCTTGGGTGTCAGGTCGTGACAATGCAGTGGAACTACTCAATGATAAATGTGAAATTATTTGTAATCACAAAGGGACCTTACAAAACAAATGTTGGAGACTCTAAACTTATCATATTTTGCAATAGGTTGATACTTGAATTCCTACTTTAACCACAGTTCAAATAAATAGCGAAAGGCAAGGGTTTCAAAAATCTTAAGGTTGATATTACTCCTAAGATCAACAATACCAATGAAGAAATACTTGGAACAGACCAATCCCTTTAAAACTACTTTCTGTTTAACCCAGGTTATACCTGCAATCTCACAAAAATAGTGCAATCTTTTAAGGAATTAAAGATTTTCAGATCATGGACATTCATTTAATAGGACTGGATAAATTCCCACAATTGAACTAAGCACATAAATAATAGGCATAGGTTGACCTTCCACAATAGTACCACAATCAAGAAGCTTCCCAAAGTATGAATCAAAGATTGCTACGACACTCCAAGCATTAAATCACAAGCACCATTAAATTATTAACTCTAAACCTAAAATACATTCAGATATTTCCAATCAATTTGGAAGATAGAATAAGAACCATGCAAGACAAATCAATGCAAAGAAGATGCCAATAATAACACAAAATCTTCACTTGTATTAAATCACCAGTAATATCAATAATTATGATATTTTATATTCGAACATTTACTTGAAAATGAAACTAACTCCTAATTCTTCTAATCTACTATCTAACCCTTTACTTTCCAATAATAACCTGATTTTTCTTAACTAACCAACCAACCAGTTTTTCTAATCCTTAGAAATGACGTGAAATTCCATACTTATAAAAATCTTGTCTCGTGTTGGCCTGAGCTAGGGTTACAGAGAAGGTCGTCCACCAACCCTATCAGTCCAGACAACCAGCAATAAATCACCATCCTGCAATGAATGGATGAGGTGCCCCTTTAGATTGGCCTGGGATCTCCACAAATCCTAATTTAGATCGATCAAATCCCGCAGGTCCCTTCGCCATTAATGTCCCATTGGCACAAAGTAGAAAAATGGTAATGCACACATCATATGAGTGTGAATATGAGTCACCAACCAATCAACTGACCTAGACATCTCCAAAGCCTCTGATTGAGTCAAACCAGTTTGAACCCTCCATGTTATGCCCAACTCAGATGAACAAACCTCGAACGTGTCGATCCAGTCATATATGAGTGAGTTTCACCTACCCACAGCCGCAAAATGTACCTGGCTGCAATCCCGAAAATCTTGTAACATCTTCAAAGTACACCCACTTCTTCCCTTGGCCTCAACAGCAACAACCTGCGTGATCCAACTTGCATTCAAAATGGCCACCATTAGCATTCATTCTAGCATTAAAATATGTGATAATCTAATGCAAACAACATGCTAATCATCGGAGAGATCTAAAATAGCCATCGAAATCAATTAAAACTTCATTTAAGTAGCCCCGTCAAAGTTCAGGATTTTCACCCCTTCGCGGAATTCAAGTTAGGAAGGAATTTTGGAGAATTCTAAGGCAGGTAGATTTTAGCGAGGGAAGCACAAAAATCACCAAAAGGCCAATCACTCATTAGTCAAAACTCTAGGAATGTCTACACATATCATCAAATCATCCAAATCCATCATGTAATGCAGAACCATGAATCATCAACTTGCAAAGCCCCTCAGTCTTTGAAAAATAGTAGACTTTCAAAAAAATCCAACAGCGGTGGAAATCACCGAAACTAGCAATACTTAGCACATCACAAGAAAATGAAGCAGGGACAGACTATCAAGATTTTCCCAAGGCAATGGACTCTTATGAGGTTAACATAGTTCACACACCGTTGACCAAAAACTTGACTTTCCAACACCTCCAAAGTGACCAAAACCGTGCTACCGTGAGCCAAGCATTCGACCATCGAGGTAACGTGATAAATCGTAGCACTGCAAGCCAAGCACAAAGCCCCCGTGGTATGGCGGTGAACCGCACAATCATGACCGGACTCAGAGACACCTGCAATATCAAGGTAAACTATGCTACCACACCAAATGGACCAACCTCGCACAACTACACCACTGACTAAAGACTCTCGTGGTAAGGTGAGACCACCATGCTACTACGGTGGGAATGAAAGCCCCCCGTGGTAAGGTGGTACCATGACATAGATGCAAAGCCCTTGCAGTATTGAGGTAAATAGCCCAAGAAACAACCTAGGAAAATGAAGAGGTGAAGGAAAATAAAAAAAACCAAGGAAGAAAAAAATCCTCGAAGATAGCGCAAAACCAGCCCCGTCAGGTTTTCTAGGCAGGCGAGGAAATCCGTCTAAAGGGAAAATTCCCTCAAATAGGGAAAAACCCAAAATTGTCCAAAAGACTTAGAGTTTTAAAGTTTTAGCATAATGGGGGCACTTTACAAGAAAGATAGGAATTTAGGAACATTGTAAAGTAATCCAAATCCAAGACTAAAGGACCAAAGCACCCATAAAACAAAAACTCAATATTTTCAAAGACAAGCTCAAAAGAGGGAAAGGCCATAGAAAAGAGCCAAAAGGCTAGGCAAAAGAGGGTCCCTAATTTATGTGGGCTGTGTGTGCAAAACTGCACAACAAATGGCGACTCTTTTGGGGAAATGCTCTAGAACATTTCAATGACAAACTGGAATCAACCCAGAATCTCTGGTTTCGTAGACCAGATATGGATGGATCAAGCTACCTATGGACAAGGTTTTAGAAATCATAAATAAGAACTTTTCCTATACCAGGGTCGAAGTGTGTGTGTATGCATTCATTTCCTTTTTCCTCAGTGGCAACAAGGACCAAACTTAGTCCGATAGGGATACATAAGGATTCCAACTCCAAAAGCAACCTGGATAGAGCTTCGTTGCCAGTCAGGCATCCATAGCCCTGGTGAGGTTATCACTGTGACCCTCCCTAGCATAGTTCTATTGCTAGCTAGGTGTCCATAGCCCTGGTAGAGATACTAGGATACCCCTAAAAGAGTGAACATTTCTTTTGGTTATTCAACATTTTCTTTTCTTTTCTTTTCTTTTGATATTGTCTTTGAGATCTTTTAAACCTTTCCTTTCACCTTGCAAGCAATGAAGCCCACACTCAAGGATGAGAACCATAAAAACACTGGAGCAGAATATAATATTTTTCACCTAATCAGACCTCAGAAGGACCATATGCAACCTTGGAAACCTTAAGATTTGTGTATATGTATGAGACCCAAATACATTCCAAAATTTGACTTAATCAAGTGATTCCAATTCCAAGCATATGCAACATCAAACAAAGGAAATCCACCAACTGACTCTGAAAAGATGATTTGAGTTTGTAAAATAAATTCCTAGAATGGCCCTAGGCAAGCAACCAACCATACAGATGCAAGAAGCCCAGAAGAAAGCAAGAAAACCCAAAGAAGGAGCAGAGCAGAAAGAAAAACCAACTGAAACACACCTACCCTAACCAAAAGAAAAAAACAAAACAAAAAGGAAACCTAATCTAATTATGTACATGGAAAGAGTTGTAAACAACTCAGGACTGAAAATAATTCTTCAAATACTGTCCATTGATAGGCAATGGGATATCCTCTCTAGTGAGATTTTTCAAATGCAAAGCATTGCCTCACATAATCTCTACAATATGATAAGGGTGGAGCCAAAGTCTATTGAATTTACCATGCTCCCCTTTTCGGTCATGGGATTTATCCTAGTATAGAACCAAGTCAAAGATTCTAAAGGATTTCACCTTGGCTCTCCTATCAAACCATCTTTTCACTACACCCTGATGTTTGGAAATTTTTTCTAAGGCTTCATCTCTTCTCTCTTCAAGGTGTAATAGTTCAGTTAAGTGGGCTTCATGTTTATCCTCTTCATCATAATATTCCTTGATAAAATGCAAGGTAGGGATCTTCATCTGGATGGGAAATACAAGTTCCAAGCCATACACTAAGTGATAAGGAGAGGTTCCTAAGGATGTCTTTGATCTGGTATGATCTTTCCAAAGAGTGAATCTAAGCTGTGTGTGCCAATCTTTAGGGTTCTTTTCTAGCAGCTTACGGATGACTGTCAATAGATTCTTATTGGAAGACTAAGCCAAACCATTTCCCTATGGGTAGTAATTAGATGCAAATTTTATGAAAATTCCATGATCAAAATCCCTGTTAGAAAATTTCAATGATGCAAATGCAAGACCATTATCACAAACTAAAGCCAATGGACATCCAAAGCGATTAATAACACCCGACTCTACAAAATTGATTACCACTTCATAAGTGCATTATTTGCATGCAAGAGCCTCAGTCCACATGGTAAAGTAATCAATTTAAGTAAGAATATATCTATGTCCAACAAAGGAAGGCATATTGATTGGACCTATGAAGTCCATTCCCCATTCTGCAAATGGTTTTACCTCTATGATTGGCTGAAGTGGAAGGGCTGCGTGTTTCTCCCTACTTGCTACAGTCTGACATACATGACAAGTCCTCACATGGTTATGTGTATCTTTGAACAAGGTAGGACAATAATAGCCTACCTTCAAGATCTGATTTGCAGTGGAAGGTGTCGAGCTATGGCCTGTGCCATATTTTCCATGAAATTCAGACATCACCCTTCCATCTTCTTCCTTCTCTAGGCACCTCAAATAAACCCCCTCGTGATTTCTCTTGTACATGACAACTCCTTTCATCATAAAATTGACACTCTTCAAATGCATAACTCTTCTTTGTACTACATTAAAGTGTTCAGGACACTGCTGGTTCAACACATAGTAGATGACTTCATCATACTAGTCTCATGGAGACACCTCTTGGAGGTGATATTGTTGAGCAGTGAGGTTGGGACCTATCTCAACCATTGTCTTTGTCAGTCCCTACCCTCTCACCAATTTCATGGGCTGGATCTCAATATCATATTCCTCTAACATAGTTACCCACTTAGCTTTGCATTCTCCCAATTCATTCTGTATTAATAACAACTTTACTATAGGATCAAGTACTATAGAAAAGAACTTATTTCTCAAGATATAGTATCTGAATTTCTCTACTGCTCGAACCAGGGCATAAACCTATTTTTCTACATTAGGATATATCAGTTTGCATCCTTTAGAGGAGCACTCATAAAAGCTATGGGATGTTCATTCCCTTGGTCGGATTTCTAGGTCAACATGCCAGCACAAGAATGTTCTAAAGCGGATGAATATATATAAAAGGGTTTGGCATAATTAGGACTTACCAATACTAGAGCTTCAACAATAACTCTCTTGATTTTTGAAAATTCCTCCCTAGCTTATGCACTCCATTCAACTTTTGATTCTTGTTTCAGCATGGCATTCAAGGGCTTTACTATTTTTGCAAATCCAGTGATAAACTTTCTGACAAAGTTAATTTTCCCAAAGAATGACTTCATTTCCTTTTTGCTTGCAGGAGGCTGAATTTTCAATATAGTCTCCACCTCTTCGAGATCAATGGCAATACCCTATTTTGAAACAAAATTCCCTAACATATTTCCTTCAGTGACTCCAAAGATGCACTTCTTTGGATTAAGTGAGATGCCAAACTTTCTGCACCTTTGGAATACTTGGCATAAATCTGCAATATGATCACTTCTCCTTTTAGAAAAGGTTGTCAAATCATCCATGTAAATGATGATGCACCTACCAACAATGTCTTTGAAAGCAATATCCATTTCTCTCTGGAAGGTAGCCCTGACATTGATTAATCCAAAGGGCATCCTTCTGTAAGAAAAATCTCCCCATTTTGTAGTAAAGAAATTTTTGTGCCTATCTTCATATTGTACCATAACTTGATTGTATCTAGAGTACCCATCTAGAAAATACATCATTTGAGACCCATTAACAATCTGAAGTACTTCATCCAGTGGAGTGACTAGATAATTATCCTTCTCTGATGCCCTGTTAAGGTTCTTGAAATCAACACACAGTTTGATTTCTCCATTTTTCTTCCTTACTAGAACCAAGTTTGAAACCCATGTTGAATGTCTTATTGGGAATATGATTCATGTTGAAAGCAACTTCTACACCTCCGTCTAAATGATGGGCTCCAGCAGAGCATTAATTGTCCTCTGTATTTGCCTGAATGGCTTAACATTTGACTTTAGGGGAATAGTATGTGTGATGAAATCTTGAAGTATCATATGTATTTAATTCATCATAACTCCATGCTATCATGTCTTGATAGGTGTGCAATGCTTCAATAATTCCTCTCCTTTCCTCTAGAGTGCACACTTTACCAATAAAGACATTTTTAACACCATTCTGGGTCCCCATGTTGTATGTTTCACATTGGCTGCTAAGATACTCCCTTTTCACTTGTTGTTCCTAATCTTTTATCTTATCCATATCAAAAATTCATTCTAATTGCACCATCCCCCTTGGGATGGTATTAGTTTTTAGGTTAATGACTCCTTCTAGGTCCATTTCAACTTCTTGAGGTTCTGCCTCATCAATCACCTGGGAAGCAAAAACATCATAGCTAGTGATGAAATGAAGAATATGCTTGTCATCCTCAAACACCTAGAAATTGGTGACATTGTGAGGAACTGAGGGTACTGGGGTGAGCTCCACAGTGAAATTATTCAAACCTGAAAGTGATAGAGGTTGCAATGTACTTGCGGCTTGTGCTAGAGAATCAACTGTTTGATTATTACTTCGGGGGATCAATTGAATGTTGAATGCATCAAATCCCTCAATGAGATCCCATACTCTATTCCTGTAGTTGGTCATTCTTCTATTATGCCACGAGTATTATTTCCTTATTTGTTTAACTATCAGCTCAGAATCTCCAAACACTTGCAAGATCCTGACTTCCTTTCTCAATGCCATTAATAATCCATGGACCAAAGCCTCATATTCAGCTACATTATTAGTGCACTAGAACTAGAGTCTATGAGCAACAAAATAGGTTTTACCTTTAAGACTGATTAGCTCAAATCTTGCTCCAACACATTTCTTTGATTTGGATCCATCAAATATCAATATCCAGTAATCATCAGCTCCTGATTTATTCTGACTAACCCTATCCTTGATACTACCCAAAGGCTCTTTAGGAGGCCTTGGGTTCTTTCCTTTCAGATCATTTTGAATTCTCTATATATCTAGCCTGATAGTTGGGGCTGGGTTAATGAATTTTTGTATCTGATCCATTGTAGTTTGGCACGGACAACATTCCAACTCAGAGTGAGGGGCATTGTGAACTCTGCACCAATTGGGGAGAAAAAAATCTTTTAAATGCATATTTTTTCCCAATTTAATCTGATCCTCCACACACTTCTAGATAAACTCTCAGAAATTATCCAACAAGCTGAGTTGTCTATCTTCCTGATCATCAAGTTGCTTTGTTTTCTCAAGTAGTGCTTCAGAACTGCTGGCTTTTGATGTGGATTCATTAGAGAAGATTTGCAACATAAAAAATTCTTCTATGTTTGAAATAGGGGCGACCAGGACATAGTTCCCCATGCTAAATTCTGACACCAATATCTCATTCGAAGTATTCTGATATTTAGTGATCACATACTTCTTTCTGGGTTCTCCTTCAATTCTGATTTGATTTGGGACTTTCCTGGGGAGCCACATGTGATAATGATCTATGGATGTATATCCATTAAGTGCCTTGGTGAAATATCGACCCAAGATCAAACCATAAGTGTCAGTAATATCTGTCACCTGAATATTAAGTACTTGTTGCACTTTAGGATCTGAAGCAACTTGCATGGGGATCATGTTTAGTTCTCCCACTATATTTACCTTTGTTTTGTCTAATTGGGTGACCTTCTTTTGAGAGGTTGCAGCGGTAATACCTAGAGCCCTATAGACAACAAAAGGCATAACGTTTGTATATTCCCATGAATCTAGGAGACAATTGTCCAGATTCTTCCCAAAAATACAAATAGAAATAAGGAAGGGAGGGGTTTCCATCTTTACCTGGAACAAATTCAATTGAGTGTCAACTTGTGCAACTTGGTTCTCATCCTTTTCTTTACCCCTATCTCCAGGTTGTACTTGACTCAGACCTTTAGGTTCCTATGAACTAGGAGGCATGTCGACTGCCTCGTTGAATGCTACTCCTTTTGGTGTTGTATTTGAATTGAAAGACCCTAGGACTACATTTCCGATTTCAGGAACCCTTAACAACTCAAAAGAAGAGAGACTTGCATTTAATTTCCAGAGTTCTTTAGTCACATATTCACCTAATTTTCCCACATTCATGTCAGTGTGGGTCTCCTTAGAATGACTAGTCTTCCTATCCTTTGCTGCATTGCCATTACTTCCTTTTGACATATCAAGTTGTCCTCCTTTCGCAAATTATTGTGTTGGCCTGAGGGTAAGATGGATTATTGCTGGCATGTGGGTCTAGTGGAGTGGTAAAATTGTTTGGAGGAATATATGTGGTAAATGGGCCTCCAACTTGTGGATTCCTGTTAGGCCGATTCCTCAAATCATACTTTCTTGTATGTTGCTGAAACATCTGTACTTCTTCAATACCATCCCCCTCTTCATCTAAGGGACCCTTATCATTCTCAGGTCCCTCATTAAATAACTGAGATATTTCATCTTCATTGAGCACTTGTTCAACCTCTTCATTATGGTTACTTGACTCATCCCTAGGAAAAGGAGCATGATTCAACACCAAAACTGGGGAATCATACGGATTTGAGGGTACCAACTCTCGACCAGTTGAGTTGTTTTCAACTTCATACTAAAATATGGAAGCAAAAATTTGAAATTTGGAACAATCCAGCTCAAAGTGTTGACTTGTCTTGTGAAGCCTGCACCACCCTAACAAAGTTGCTTCAGCTAGATATACTCCACTCAGAGGTTTCTCTTGATTGGAAGGTTGGTCCAATGGAGTGGGGACTCCTACATTATTAGGTCCAATATTCCATGGCCTATTCTTCCTAGGTAGTTGTCTCCTTTCAAACCCTTGTCCACCTAGCTGACCTCTATCAAAGTTTTGACCAGAACCGTGGCCTCTTTCAAAATTCTAATTTCTATCAGAGTGTCGCCCTCGTGCAACATCCTGATTATCCCTATTGTAATTTGATTGAATGCTCCTTTGAGCAGCTTGGAGTTGGATGTTCTGGCTCCTCAAGTAGGTTACCTCCATATTCAACTTCTTCACTTGCTCGGTTAGATCATCTAACCTTTCCTTATAATGATTACTATAAGACACTAAATTTGAATTTTTTTGGGGGTATCTTCACACTCCTTTGGGACCCACAGACTGATTCAAAAATTTTGAGTTCTGTAAATATGTAGGGAAACCAGCTTGTGGCTGTGGATGAAGGGGTTGATTGGCACCTTGCTATGGATAACTAGGCATTGGGTGATCCTGACTTATTGGATGACCTAGGTGTGGAACCAAAGGTAGTTTTGGAATGAGATTCATATGGGAGCATGATTAGTCAGTGCTTGGTTAAGAGCTTCGACTTGCCTAGGGTGGGTAGTTGGTCCCAAAGATGGGAGGGGTCCTGACAAGTGTTGTCTTAGATCAGTACTGACCTTAACAACCTCTGTATATGGAGTGAGTAGGGTGGTTGGAGGATTAGTTCTCCACTTAAGGAAGGTGGATGGAAGACAATATAGGGCCTCAAAATAGACTTCCAAGGCAATGACATCATCCACAATGTAAGGGGTTTGCAATCTAGTGTTTGCATGGTGGAACCTATTATTGACTGATCCTATAGGTTGATTGACTTTTCTCTTAGCTCTAGTAAACTTCATGTAAATCTCATTGAAACTGATGGAAATTTTAAAATTCTACAGAAATGCAGCCTCAAGTTCAACCCAATTATGAATGGATGCAACAGGAAATTGGTTGTACTAGTAAAAGGCTTCTTCTCCCAAAAGAATAAGGGAAAATTCTACATGTAACATCCTCATGATTAATCCCTCTACCTCTCAGAAAGGTTTGAAAAATCCTAATATGCTCCTCTGTTATTCTATTAGGATCACTCGTGTGAAACTTAGAGAAAAAATGCCTAGGTTTCTTGGGCATAACATTGTAGTTGTTGAAGGATAGAGGTGATGGGTTGTTTTCCAGGAAATCCATTGGAAGAGGTGGAGGTGGTAAAGGATGAGTGATGACTAGTTGGGATTGTTGAATTGAACTATCCTTAGAATTAGATAAAGATGAGGTGGATGGGGGAAAAGATGGTGGAAATAATGGATTGGAAAATGAATTCTCCCTTCTAGTCCTTCTTGACCTAGTTGGAGGTGACAGTTCTTGAAACTCTTCTTCTACTCCTGGGGTGGATCGGGTTCTCCTTCCGAGTCTCTCAGGAGAAAGGGCGTTTAGAAAATGCTCTAGCTTGCTTTTTTAGGCCCTCCTTCTAGTACCAATCCTATTGGTGGTATTTTCTACACAACAACAACTCAGATAGAATATAGTATTCTATATCTCTTGAAAGGTTGATCTCTATGAGAAAAAAGATAACCCCAAGGTCTCTTGGGTGTCAATTCATGACAATGCAGTGGAACCACTCAGTGATAAATGTGAAAATGTTGGTAATCACAAAGGGATATTAAAAAAAAAATCCTAGAGACTCTAAAATTATCAGATTTTGCAATAGGGTGATACTTGAATTCCTAATTTAACCGTAGTTCAAAGAAATAGAAAAAGGTAAGGGTTTCAGAAATCCTAAGGTAGATAAATTACTCCTAAACTCAACAATACCAATGAAGAAATACTTGGAATGAAAAATCCCTTTAAAAATATTTTATGTTTAACCCAGGTTATACCTGTAATCTCATAGAAGCAGTGCAATCTTCTAAGGAATTAAATATTTTCACATCATGGACATTCATTCAATAGAACTGGATAAATTCCCACAATTGAATTAAGCACATAAATAACAGGCACAAGTTGACCTTGCACAACAGTCCCACAATCAAGAAGCTTCCCAAACTATGAACCAAATATTACTACAACACTCCAAGCATTAAATCACAAGCACCATTAAATTATTTACTCTAAACCTAAAATACATTCATATATTTCCAAGAAATTTGGAAGATAAAATAAGAACCATGCAAAACAAATCAATGCAAAGAAGACACCACTAATAACACAACGTATTCACTTGTATTAAATCACTAGTAATAGAAATAATTTTGATATTCTATATTACAACATTTTAATGAAAATGAAACTAACTCCTAATTCTTCTAATCTACTGTCTAACCCTTTACTTTTCAACAATACCCTGCTTTTCCTTAACTAACCAACTAGTTTTTCTAACCCTTACAAATGAGGTGAAATGCCATACTTATAGAAATATTGTCCCATGTTGGCCCGAGCTAGGGTTATAAAGAAGGTTGTCCACCAACCCTATCAGCCCAAACAACCCACAATAAATCACCATCCTGCAATGAATGCATGAGGTGCCCCTTCAGATCGACCTAGGATCTCCAAATATCCTAATTCAAATCAATCAAACCCCACAAGTCCCTTCGCCATTAATTTCCCATTGGCATGAAGCAGAAAAATGGTAATGCGCACGTCATATGAGTGTGAATACGAGTCACTGACCAATCAACCAAGATGGGCCTCTCCAATGACTCCAATCGAGTCAAACCAGATAGAACCCTCCATGTCACACCCAACTCAGATGAACGACCCTCGAGCGCGTCAACCTAGCCGCATGCGAGCAAGTTTCACTTGCCCACAACTGCAAAATGTACTTGGATGCAATCCTACAAATCTTGTAACATATTCAAAGTACACCCACTTCTTCCCTTAGCCTCGACAACAACAACCTGCCTGATCCAACTTGCATTGAAAATGGCCACCATAAGCATTCATTCTACCATGAAAATATGTGTTAATCTAATGAAAACAACATGTTAATCATCAAAGAGATCCAAAACAACCATCAGAATCAATTAAAACTTCATTAAAGCAGCCTCGTCAAAGTTTGGGATTTTCACCCCTCTACGGAATTCAAGTCAGGAAGGAATTTTGAGGAGTTCTGTGCCAGGTAGATTTTATTGAGGGAAGCACATAAATCACCAAAAGGCCAATCACTCATCAATGAAAACTCTAGAAATGTTTGCACATATCACCAAATCATCCAAATCCATCATGCAATGTAGAACCATTAATCGTCAACTCATGAATCCCTTCAGTCTTTGACAAATAGTAGACTTTTGGAAAAATCTGATAGGGGCAGAAATCACCGAAACTAGCAATACTTAGCATATCATGGGAAAATGAATCAGGGATGAACTATTAGGATTTTCCCAAGGCAACAGAATCTTACAAGGTCAACATAGTTCACATGCTGTTGACCGACAATCTAACCTTCCAATGCCTCAAAAGCAACCAAAATCGCGCTACCGTGAGCCAAGCATTCGACCACCATGGTAATGCTATAAACTATAGCACTGCAAGCCAAGAAAAAAGCCCCATGGTATGGTGGTGAATCGTACAACTATGACCAGGCTCAGAGACACCTGCGGTATCAAGATAAACTATGCTACTACGCCAAATGGACCAACCCCGTGCAACGGCTTCGCTGACTAAAGACTCGTGAGGTAAGGTGGGACCACTGTGCTAGCATGGTGAGAATGAAATCCCCCTATGGTAAGGAGGTGCCACCGCTCAATCGTGGCCTAGATATAAATCCCTCATGGTATTGAGGTAAACAACCTAAGATGCAACCTGGGAAAATGAAGAGGTGAAGGAAAATCAGAAAAAAATGGGGAAGACAAAAAATTGTGAAGCATCAAAATCCCCAAAGACAGTGTAGAACTAGGCCCATCGGGTTTTCTAGGCATCCAGGGAAATCCATCTGAAGGGAAAATTTCCAAAAGCAAGGAAAAACCTAAAATTATCCAAAAGACTTAGAGTTTTAAAGTGTTAGCATAATGGGGGCAGTTTACAAGCAAGATAGGCATTTAGAAACATTGTAAAGGAACCTAAATCCAAGACTAAAAGACCAAAGCACCCAAAAAACAAAAACTCAAGATTTTCAAAGACAAGCTCAAAAAAGAGCAAGGCCACATAAAATAGCCAAAAGTCTATGCAAAAGAGGGTCCCTACTTTCAGTGGGGCATGTGTGCAAAATTACACAACAGTAATATATTGTATATTTTTGTTAAATCTCGTTAATATATTTATGCATTCAATCAATTGTAGATGGCTATCATCTAAAGGAATCCATAAAGAAGATGTAAATTATTGGAAGAGAAAAATTCCTTGTCTAATGTGTGAAATGCAAAAGTGTCTACCTTCGACATTTTCCAATGCACAAGAACACTACCTCATACACCAAGTTGAGGAGATTGAATTGTGTGGACTTGTACACACAAGGTCAATGTGGATGGTTGAGAGACACTTGAAATTTTTGAAGGCTTTGGTTAGAAAAAGAGCACATCCTGAGGGTTCTATGGTGGAGGGATATATGGTATACCAAACCATGGTGTACATTACTAAATATCTTCCTAAGTTTTCAACAAAGATCCATGTAGAACACATTTGGGATCCCAACTCCATTAACAAATTCGAAGGGGAGTACTTGATGGGGAAAGGTAGATTGAGGAAAGTGAGAGGTAATGAGAAGATGGTCATGGAGATTAATTATAATACATTTTACATTTGTTTTTTATGTATATTGTACTTATTTAATTATTAATCTTCAATATACATCAATTATAAATTAAAGTTGTATACCGTGGTAATTAACTAATAATATGTCATCTGTGAATTTCAATTTTTTTTATACAGTTGGTCAAGAGTGGGATGCACTACATTTGTATGTCGCAAACAATCTTGATTGGATGACGGTATGGATTGAATGATGTCAACAATCTGGTCACGCATTAACATGAGAAGGTGTGGCTTCATTGGTTAAAGAAGCTCATCGTAATGGTGATTCCAATGTTACACCAAGTGAAATTGATTTAGCATATGGTTTAAGAGATACATAGGTACATATAAATATATTAATTACCCATATTATTTAATTATTTTCAATTATATTGATGTATATATGTATTGAGATTTTTTTCTTTGCATACATTTAGCCAAGAATAAATATGTTTATCAATTGACGATATAGCAATAATTTTTACATGTTTGATATATTGCAGGTGAAACACCACAAGGCTATGTGGTGCAATGGTCATAAATTTTGAATCAAAAAGTTGGATGACATGAAGAAAACTTGTGATTTTGGGATAACTGCAGTCTTTCAGGTGACTAATGTTTAATCTAGAAGCGACATGCATCCAAAAGTCTCAGAAAATCGATACTATGAGATTTTGGATGATATACTTGAGTGTGACTTTAAGTCCTTCAAATTAGTTATGTTTGTCATTCTATGGTATAGGCTATGATTGAATGAAAATTATCATGAGAGAACTATTATTTAACATGATAATGGATTTACCATGGTTAATACAAGGTCAATCGAGCGAGTTGGAGATGAGCCCTATGTTCTTCCAAGCTAATGTGAGCAAGTATTTTACTCAGAGGTTTTAGGTAAACCAGGTTGGTCATTTGTTGTTAGACATGATCCAAGAGGAATGCTGGTAAAGTATAATGTGGTGGAAGAAGAAGTACCGAATACCTAGAAGATGATGTAGATGATGATCAGGATCAACAATTAGTTGATGATGTGCTTGATGAAGATGTTGAAGAGGAGGAACTAGATCATGATGATGTAGAAGTTAATATTCATGAAGATGATATCCGTGTGGATGATGACATTATCAAAACTGATATCAATGACGATGATGATGATATGACCAATCCTTACAATGCCGAATTTGGATCGGATGATACAGACGAAGAGTTGGATGAAGAAGAAGATCAATGACATTAAAATGTATGAGTTATGCGATTGTATTATCTATTTGATATTAATTTCTTGATAGAATTATATTTGACTTATATGGTTACATAATTAATTCATAATGTTTTTAATTTTCATGCCATTACATAATTAATTCATGATATAATTTTTAATGTTTAATTTTAATTCATGATGTTACAACTATTTTAACTCTCCTAGAAATTTCCATATGATCATAATGAATAGTGTTTTGGGAAATTTCATGAAAGATGACACATTGATCGTAGTAGTGAAATAATTACAAAGTCATTTAGATTTTTTAGACCAATCACCCTTCGTAATGTCATTTTTAGGATCATCTCCAATTTGATTACTAGGACACATAAGGTAGGATTTGATTGGCTTATCTTGGATGAACATTGTGGCTTTGTGTAATGTGAGCAAATTTTGGATGGGGTAGTGGTGCAGGAGCACCTACACCTCATCTTCTATGCTTAATCATGTGATGATAATTAGGGAGGTCAATAGGTTGGTTTAGGAATTTCAAGAATTTTTTTATTGTGAATAAGGTCACTCAAGACCATTAGTCATGTTCTAGGTGAAGTTTTGAGTTATGAGTTTGAGTCTTGCACTAAAGAGTTTTGTAGCCTTTTTAAGGAAAATTGGAGAATTTACATGTAAAAGGGTGCAAGGTTAGTGTTATGTCAATAATAAGGCTATTATCAAGCCACTAGCATGGTCTTAGATGTTTCTTAGATGTTTCAATACATTTGAAAGGTCAAAACATTAAAACATTTCAATAGTGATGTTAACAACCTTGAAATTAGTGTGTTTTATGTTTCATGTGATCATAAAAGATTAAAAAGTCAGTTGTAGAGGTGGTTGAGGTGTAAAGGCCTTTAAAAGGAATAAAGTGATCATTGTAAAGGTTGTTAATGGTAAAATTTATGATTAAATATATCTCTTAGAATCCTTTTTGTCCCAATTTGAAAATAATTCTAAATTATAGAATACATTTTTTAAAATTTTAAGATGAAAATAGCAAGGAAAAATCAAACAAATATCTTTATGAAAGAAGTATATTGGCATGAAATTAAATATGATTTTTATTCCAATGTAAAAACTACAAAGAATGTGATAGCACTTCAAAGTGAGCCTTGACAAAATTATTTTCCTTAGTGAAATAATTTTGTTTGTATCTAGTTAATCTTACTCTCTGTCAGGTTTTCATGGCTTGGGGTTTTAGGGTTTTTCCATTTGCAATCCTTTCGTGCTAAGCCTTAAGTCGGTTTTGTTTCATCGTTACTTTTTGGGCCTTAGTGAAAATGGGTTGAGAATTGTTATATCATTAAAGGCGGGTCGTGTTATGTCCTTAGGTTTTATTTTCATGTCGGGTCGGCCTTTTATCTTTTCCCTAAGTTTTTCCTAGCTCTAATGTCCCTGTGGTCATGTCTTTATGAACAACTTATGGGTATTGTTTTCATCCTAGGCGGGTCCCCTTTGTTGTGTCAATGATGTGTTACGTGTTAGGTTTTCACAGGTCCCCGCAATGCCGTGAAGCCCTTTTCTAAAATATTGTATTGATTGCGATATCACGAGAAGGCGTCATTTGTCACCTTCAGAGAGGCCAAAAGAACATTATGAATGTTTTAATATATTAAGCCAACATTAATATATTAACTCGCGAGCTACTAAAGCGGATCTAAAATGCACATGCTTAAAATTGGCAGAGATGTTTTAATCTCAACAGAAAGGGTGCTCGACTTTTAAGGTCAAAGTTTTCAACCGTTCGAACGAGCAAGTTCGCTAAAGATCAAGATCTATGGTTGCCCGCTATCATGTGATCAAGAGTTGCAAGATGGTTAATGATCATGATATCAAGGGAATTTTGATGCATAGATTTCTTTGATGACACAGGAGATGGTGGGGCCAGAAAAATGAGTTGTAAAGGTTCCTAAGCTGGAATTTTTTAATTGGACGAATTGTGGAATATAGCTAATATATACTTAACTATATTGTAGAATATTAAAACCGAGCTAAATGGCGTCATAATTTTAAATTTAATTAATATACTCTAAAAATT
Source organism: Sequoiadendron giganteum (assembly GCA_007115665.2). Lineage (NCBI taxonomy): Eukaryota > Viridiplantae > Streptophyta > Pinopsida > Cupressales > Cupressaceae > Sequoiadendron > Sequoiadendron giganteum. The sequence continues at coordinate 442,888,417 of CM021105.1, forward strand.
AACGAAACCAGGTTGTAGCTCGTCAATTTGGAGAAGTGAAAGGTCAATACCAGCACTGAGGAATATTTTGGAGGAGTGAAAATAAGGTCAATACCAGTGTCGAGGAAGAGTATGGAGGAGTGAAAACAAGGTCAATACCTATGCTGAGGATGAGGTTGAGGGCACTTAGGGAAAATCAACGACCAAGGGACAATGAGTACTATAAGTTTGGCACCCCCAATCTCTTTAACCTACAATTTTCATGCCTAGTTTCCAAAGATCTTCTCATAAATTGGCACCCCCATTCTCTTTAAACTGCAATTTTCATTCCTATTTTCCAAAGATCTTCTCGTACATTGGCACCCCCATTCTCGTAAAATGGTATAAGATAAGAAAAAAAAAATAGCTTAGTCTTTCACATTTTTATCGACCAACCTCAAGTCTTCACAAAACTCCCATAATCTACGCACATCTTGGTTGTTGGTGGGAACATGTTATTCTTTGTTGTACGACCTACCTCAAATCTTATGTCCACAAATTTGCTAAAAACATAAAAAAATAAGAAAAAATTTGAAGGTACAACTAAAAAGGGGTTATTTCTCGTTGGCCTCCTCCACCTCTTATATTTCAACATAGCATGGAATTACGCTTACGTAACATAAAATAAAACAAATGGAAGTTTATAGGGGAAAAGGAGCCCAAGTATATGCTAGGATAAGCTAGATCTACTGAATGGAAATAGAGACATACAATTCTTCTTTAATACCTCCACCATAAACATATGTAAGGAAAGGTCTCCTCCCTTCTTGGTAGTGATAACCTCCTCCACACACAACCCTTAAAAATTATGAATAGAGGAATATAATCTTTGAAGAACTCAAATTCTTCATAATAGAAGAATTTGATCATACTTTTCCAATGATGGTTATATGAGAAAACCTTAGGTTAAATGAATAATTCCTAGCTAAGTTCGTTAAATCATGTCCAACCATATAAGAGAAGACCACTGCTATGTGTACTTGGATACCATGGAGAAAGGCTCTTTGGCCTCTTTCATCAATAAAAGTATTGTTAAATTTTAACACCTAAAAGTGAGAATGAAGAATATTTCCTAGGATGGTGGTCAATTATGCCTCTCAACACCTAGATTACAAAATCTTTGTCAATATCATTTCCATCAGAATTAAACCTATTGCTTGAGATATAGTCATATAGGTAAACAAATTGGCTTTCTTGATAGTAGATACATTCTAGAAAATTCAATCCTTTCATCAGAGATTGTTGAATGGGCCTAGCAAACTACTCATGATGCCCTTACTATTAAGTTAAAACTTTGAAAAGGCATATGATTGCATCAAATGTTCTTTCATTGATAAAAGGCTCAAATGGGTTTATTTTTAAACTTAAATTATTATCACACATTCATCTTTTTGTTAATGAGTAATTGCAAAATAGTGTGTCCCACTTGTGGGATGAGGCAAAAAAATAATCCCAAAATTTCAAAATTACAAAATATCATTTGAATGAAGAACCTTCATTTGAAGGTGATGTTGTCATGACCTTTGAATGAAGAACCTTCATTCAAAAATGATACCACATCAAGACTTTCAAATGAAGGTATTTTTTATTTTAAATATTTCATGTCCAAAATGCTTTATAAAAGGAACCTTTGCATGGAGGACCTTCAAATGAAGACCTTAATTCAAAGGTCCTTCATTAGAAGATCCTTCATATGAAGGTTCCTTTAACTCCATCCCATTATAGCTCTTAGAGTTGTCAGAGATATTTTTTTTTCGAAGTAGAGATTGGACATAAAATAGTTTCACCATGACTCTACCAAGATATCCATCAAATTGATAAACCCTGACTTAATAACTACAAATTCACAAGAAAATTGGCCCTGTCAGCCCTAGGGCATCAATTCAATGCAAATTTTCTTGCTTCAATAGACCCCTAAATGCAATGAACCTCTATCATACCATGTTTCACACCAATCCACCGAGTTACAGATCCAAGATAGTGGGTGGATTGGTGGATGTCATTTCTATTTAGCCCTCAAACCCTTACATAGGTAAAATATGGCAATCCCTTGATTTAATTGTTTTCTCCTAAAAAATAGTGATTTAGCACTTCAAAACAAATAAAAATGAAAAGGAACACATGTATTTATCTACAACAATGATCTCATAGCATTTCAAGTTTGTACAGATCCATACAACACAAAAGAACTTTAGAAAAATAGTAAAAACATAGAAAATTGCTTGAAGAACGTCGTATTTGATATGAAATTTTTGTATCAACTCCTCCAAAAATTGAAACAATTGAAATGGGATGGGAATAAAATATGATAGAAGTTGGATAAGAGATGATTTGTTTGAAGCATCAAACCAATATGAAAATATGAAAGAAAGTGCTGACCCCTTAAACTGAAAAAATTTCTCTTAACTTTAAGTTTGTTGGGTGGCCAGTCTTTTAAGTTATCAAATCCTACCATCATACATAATCAAATTTTTTGGTGTTTCAAATGACTATGAGCACTAACTTTCACTATTTGAAGATGTTGAAACCTTATCATAGAGAACTAGAACATTGATGCAACCACTCATCCTACCTTAAAATATACCAAAAGTCTCCTAGCAATTAGACATAGGAAGATTTAAGATGACTTAAACAATTTTTATTGCCAAAGCATAAACTTATGATGACTTAACCAGGCCTAGTACACACTCCCTCCCCATTAACCACTTAGACATATGTAAATTAAATGTAAATTTTTTGCTATTTTTAGTCATGTAGGTGTCTAATAAATCACTTGGTGGTGTTTCCCTTCAAGTTTATTTACTTGAATGAAGAGAAAAATTACTTTGATTACAATTAGAGAATACATTTGAGGCCTTGGTTATGTAACTGGTGGACCATTGTCACATTTAACACTTGTTACAAATTTTGGGAGTTAAAACATTTAGTAGATTTGATTTGTGATGGACACATTTGGATGGTAGTAACAATAACTTGCAATCTATCAAGACTTGATTACCTTATAACCTGTCCAATTCTAGCGATGAAATGATAGATTAATCATAAAGTCACCTTGGGATCACATCACCATGAAAGAACTTCATCCAACATCCTTATGAGTATAGGTACTACCAAATAGGTATTTGTCAGATCTGTCTTCCTCAAACGAGGGAAATTCAGGAAGAGAAGAGGAAAGCGAGACATGTAGTAGGTCTAAAAGAGGGAGATCAACTAGAGGTCAAAATATTAGAGGAAAATTCCATAAACGCATGGAATTTTTTCTTGCTGAAGGGGGTCATGTTCTTATGATGATGAGAGCATAAGCAAAATTGAGGTGCCCTTGAGGTACAAATATCTACGGAAACAATGGGTACCCAAGGAACTTCCTCCAATAAATACTGACTTTTGTGTCAAAGAGAGGATATATCACATAACACAATTGTCATTACATGGTTTGGGCCTATTTTGCATGGATGAAATAAAGGTATGTTATGACAAAGTTACTGAATTAATGGAGTATGTCATACCCTGTTATAGTTACAAATATTGGATGCAGTTGGTTCGATATACACGAAGTATGCATAGGTATGCACTGTCAGCAAATTATATACAACTAAAATATAAGGATCAAAATAAAGGAGTGGCTAGGTACATTGATGAAAGGCTGAAATAATTAAGGAATATTGTAGGGTTTATAAATAGTACATGACCTGGGTCAAAAAATAAGCAACCCAATTGCATATTCAAGGCACACGAGGGAAACCGTGTATTTTTATGTGCGATAAAATCAATAACTGTAAGGGAAGAGTTGCTAATTGATTACAATTTAAATCGCTTAGATACAAACACAGTTACTATGGGGGTGGTATGTACTATATACCATTTTACCCAACCTCCAATTAATTACTCCAATATACCATTTTATTATTATGTTTTTTTTTGTAAGTCTATTGGTTTCATTTCGGTAATGTTTTTTATATTTAATTTTTGTCATAGCGGGACATTGATCATATGGGAAAGGCTCTAGCCTAAAGTACAGATTGTGATGCATCTTCAGGTGCTTCTACCCTTCAAGTTTACCTCATTTTAATTGTACAAATTAGATATGAGAAAAATGTTTTATTATTATGTTTTTTTCATGAGTTTATTGGGTTAATTTCAATAATGTTTTTAATATTCTTGTTGTAGTCGGCTGATTGGGGAAAGGCATCAATAGTAGAGGAGAGCATCCATATGGAGGTGCAGTCACTATTATGAGATGATGACATCACATTTTCCATAAACCCTATGGATATGATGTGAAAGGCCCAAAAAAAATGCAATGAATAAATCCTTAAGTTGGTATTCATAGTGCCTCAAACAAATGAGATAACAGAAAGGGTTAAAATATTGACTGAGAGAGCACAAAACTTGCAAGTACGATGTCATGAGATCTTTAATTATAACATAATTTCATTCATTATTTTATATTTTGTACTCTTTTATTTCATGAACTAAAATATGTGTTGTTTTTATAGGATTATTTGCATCCTCATGATACTGTTGGCCATGATCAGGGTACTGCAAGTGTTTCTCGAGGAGTAAGGGTTGGTACAAGTGTAAATCTTGATCTTCATGTGCATACATCACATCATCCTACCCCATCATATGTGCCTATATTGTAGACTGAAATGTCGGCAACACATACCGTGCAGGAATCTGGTAGTGCACCCTCTGGCAGCGAACACATATCAGAACATGCGTCAAGACATGTACCTAGGGATGCAGAGGCCATTAGTACTGGTGATGTTTTAGCAATATTTCCTGGATCTTCCCGTATTACTAGTATGGGAACATTTCCGGTCACATTTGTGGTGGCCGAGGATTTCGTCCCCATAAAGATAGAGAAGGTCCCAGGTAGTTTAAAATGTTTTAATTATTATTATATATAATCCAATTGAAATTTACTTATTGATCACTCTTTTTAGACTAATGATCCCATGATCATTTTGCAAGAAATGATGTTTTTTAAAAAAATCTAAGTGATATTACATTGGAGCTCTTCAGGCACACCATACGTACATGGTGGAATGCCCAAAATCAATATTTAAAAGATGAGCTCATTAACCATTTAGTTGTGTTGTTCGGTGATAAAAAATTCAATCGAACCAAGGTCCTTAAGAAATTTGGTACCTATCTAAAGTATGTGAGGGACCAATATAGGTCACATTTAGAGAAGAAAAAAAGTATGAGTGTCCCCCCATGATTCCAGAGAGGGAGTGGAAGGACCTGGTGTCAGATGGAAAGGAGAAGGTTGAAAAGAAAAAGGGAAAGAAACCACCGGGCCAAGGAAGGTATGTGATACTATCAACAATGTAATTATATATTGATTACTCTTTCTTTTTACATAATCGAACGTATTTCAAAATTTTCATAGGGTGTCCGACACCTCGAAGGAAATAAAGGAAAGACTAGAAAAACATGGGCAACACCAACTTGGTTTTGATGGTCATATGAAATTAGCCGCACAAATTGTAAGTATCAATAAATGAAATATTGCATCTAAATAATAAATTGCAAGCAATTTTGGTTTTATCACACCATAGAAGAAAAATTCATGATCTTATTCAAAAATGTAGGGCTCTGAATTCAATAGAGTTCCCACATAAGAGGACTTGAAGATTTCCTTCCAGCAAGGCTATGGAGCCCTGGTTGAATGCCTAAGAGTCTCGACTAGGAAAACACAATCTTCCACTACATCCAACACAGAGGTAAATAAACTCAATAAAGTTTATTTTAAATTGAATACTTGTGCAATCTATTGAATATTAATTTCCACCATAAAGTAATTATGTGCCTATTTTTTTTTTTAAAACAACCAATGATAATACTGCACATGACATTGGAATGTAGCCTGGTGAGGGTGGAGCACAACCTGCAGATGAAGGTCATGGTTAGCATCCCAGTACCAGATGTTTTCATGTGATATACAAAATGTAGTATGGATTAATACAATTAAACATCTTTAATTACATTTGGTGTATTAATTAATGTAACCTTTCGTGTTTCAACTTTACAGCATGTAGAGTGTGATCAAAACATTGAGCATGATCAGGCTAGAGAAGATCAAGAACATGATGTGGCCCCATCGGGTAAAGAGGACCACTCTAATGTTCTTTTAAACATATTTAATTGCAATTGGTGTATTAATTAATGTAACATTTCAGGTTTCAACTCCAGATCAGGATTTAGAGGGTGTTCAACATGTTGAGCATGAGGCTATAAGACAAGATCAGGAACATGATGTGGCCCCATCAGGTAAAGAGCACCACTCTAATGCTCTTTTAATTAATGAAATACTTGTAAAAATAATAATAAAACATATCAATTTAACAGTTCTTTTCTATTGCAGTAGACCCCCCCTTGTAGCGGCATCCACGTCGTGAGTACACGACTAGGAATATATTGCGATCATGAGCAGAGATTAAAACAACTAAAGGGGGGACAAATGATTTAGAAAATGATACTCCACTTCTTCTTTTCTTAGCTGCAAAAAGAAACAAAAAAAAAGTGATTGTAATCATATTACATGACAACCATATTTTTGATAATATGTAAAAACTGAAAGAATGAATGGTATATGTTATTAATGGATGAATAAATGAATGTTATATGTCATTAATGGATGAATGAATGAATTTGAATATGTTAATGAATGAATGTTATATGTTAGTGAATGAATATTATATGTTATTAATGGAGGATGAATGAATGAATGCTATATGTTATTAATGGATGAATGAATGATTAATTTTATATGATCGGGTTTGAGGAATTGAGAGTGATGTGGGGGTGGGGGTGGAGGGGCCAAATGAGATTTTATCTTCACGTGGTTGGCCCTGTTAAGTAGAGAATATTAAACTATTCTTGAAACAAAGAGAAGCTGAATAAGGTAATGCACTTTTCAATATAAGAAATGCATCATTTCAAGCATCAAACCAATATGCAAAGATGAAAGAAAGTGCTAAATTTTCACTATAAACATTGTGTGTGGATTTGGTTTCAAAGCTTTGTTTCTTTTGTTTTTAGTGGTGACATAACTCTAAAATTTGACTTTTGTGCATAACAGGTTAGTTGAAAATTTGACCGCTCTGAAGGGTTTAGAGGCTTGATTGAGATAGATACATGGATATTTGGATCTTGTTGTTTATGGGAGGCTTCCACTTATGCATGAAATTTTGTACCATCTACAGGTATGCAAAATTTTCTCTACTTACATTCATTCAACTTACTGTAATATAATATCTGACAAAAATCTCCTTTTCATTATACTTAGATGGATTTTCATGCCTTGTTCCAGTGCACATGTTTTAGAATAGGCAAGAAGGATGCTGACAAGGGTTAAGGAATTTGGCTTTACACCTACCAATTGCATAATTTGCTTCATTCATCCAGCATATTTCCAATGCATTTCACAATTGTTGGAATCATATCCTATAATTATAGAACTAGTAAAATTAAAATATGTAAGTTTCAAATATGGCATTACATATCTTTCTATGAAATTTTGGAAGAAAATATCAAAATGGAGAAGTATTAACAAAATAATATATATAATTTCTAAGAGGTCAAGGAATTTTTTTGCAGAGTTATCTTGAATATATTTAAGACAAAATTAACTTATAGAGATTGAAGCAAAATATCGGTAGTCTAAAATCACTAGTCAACACATCTTAGTAGTATCTCAATTCAAGAGAACTAGGTCCACTATCCATTAGCCAGTAAAACAAATAAAATAAATTTATAATATTATTCTGTTCTAATAGGGTTGAATGGTTTCTTGTTACTTTTTGATTGTTAGGAAGTCATCAATATACACTTGGTTTTCCTGTCTTCTCTTGCCTTGTGTCTAGAGATTTTTTCTAGAAGGCATCAAAGTAACTTTCAAGATTGACAATGGCAATAAGTACAAGGTCAGTATAAATTAATTTTAATTGGGTATGATTTTATTTGTTCAAGACCAATTTAGATTCATTTTCTTCTCACACTAATTTTATTTACATTTATGTTTTGCTAATATCCATTTTCCTTTACATTCATATTCTTCTATACATATTGTGTTTACAATAATGTTTTCCTTAATTTAATCTAGGGGAGAGGACCCAGTACCTGAGCATGTTTCAATAGTTGTGATAGTAGTGGTTTATATAGTTCCCAACCCTAATCGTGTGGCCCAAAACAAATTTTGGGCCTCAATAAGCCTTTGAAAAGTCACATGCATATTAGGTCACGAAATGAACTCACAACTGTCCAATTTAAAAGCTAAACGATGGGCTTGCTAACTTAAACCTCTGGAATCCCCCTATAACCATTAGATTTAGAAAGATCAATGGTTAAGAATTTGCAACTTGTAGACCTAAGACATTTCATTCACCAATAGCCACCGTCTCCATCGATGGACACCTATCCTTCGTTCTATCGGTGGGATGCTAGATAATGTTTACCCGATGCACCATAGTTCCCTAGATATACTTTATGCATTCAATAATTCATGCCCATGGTTATAATTCATGGTTACTTTTGTTAAAAACTTGAATCTATCGGTATATCGGGAGAGCACCTTAGGAGTCAGTCTGATAGAGTATTGTTATGTCGATACTAGGTTGTGAGCTATTTTCATCAAGCCACCGACAAGATTGTGATGGGGGTTCCATCGATGAAGCATTGTTAGGTCAATGGTATTGAATTTTGTTTGATCCCACAAAATATGATCCAAATTAAAATATTTATTCTAAGGAAATTATTCCATGTGGTATGGAGGGGAAATGTTACCACATAGGTACTATGAAAGGGGATTTTATCTAAGGGGGCCTAAATTGAATTACTTTTCATGCATGAGAAAATCACTATACTAGAATGGTGAGAAAGGGATATTTTGGGTTGTTTATAAATAGAAGAGGGGATTAGATAAAACCATCCTTTGATCAAATCCCTTTAGATTGAAACCCCCTTCAATCTTAGCCTTACTTTATATCAAAATCCACTTTTTTTTCTTGTTGTAGGTGTTGCCATTAATGTCAACAAAATAAAGATTCTTGTAAGTGTTTTCATTAATGGATGGTTTCATGTGATGAAATTAGTGTAATGATCAAAAGTGTTGTGAAGTGTTGTGTGTTGGTTTGTTTTACTACAACCAAGTTGATCTTCTAATCTACCTATGGAATTTCCAATTCCAATTAAGGGCAGCTTGAAGGACCTAGACCAACTGATGACAATTTTAAGGATCTCCTACACTTTGGGCTCTACAAGACCTAGGAGGGTGATCCCTTAATGTGTTTATAACCTCTGCACCATAATTGTAGGCAACATTAACAATAACAAATAATCTCACTCAATAGCTCAATAGAACGAGATACAACTGAATAGAATTGGTTGTTCATCAATAATTATCAATCATTTGGAGCGTGAGATAATCACAACAATAATTCAAAGTAAAAGATATTCATTAATTTTAAATTTGTAGCAAGCTCTGGGTAAACACAAACAAATATTGAACCACAAAGAACAAATGCAACTTAGATTAGTGCCTTATTTCCATTGGAGGAGTCAAATTCACAAATACCTAAGGGTTTACAATAGATTCAACCCATAGCATATAAGATCTTTGATAATATCGCCTTACAATATCACCAATATGTAGCCCTAACTCAATACTACTTATCACATCTTTGTACAGAATGTATCAACCTACAATCTAATTAAAGAATTTTAATTAACTCCTTGAATCAAAGCTAAAATAAGAATTGCACACACCACAACAATGAGATGAACAAAATAACCCTTGATCACTTTATTCAAAATTAAAATACGCTTGTACACAAGAGAGAAATGAGCTTGAATTTATCAATCTGATTCAAATGCTAGTACTATTATCCAACATTATATCTCCACGAATTCAAAACCTATAACAAAAATGAATCAGAACCTAATTTGCATTTCCACTGTAACTGTCAGACTTTATGATTGCTCTACAACTTCACCTAGACTCGACCAAAAATTTCTAACTTTCTAACCCGTACTTCTAGCCTTGAAATCCTTCTTATAGAAAATGAAGGAGAAAACAAGCATCAGACCAGAAAGTACACATGTCACTAGCCAATTGGAATGCTTAGTGACATCTCAAAATTTAGTTACAACTGATATTCCCTTTGGAGAATCTTCTTGTTCTTTTTCATTTTCTCATTGAGGATGATTTGATATAGATGCGAATCTTCAAAAGCCCGCGCATTTAGACTACCACTATAAAACAAAAATTGAAATTATTATGACTACAACATTTAGTTAATTAAGTGTTAGCAGTTTACTCCTACTCTGACTCTTCTTCATTTGAATATGTATCCACCCATCGCTTGTATTCCTCATCACTCGACCAATTGAAGTTGATTACCTCCTCTACCTTGGCTCTATAGGGTGTATATTTAATTTCTACCTAGTTTGCCTCCTTTTCAAAAGACTCATAAAATGAACTAGTGCTGATGATTTTTTCCATGCAGCTCTCTAATAGATCTGAATTCAAGTCATCACATATTAAATCAATTTGGGCATCAATGACCCTGCTAACATGATCCTTCCATTGTTGAAGAGATCTAATATTACTTTGCTCATCAATTATATCAAGAAATAGTGTAGCACTCCATTCATCAAAACTTTTCACCAATTCCCTTATCTTCCTACTCAAATTATCTCGTAAGGCTTGGAAACCTTGTAGCGATTTAACCAATATTTGAGTAGGTCTCAATGAATGTGGCCTATTATTAACATCAATTCTTGAGGCTTTATACATTATATCCAAGTCATTTACCTTAGGGATCCATTTCTCAATGAATGGTATTGCTACTTCTTGATCCCTATCAAAATTATTTATTGCACCCAATAATAAAGACTAAGAAGAATGTATACTTGGCAATCTATTATCAGGTTTTTCATTTAAATGCTGCAAAACTGTGGTGACAATTTCCTTTTTCTTTAGAGCTTCCCTCTCCTCATTATTCTTTGAAGAATCTTCTAGCTCTGTGATTTTTTGCATTAATTGCTTATTTTTTGGATCAACAGAGCAGGTTAGCTCCTCCTTAATTGGTTCTAATGTGGGAATAAGGGCAGGAGTCTCAGTGGGATACTTTGGTGTGGAGAAAATGGGGGTAGTAGGAAGTGATGACCTGATGTAGATGGTAATGATTGAACCATAGGAGCACTTGGTGTTGCCTCTATCTTCTTGTGCCTCAGCCTTTCCACCTCTATTTGCAGATCAACATTCCTTTGCTGCACCTTATTATACTCCCCAATCATAAAATTGTATTTCTCCATATAACTCCTTTTTTCAGCTTCCTCTCTTTCTGCTATTTTTTGTACAAACTTGGCCACATCCATAGTCAAACTTGTAGCCTCCACTGCTGAAGTTTCTAAAACTCTTTTTATTATTAACCCTCCCCTCAAATTAGGCTTAATATTTGTTATGATTGTCTTTCTTCCTCCCGGGGCCAAAGCCCATATTGCCAAGGTTGCATACTCCTCACTGAAGGCAGATCCTTGTAGTGCCAACCTGACTTCTTCTTCTGAATTGTGGAGGGGATACTTGGATTTCAAAACAACATCAAAGGCCATTGCATCAACAATGTCCCATTCAGGTAAGATCAAGACACCTACTTGATCAATCAGTTTTCTCCCTTCTTCTGGAGTGATTTTCTTAAATTCACTCATCATTTTAGCCTTCACTTCATCATCATTCTCCTCATCTGACTTGTCTGGCCTCTGACCTGTTCTTTCCTTACACTTTTCTTGGTACTCTCCTAGTTTCATCCTCCATACCAGTTGCAAGAAGGCTGGTGTTTTCACAAAAGTATCATCATTTAAGAATTCCTTAAAAGCCTCCATTCTTGTATCTTGTACACACTTTCCCTTCATGTCTAGGTCTAACAAGACCAATTCAGCTGGTCATGGAGGGGATGGAATGCCTATCTATAGGTCTTGGTCTGTAATAGTAATTTCATCCCCTAGATCCTCTTGGACTGCTCAATTCTTTTCCTTTTGGGAGTTGGCAGTGATGGTGGTGGTGAGGGACTCCTTCTTGGTGATGACTTAAGATCAATTATCTTTATGGTTCTTGGTGGCCTAAGATGTGATCTTGGTGGATTTTCCTGCTCCATTATCTTTTTTCCTTTTCTACCCTTCTATTCTTCTTTATCACTTTCATCCCTTACCCTCCTGTAGATGGGCCTGACTTCTAGAAGTTGGTAAGTTGGCCTTTCTTCCAATGGCCTTGTAGCTTGTTCTTGTTTACCAAAATTAAAATCGCGATTGATTTTCTTTTTCATTAAACTATCCATGATTTCCTTGAAGTTTTTCATCAAGAAATCAATCTTATTGTGGAAAGAGGTGAATTTCATCAATGGATCATATTTTGGATCCATTTTGTGTACAATTTCCAATAATTTGTCATAGGCAACCCATTTTTCCTTATTTAGTTCTTGCCTATTTAAATCAAATTAATTCTTGATTAGGTCTTTAGGAAAATTTAGCTCATGAACAAATATTGCTCCTTTTATTCTTTGTCTGAACAAAGTGAAGAATCCTTCAAGGTCACACTGCCTCCTAAAACTGAAAGTTAAATTGAATGAATCAAAGAATTTCCCAAAGTGTACCCATCCTCCATTTGTAATAACAAAACTAGAAATTATTGTGTAATCTAGATAGAAATTCCCTTTGCATTTTCTAGTGAAATTGTCCTCATGAATGCAGCCAATCTGCCACATGACCTCAACAAATACAATCCTTGGTGGCACATTGTAAGGCGAGATGTGTGGAGTCCCCTAAAATCCATACACTCTCAAAATAGTACTGACTAGATATGGGATGATATCTCCCCAGTTGTGGCAAACTTTCAAATTAGGTCTCCTCTCCTTGGGCTTAAGAGAATCATGCAACTCCATAGGAATCTTTGGTGGATTTACCATCATCCTTTCTCTTAATCTTGATGCAAAATAGTTATCAAACTATACATAATTAGCACTTTGCTGTTATATGAAAAGTCAACAGTCCAAATTTTTACTGGCAACCTTTCTCCATAGCCAAATCTATTCAGTTTCATCTTCTTAGAGAAAAAATCCACATTCTTGAACAAAAACATATGCATGAGCATAGAATACCAGTAGAAAGGTGTTCTTGTATCATTCTTCTGTAGCTTCACCAACCCTTCATTTATTTTTTGGGCTAGGAAAGGAGAAAAATCACAAACTACAAAGAAATTTGGATGTTGTATTTGCACCCCCATGAACATGAATGCTATTGTGTTCACAGTGCTAGGGCTAAATCAGAATATTTGACATAGTGAGTAAAAGGTAGCCATACAAATCAAAAAAATGTTGGAATTATTCTCTATTAATACTCAGTAAAACCCTTCCATCATTATCCCTGACCACCTGTGTGATAGGATCATACCTTGTAGCCACTACCTTGAGAAAATTGACATCTAGAAACACATTGGGTACCACCAATTTTCCCATGTTGTAAACCCAACCATTTGAGAATGGGTGGGGAAAATTCCTTTGTTCAAACCATAGTCTGAACATCTCCAAACCCTTCATCGACACTTTAACATTAGTTATATTGAAGTAATTATATATTAACCCCCCCTGAAGGGTTTTTCCTTACATTAGGGCCTGCCCTTTTCTTCTGTCAGTTCTCGAAAATGGAAGTTGGTCCAAGAATTCATCATACAGGTTCCTTTTCAAATAATCAATTTGGCTGGAGTGGTGCTTTGATGGTGCTATTTTGGACAAACTAGGGTCTACTTGAATTATAGACTTTAGAACAAACTAGGGCTTTTCAAGGATGTGAAATTACAAACACGTAATTTGCAATTTTCAAACAAATTTCAACTTCACTTACAACCCTAATACAATTTCTAAAAAATTCCCAAAAATTACACTGCAAATTCCCCTAAATTGAGGCTAAAAAATTCACTAGGAAATACTGAATTTAACTTACTCATTTTTGACTTGCAAAAACCTTAATTATTCACTGCAACAACTCGCGATTTCTTCTTTGACTTTAAAACTACTATGCAATGTTCCTTGAACATTTTTTGTGACAATAAAATAGGGAAATAATCCTCTTCTCCACCAAAACAAGCAGGAATAAGTCTTGTCCACCATTACTACTTGCTCGCGTGCCTCACCAATGACTCCAAATGCATTTTATGCAGGTTTGAATCTTAACCATTGATCTTCATCTAGGCTAGATCATCAAATGATTATGCTTCAATCAATCCGACATTGACTTCCATCATAGCAAATGGCCCACAATTCCTCCAATCAAAACATTCTAGCTCACGAACCCTTACAACTCATGTTTCTGGCCCCACCATCTCCTGTGTCATCAAATAAATCCACATGTCAACATTCCCTTGATATCATGATCATTAACCATCTTGCAACTCTTGATCACGTGATATCAGGCAACCATAGATCTTGATCTTCAACAAACTTGCTCGTGTAGATGGTTGACAACTTTGACTTTAAATGTCGAGCACCTTTTATGTTTAGATTAAAACATCTTCACCGATTTTAGGCATGTGCATTTTAGATCTGCTTTAGTAGCTCACCAGTTAATATATTAAGGTCAACTTAATATATTAAAACATTCATAATGTTCCTTCGGCCTCTTTGAATGTGAAAGATGGTGCCTTCCTATGATATCACGATTGATTGATACTTTGTGGTTGAGCGATCACGATATCATGGGAAGGCACCATCTGTCACATTCAGAGAGGCCGAAGGAACATTATGAATGTTTTAATATATTAAGCCAACCTTAATATATTAACTAGCAAGTGACTAAAGCGGATCTAAATGCACATGCTTAAAATCCATGGATATTTTTTAATCTAAACAGAAAAGGTGCTCAACATTTAAAGTCATAGCTGTCAACCATCCGCACGAGCAAGTTTGTTGAAGATCAAAATCTACGGTTGCTTGCTATCACGCAATCAAGAGTTGCAAGATGGTTAACAATCATGATATCAAGGGAATGTTGACACGTGGATGAGTTTTTAAAAAAAACTACATTGTTTTATTGATCTTTCGACAAACCTCCAAAAACGTCTGACGAATTTTCAGTACGTTCGACGAAACTTTTGTCGTAATGATTTGCCTATTTTGTCACACTTTTGTCAAACTTTCGAGGAACCTCCAAAAAATGTCTGACGAATTTACAATACGTTCGACGAGACTATCTTCATAATGAATTTCCTATTTCATCGCAAGTTCGATGAACTTCTGTTGTTGATCCGATGCTTTGGCAAAGGCATGCCACTTTTGTTCTAGCTATGGTTCATTTCTAGATCGACAAAATCTCTATCGATATTCTGATGAAAACCAGGGCCCTTTTCCATGGCGAAAACCAACAAAGATGTGTCATGATTTTGACGTTTTAAAGCTTGTCGAGAAAGCGACAAAAAATTAGTGCCAAAAATTATTTTAGTGGTTCGTCGGTATGCCGATAATATATTGTCAATATTCCAACAAACATTTGTCAAAAATTGGACTCAAATATAGTAGTGACTGGAATTATCACACATAATGGAAATAGGTTATGAATATTCTACCTGAATATCTTTTAGTCTATTTCATCTAGAGAACTTGAGAGCAACATGAGGCAGTAGCTATGTATTCTTCTTCAGTTGTAGATAGCGAGATAGATTCTTGCTTTTTACTGTGCCAAGAGACCAATCTACCATAAAGGAAGAAAGCACCACCACTTGTACTCTTCCTATCATCTATGCACCCTACCCAATCTACATCTGTGTAAGCTTACAATGTGAATTCATCATGTTTAGCATACCATAAACCATAGTTTAGCATACCATAAACTATAGGGCAAACTACCTTGAAAATATCTAAAAATTCTTCTTAGTGCATTCAAATGAGATTGTTTTCGAGAAGGCTAAAATCTAGCTACCATACATACTACTTGTACAATATCTGATCTAGAGGAAATAAGGTACAATAGACTTCCAATCATGGATCTAAACATGGTTTGATCAAAATCAGGTGAATCATCATTCTTGGATAACTTGCATCCAATCACCATAGGTGTATTAACATTCTTATAATAATCCATTTGAAACCTTTTCAACATGTTTTTAGCATACCTGGTTTGTGAAATTTGTAAACCAAGAAAGTAGGACACCTCACCTATCATTGACATTTCAAATTATTTTTGCATTTGATCAAAAAATTTCTTGTGCATGTTTTCATTACTTCTAGAAAAGATGATATCATATAAATAAACAACAACTATAATCATATGGTTACCTTCAACTTTGGTGTAGAAATTGCTATCAACACATCCTTTCCTGAAGCCTTGCTGATGTAAATAGTTGTCCAATCTAGAGTACCATGCTCTAAGTGCTTTCTTTAATCCATATAGTGCTCTTCTCAATCTTCATACATAATCTCCTTTTTCAGGTGACTCAAATCCTTCAGGTTATTCCATGCAAACATCTTGCTCAAGGTTACCATTCAAGAATGTAGACTTAACATCCATTTGATAAAATTTATAGTTCTTATATGCTGAGACTACTAAGAACATTCTAATAGCCTATAGTCTTTCAACCGGAGAAAATGTTTCCTCAAAATCTATGCCCTCAATTTGTGAGTATCCCTTGCATACTAGTATATCTTTATTTCTAATCACTTTACCTTCTTCATTTACTTTGTTCCTATAGACCTATTTTGTGCCAATAATGTTCTTATCAGTTGGCCTTGGAACTACATCACATGTTTTGTTTCTATCAATCTATTGTAGCTCCTCTTTTATAGCCTTTATCCAATCTTCACTCTTGTTGGCCTCATTGTAACTCTTTGGTTCTATTTTAGTTAGAAGACAGACATTGACTTGATCATCATTTCTAGCATGTCTTCTTCTAGTTTCCAAACTAGTATCTTTGCTTCCTATAATCTAATTTTCAGGGTGGTACTTATGAACATACTTGCTTGGAGGTTTGTTTGGATTTTTTTCAACTACATCTTCTTCATTTTCTGATTTCTCTTCACCTTCATTATGATGTTCTTCAATCCGATTTTCTAATTTTTTCCTTGACTGCTGCAAATCTTTATAAATTCTCACATGTACACACTCAACTACTCTCTTGAGGTGTTTCTTGAAACACTTGTATGCCTTATTGTGAGTTGATTATCCTTATAATATTCCATCACCACATCTTTCATCAAAGCTACCAAGTGTATCATCATCTTCATTAATGAAATACTTACTACCAAAAACTTGAAGTATTTGAATGAAGGTTTCTTACCATACCATAGCTCATAAGGTTTCATTTTACCATTCACTCTTAGATGGGCCCTATTTAGTGTGTATACTATTGTATGAACAACCTCTTTCCAATAAACATTTAGTAGATTTGACTCATTAAGCATAGTTCTTGCCATTTCTTTCACATTCATGTTCTTCCTCTCAACAACTCCATTTTGTTGAGGAGTTTGGGCATCAAAGTATCATCTTCTAATCCCATGTTGTTCACAATAGTCTTCAAACTGATTTGATGTAAATTATCCACCACGGTCCGATCTTAAACATTTCAACTTGAAACCAATTTCTTTCTCAACCATTTTTCTGAATATCTTGAACCTTTCAAATGCTTGTGACTTATCCTATAGGAAAGCTACCCAATTCATCCTTGAGTAGTCATCAATTAGTAGCATAAAGTATTTTTCACCATTAGAAGATCTTGTCCTTGTAGGACAAAATAAATATATATGTACTAACTCAAGTGGCCTTGTGGTTGAGTAATATTTAGTCTTGAAACCCACTTTGGTTTTCTTCCCTTTTTGACATTCATCACAAATAGTGTTTTCTGGCTTATTTATCTTTGGCATTTGTCTCACATAACCTTTTGAGCTTACTTTCACAAGATTGTCAAAATTTATGTGTCCTAGCCTCTTGTTCCATAACCAAATCTCATCCACCTATCCAATCATACATTGAGCTTCATGACATTCTCTCAAGTTGTAGACATTTCCATCTATTATTTTACCTTCAACAACTAATCTTCCATTGTTCTCTTCCCTAATTTCACATCCTTTGGAATCAAATGAAAATTTATAACTGATGTCACACATTTGACTAGCACTTTGTAAGTTATGTTTTAGACCTTAAACATAGTATACCTACTTTGTGAGTAGTTTCCCATCAATTCTAGGGTTCCTTTACCTTTTATCTTGATTGAGGAGTTATTACTAAGCTTAACTGAAACATTGTTCCAATCTTCAAACAGTTTGAATTTGTTCTTCTCTCCATTCATGTGGTTGGAGCAGCCACTATCTATCACCCATAGATTTTTCTTCTCTATGTGTAATGTTGTTTGTGATACATGGTTGATTAAAATTTATCTTTACTCATCTCTTTCCATTCTTGCTTGGTGTCATTCTTCTTTGCTGCTACTATTTGTTCATTTTTGTTCTTGGGGGCAACAACTACATTCTTTTCAAGTTTAGTCTATCTTGCTCTACAAAAATTTGCAGTGTGTCCATAGTTATAACAGTGGTAGCACTCAATGTTCTCATTGAACAAAGGAAAGTTGAAGCTTTTACTAGTCTGACTTAAACTTTTATAATCTGCACTCCTATGTTCCAGATTATTGCAATTGTAACACACAATATCCAAATCTCCCAATGGCACAAAATAATTTTTTCTCATGAAATTTGGAGCTGCTCTTTTAAGTGTTTTGTAATGTATGAACTTATCCAGCCATATGTATTACATCTAAGACAATAACCATAGAATTTAGGGGCATAACAATTATTATACCAAGAAATACTTCTAGTTGTTTCCATAGTAGCAGTAGACCTTCTCATTCTTGGGGCATAAACATTAACATGTTGGACAACAACATTAGCCTTTGGGGCAGCAATACTATCTCTTGGGGCAGAAATAATTTCACTTGTGGAAGTAGTGAAACCAATCTTCTTTTTGAGTTTTTCATTCATATTAGAGCTCTCATCATGTTCATAGCCAACACCACTATGATCTATGTTCCTTTTCTTCTTACTAAGTATATCCTTTAGTGCATTAGTGTTGCTCAAATGTTTCATTCTCAACTTTAGATCTTCTTGGAATTTTTTGAATTCTTTCCTTAGAGTTACCACCTCTTGTTCCAACATTTGACATTATTTTTGCTTTGCATCAACTTCTGATTTCAAAACTTCACCCATTCTTTGTACTTCTTCCAACTGTGTCTTTCAAGTGATAATACTCTTATCTAAATGCTCTTGTTCTTTTAAGGAACTCTTCTTGAATTTGGTATGTTCTTTCTTCAACCTTTATGTGAACCCCTAAACCTGCAATTGCACAAGAACAACAAACAAATCAAGATGTTAGATCAAATGCAAACAAGAATGAAGGATTCCCCATGACATCCATCTACTCAAACTTAAAGTATTAAAATGAAGAATAAACTAAATAAATGAAAGTAAATCCTAATTAAGTGAGCAAACTAGTGATCCCATGGGGGAATTGGTACCAATTGAAAATTTGAAATTGGCCCTTTCTCAACTCCTAAATTCCAATGTTGATGTGTAGATTGAACAAATATCCTCCATGAGATTTGAGTATAACCTAGCTATGAAATTGTGAAAATGGTGAATATGTGGAATGATGTGCACAAATTAGCTTTCAATGTCAAGAGAGTAACTTTGCATGAGATTGTGGATGTTGAATGAGAGAGAAGCCTCCTATTTATATATTTGAATTTGGAAGAAAAGGAAAGATTTGGGCAATGTGGGACTAACTTTCACCCAATGGCCAAATGCCACTTGTCACCATGTGAATGGTTGATGGTTGTGCACATCTTGGCCAAAGTGACAATAATTGCAATTAGGTGGAATTTGAAATTGACGAAATTGACGAAATTGGCTCAATGAACAAGGACATGTAAGAGGAGTGAATGCTTTGTTGAAAGTACCCATCCACTTGGACTTTTCGAATTCAAACTTGAGAGAATATTCCCTTTTGATGTCATGTGAGAGAAAATAGAGATTTAATAAATGAATTAAATCTATTTTCATGTTCAAGTTGCATTATCTAGAAGATTTTAGTGAAAGGGATTAACTTAATCAAGATTTTGATTAATTTAATGAGGGATTAGATGATTTGACAATTTTGACTCAAATTGATGAATTGATTTAAATCAGAATTGAGAGGAAATGATTAATTAAATAAATGATTTTGATTTATTTAACTAAGTGGGTTAATGTTAGATTAAATCAAATAAGGTTTAATTTATTTAATTTAATAAGAGAACTTTAGAGACTTTAATTAATAAAATGATTTATTTAATTAAACAGAAACATAACGTTAATTAAATTAAATTGATTAATTTAATCAATGGAGGAGAAAGACTTAATTAAATAAATAATGATTTATTTAATTAAGAGATAGAATATGATGAAAATCTGAGAGTATGATTCAAGAGGAAGTGTTGTTTGTAATCGGGATCAAGTGTGCCCAACCAAATTTGTACATTTTCCATGTCTACATTTTGCCCCTCTTTGAAGCAATGTACTTGTTGCATTGATTCAAAGAATAAACTGTTGTGATCAAAGTTCAAAATTTCTCAATTTTTTCAGATGCCCCACTAGTACCCCAACGAAAGGATATTGCTGGTATAATGGCCCCTCAAGAGATCGGACGAAAATTTTGATTTTTTAAATGATCTCGTGAAAAAAGGATGACAAGGTGCCTGACAGGATCAAAATGCCCTAGATTGCCAAAAAAGTGGGGGGGGGGGGGGCTCGACCCTGCCCTCTCCCTATAAAATGGTCCTCGATTGGACAAAAATAGGATCAGGGGATCAAAACCTAGTTGGAAGGTCAAACTAGGTCAAAAAACCCTAATTTTTAGGCTTAAATAGACCTTGAGATGTCACTTTCAATACATTTGCAATCTTAGCCCTTAGAAATTTTCACACTTTGAGCTCTAAGTCTTGGTCGAAATGGCACAATGAAAGCTTCCCAGGCATGTATCAGAGAGAGTACAAGTGCACCATCGGCTAGTTGGCGCAGGACCTGTGGTATGTACCCCTATTCGACATTCAATTTTCTCGTTTTACATGCATTAAATAGGGAAGAAGCGTCTTTTAAGTTGACCACGCTATATAGCACCACTGAAAATGCTTTATCGATGCCGTGTGGTCCTGTATTGGACTACATATGCAAACAGCACTATGTGTCTCAGTTTGGGAATTAGGGTTTGCTGGTCAAACTCCACCGCGTGTGACCATTTAACCGCGTGGCGCAATTAGGGAATTAGGGTTTGTGACAAAGTCGACCGCATATGCAAATAGTGCCATGCAGTCCATTTTGGAACTAAGAAAATTACAAACTCAACTGCGTTGATGCAGTTTGCAACTTTCCAAACTACGCCGTATTTGCAAACAACGCCGTATTTGCTGTTTTGGATGTGAAAAGTTAGCATGAGATGCAATTTTTTTTTCTTTTTCTTGATGCGATAGCTTCCCTTGTGCAGGAGGATCTTGATGTACTTCACTCGCGAGAGCAAAGATGGTCGGTGCTCTGTGGATTGCAGGATGTGCATGAGTTGGTCCAGGAGCAGCTTGGTGCTCTTGGTCTTTGGTATATTGCATACATCTATCCCGTTCGGGTGCACTTAGGCATGATGACCACCTTGGCCGAGTGGTGACACAATGAGACTTCTTGTTTCCACCTTCCTATCAACGAGGCTATTGTTACCCTTGAGGATGTTTGGCGCATCCTCCGATCACCTATCCATGGGGCCAGAGTCATCTATGATCCATATGTTGGTAGAGATGATTGCTATGGTGTTATGGAGCTTGATGAGATTCAATTCTCTGATGGGAAGATTGATTTAGAGAGATACCATGGCCGCGTACATATTTATAGATTGATGATTGCAGCTATCATTTCAAGCCTTGTGGCACCCAATCGGCGGGGTCGTTACTTTAGCCCAGGTTGGGGACTGACATGGGAGAAAATGGTTCACCGCAGGGAGTGCTTTACCTAGGGACCCGTATTACTGGCATCCCTATATAGGGATATTCATGAGTTTGCATACCTAGACAACAGGTCTCTCGGGGCCGGAGTTACCTTATTACACATCTAGGCATGGGACATGATCTCAATGCTTCACCTAGATGTCACACTAGTTATTCTTGAGACAAATAATCCTATTGTTTAGTGGTACGGTGGGGCACAGATCCACTTTACTTATACTAGCACAAGTGGTCTTGCACACTGGTGACAAGTTCTCGATGAGATGAGAGAGTTCATCTAGAGACCTTGGATGGGCATTAGCCCACGGTACGATAATGTTCAATAGTTGTTTTATGCCAGACAAGGCAAGTGGATGTAGGGTTAGGAGTATACCATGATAGACTAGTATCTCCCAGACAGGGTGGCCAGATAGTTTGGAGAGGTACAAGACAGGCCAGATGATCAGTATGTGGCGATCTTCGCCTGTACGACTAGAGAGATAGCATGGTGCTAGCCCATTCCATCAGCTGAGGTAGTTTCTTCTTTCAGATTGTTGGTGGTTCGACCATGGCTATATGATCAGGGGAAAGTAGATGCAGGGGTTACTCTAGCATACAGAGCTTGGTTCAGTCCTCCCCTAAGATTGACAGTTCCTAGTATAGCGATTCCACATCGGAGACCCAAAGGTAGATCAACTGGTAGGGGTAGAGGATAGGGTAGAGGAAAAGGTAGAGGAGGAGGTGGACCACCTCCCCATTAGACACCTCCTAAGGACTCAGCACAATAGTCACCTCCCCGAGTAGGGGAGTAGGATGGTCACCCGAGAGTAGTCCTTAGTAGCAGCCAAAAGCACAGCCCGATCATAGAGATGCACTGATCTAGTAGTTGTAGGGTCAGATTCAGGTGCTGACAGTAGAGAGATGAGGCTAGGCAATAGGTTGTGACAATTACCGCCAAGAGGGACCAGGCACGATCCGCGAGGGATCAGGAGATTGGCCGATGGTGGCAACTGTAGAGTACAACTTCCTCATCTTGGGGCCAGTTAGTCGATCTGCGAGCATATAAAGAGGTGGTCAGGGAGGCCAAGTATTATCGACAGTACTACAAGCAGGCAGAGTTCCACACTTCTCCAAGCAGACAAGGATGTGGCCGCCATAGGATCATGGTGATAGGAAGGTGGGAGAGGGTGAGGGGCACAACTAGTAGGGCTAGCCCTTGATCACAAATATTTTCCATTTTTGATTCATGGCTACATTATTTGCCCTATTGTACCATGTATTTCGATGTATACTTGATCTGATTTTGTATCATAACAATTTATTATTCCATGATATATATAGGATGGTTCACCCTTTTATGAGATGTTTTACAATATATGATATGCATTTCTTTCTCTCCTATATGCTATGAGATGTTCCTATTTCTTATGCTCATGCGATATGATGATGTTTCTAATGGATGTATTTATTTTTTTATCTTTTTCATGCATTTTTAATGATGGTGAAATGAATGCAAATGGTAATGGGTGTTGATGATTATGTATGATGTAATGCTTTCTTAAGATGCTTAGAATAACAAATTTATATTATTCCTCATAAGTTAAGATAATGATATGACGCAATATGCTTTTTATGCTAATGATCTGGTGGATGTAGAGTGTATGCATTGGCGATGTTCTGATTGCTTCATGATACCATGTTAGTATGGGAAGAAGATAGAAGAACTTAGAAACAATGAGTTAGTTAGGATGATGATGAATTTCTTTTCCAGGAGTTTGTATTTTCAAAGGGTCAATTACGTTATGTTTGATAACACACCTAGGTATAATGCATTAAGGTATAACGAACTAGGATGGCGTTGTACCTAGTGTGATGAACTTTGACTTGACAATCAGATAGGAGTATTCTTGTTCACACTTAGTATGCATACTTCATTTAGGATGTAGTTCAAATATTCTAAACATCTCAGGCCAAAACATAGGAAAGCAAACTTTCTTATGTAGTCAACAAGACATCTAAAACATCCTCTCCACAAACCAAACAAGGTACATATGACTAATTTATTTTACAAGTGTATCCCACAAGCATAGTAGATAAAAGAGATGACAATATTTTCCCCATTCCTTTCTCTCTAAACCTATTTTGTTTAGGCATCATCGAGAGGTCCTTGGAATGAGCACAAAATAAGATAAGCCAAGAAAATACCAAATACAGCAAACAAACAAGCTAATGTTCTTCATACTGCTAGCCAAGGCTAAATTACTATGAGGTACCTGATGCTTATGTCCATCATGGGAAAGTTTCATCCTAGGACATGTTGTGATCAGGGTTTTGATGGGACTGATTGGATGATAAGCTATTGATACTCTGAGTTGACCAACTTGCTTGCTTACTGATTTAGTCTTTCAAGACTTTGATGATTAGGGTGTTCACTTTTGAACCTGCTATACTTGCTTCTAACTAACTCACCAAAGGGTGGCAACGATGACTAATTTTATTATGAGTGATGATCACAAGTGAAAGCGAGATGAGATGGATGCACCATTTTGGATTGTTTATATATTTTGAGGCTATTTTTGGTATTTTTGAAGTGTTTTGCAAATGTTTTTGGTATTTTCGAGATTTACGACAAAGGTACTAACTAAAAGACCTATCCTAGGAATCTTGGGAGTTGATGCATAGATTAGCCTTGCCTACGTTATACATGCAGAGACCATGTAGTTCGAATGATGACAAACTTGACTCAATGATGGGCAAACAGATTGCCAATTTATTGCGACAGACGCCTAAGGACTGACTTAAGATGTTTTGGGGGATGATCAAAGATCAACCTTACCTACGTTCAAGCTTAGAAATGATGTAGTTCAGACAAGGTGGAAGTCTGAAAAGACTCAATGATGAATGTATTTTGAAGGTTTTTCAAAGATTTTTGACATGTTTTTGGATTTTTGATGAATTTTTTGAATGTTTTTGGATTTTCTGAGGTCTTGGGAAGAGCACAAAAGATATACACAAATCTGATCCATTGCTAGTTTCAAGGACATGCCCCTAGCATTAAGCGATAGACTACTTCAATAAAGGCAAGACAAACTGACCTTAGGAATATGCCAAGTAGTACTATGTTGGAATATGATATGGGCATCAGCTCAGGCTATGGTATGGATGGGAGCAGATGGGTGGATGGAGGATTAATGAAATGTGATGGAATAGATGAGTGAGTCATGCAGATCCTAGTGGACGGGGAGTGCTTTATTTACGCTTGGCACCTATTTTCTAGGTTTTCACCAAGGTACTTGTCCAAAGCGCCATTGAAGTGGTTTTCACTAGAGGACGATTTTTTTCTTTACTATTTTCAATCCTTTTTCTAATTTTTTTGGATTTTTAATATTTTTTGATTTTTTTTGTTGTCACCAAATGCCTGTTTGCTAGGTTTTCATCAAGGCAACCATTTTTTTCAAGTCATTTTCTAATTTTGTTTTTGTATTTTTCATTTTCTATACCTTGCAAGTTCTTAGGTAGAATTTTTTTTTGAGATGGGAGCTATTCAGAGGCTCCTATAGAGGCTTGTCTTTAGGTGTTTCTAATTGATATGCTCCTAATTTATAGCTAGCTATGATGGTGAATGGTCCTAGCCAATTGGGCTCAAATTTTCCTTTGCTCTAAGGATTCAACACATTCTTCTATTTCTCTTTTATCACAAGTTCGCCGACTTGGAAGGTGTTTTTCTTAATATTCTTATTGTAGCAACATTTCAAGTGATTTTGATAGAGCTATAGATGGTTGAGGGCATCCATGCATCGTTCATCTAGTAACTCTAGCTCATTCAGTCTTGTAACCTTGTGTTCTTCATCTATGATGAGGTTTTGCAATGATATCCTTAGTGACACGAGCTTGATCTCGATAGGGAGGATGGCTTATGATCCATAGAACAGGGAGAATGGGGTGGCACCTATTGGTGTATGGATGCTGGTGTGCTAGGCCCATCAGGTGAGATTTAACTGTAGATGACAGTCACGACCAGAGTCATTGATTGTTTTCTTAAGTATTTTTAGAATTGTTTTGTTGGTAGCTTCTGCTTGGCCATTTCCTTGTGGGTAATATGGAGCGGAAAAGTGATGTTGGATTTTGAAATTTTCACAAAATTCATGGACATCCTGATTATTGAAAGGTGTCCCATTATCAGATATAATAGATTAGGGAACACCATATCGGCAAATGAGATAGTTCAGGATGAACTTGGATATCTACTTTTTAGTGATGTAGGTCATGGGAATTGCTTTGACCCACTTTGTGAAATACTCTATGGTGGTGATTATGAAATTGTGGTCATTGGATGAGGTGGGTGTGATTTTACCTATGAGATCGAGCCCCTATTGTGAAAAGGGCCAAGGTGTAACAATAGGATGGAGCTCTTAAGCTAGTACATGAATTAGGTCTCCATGCTGCTGGCACTATAGACACCTTCTGATGAAGTCATGTGCCTCTCTTTCCATTGTTTGCCAATAGTACCCGATTCTTAGTAACTTCTTGGCCAAGGTCATACCACTTGAGTGTGAACCGCAAGTGCCATTATGTACCTTAGTTAAAGCAATCAGAGCTTCCTTAGGTTTTAAGCAACGCAATAGGGTTCCATCAATGCTTTTATGGAAGAGGGTTTCCCCTAGGATGACAAAACGTAAGGACCTTTTGACAAATGTTCATTTGAGGTTTAGGGTAATATCGGCTGGGAGAACTCCTAGTCTCAGGTAGGTGTAAATGTCAAGATACCAAAGATCACCAAGACCAATAAGTTCACATGCATATTTTGACTCTGGTACCTCAAAATTAGGTACGAGAAGATGCTCTATCAAGAATTCATGTTTCGAGACATTGCGGGGGATATCTAGCAAGGATACAATTATTGCCATTGCATCAACCACTCTGTTGTTTTCCCTCGGTATTTGCTCAAAGGTGATATCGATAAAAGATTCTTTGAGGATTTCTACTAGCTTCTTGTATGGTGTGATCTTATCATCCTTAGTTTGGTATTCACCATTGACTTGGTTGATAATAAGTTGTGAATCCCCATAGACCTTTAATGCCATGATTCACCACTGTGCCGCAATTTTGAGACCTATGGTTAAAGCTTCATACTCTGCAATGTTGTTGGTTTAGGGAAATGCCAATTTGTAAGATATTGGTATGCAATCCCCCTGTGGGGTGATAAAGAATACATCGGCTCCTGATCCATGTTGTGTGTAGGAACCATCAAAGTAGAGTTTCTAGTGATTGGCTATGCTGATATTAAATATGGACTAGTCTAGATTTTTCGATATGAGTGGATTCTCTACATAGATGGGAGATTCTGTCAGCTCATGCATAATGACTTGTCCTTTGATTTCCTTTCACTCCACATGCTTAATGCCATACTCTGATAGTATCATGACCCACTTAGCCATCCTTCCTATGAGCATAGCTTTTGATAGTAGATACTTTAAGGGATCTATCTTGGTGATGAGTTTGATTTTGTGTGCCAACATGTAATGTCAGAATTTTTGTGAAGCAAACACTACTGCTAGGTAGGATTTTTCCATAAATGAATAGTTTAACTCATAGCCAACCATTGTTCTGTCGATGTAATAGATAGCTCTTTCTGTCCCATTTTCATCGTGTTGAGCTAAAAGAGAACCCATAGCTACTACTATTGCTGAGATGTATAAGATCAATGGTTTTCCTACAATGGGTGGCATCAATACTGGTGGTGTGAGAAAATATTCTTTGATTTTGCTAAATGCGTGATCGCATTTTTCATCCCACTTGTATGTGACTCCCTTGTGGAGTAGATGTGAATAGGCAATCAGTTTGTCCTCCAATTGTGCCATGAACCTCCAAATGGACTGGAGTCTACCTTGCAATCCTCTGAGTTGTTTCAGTGTCCTTAGTGCTTCCATATCGAGGATTTCCTTAACCTTGGCAAGATCTACCTCTATTCCCCTTATTGACACTATGTATCCTAGAAGCTTACCTGATTGTACCCCAAAGACAAATTTCTTTGGGTTGAGCCTGACCTTATACTTCTCCAGTCTGTCAAATATGTCACTTAGGGTTGCTATGTGGTTCTGTCTCCTCTTTGATTTTTCCAATATGTTATCCACATAATCTTCAATGGTTTTGTGTATCATTTCATGGAAGATTAGTGTCATGGCTCTCTGATATGTAGCCCCTGCATTTTTTAGCCCAAATGGCATCATATTCCAGTAGTAGGTGCCCCATGGACATGTAAATGTTGTCTTATGTTGGTCTTCTTTTGCAATAATTATCTGGTTATACCCTGAGAATCCATCCATCAATGATATCATCTCATGTCCGACTTTCATGTCCACTATCATATCAATGTTAGCTAGTCAAAAATCATCCTTAGGACATGCTTTGTTGAGGTCTCTAAAGTCTATGCAGATGTGGATGCCCACATTTGGTTTTGAAACTGGTACAAGATTGGATACCCATTTTGGATAGTTGATCAGGCATATGAAGCCAACATCCAAGAGCTTCTATAATTCCACCTTGACTAGAAAGGCTATCTGAGGATGCATTTTTCTTAACTTTTGTCTTACTGGCTTCACTCCAGGGTAAACAACCAAATGATGAACCACAAATTATGGATCCAGACCTAACATGTCAGCACAGGTCCATGCAAAATTTACCTTCCTTTCTTTTAGAAATTCTGCTAGTAGTTCTTGTTCTTCTATCAGGAGCGATTCAACATAGAAAGTGATTTACGGTGCTATCTTTGTTCCCAAGTTGGCAGGATTACACTACTCTTCTAGGACTGCTGATTTTGCTTGATGTAGTACAATAGGGGGGAGATCGAATCCTTCATCCTTCGACACCTCAAAGAGGTTTTCACAATTGGATGCATCCTTTATTTTTACTGTTTTTTGGTTAGAGAGTGCCACAGTGTGGTTTTCACTCAATAACTCCGAGCTTATTCTCATTCTTTTTCTTTTGCGACTGAAGGATTCAATCATCTCTTTGTAATATGCTTGAGTGTCTAATGTGATGTTGAAACCTGCCTTGTGATCCCCACATGGAACTGCATCACTTATTCCCATGAATTCCGAGAGAGCTTCATCATTTTCGAATGAGTCTAGAATTGGCGGTCCTCATTGGTCGTGATCGATGAGTTGAGGATATACTAAACTGATTTTGTGGGTTGATTGGTTTGACTCAGTGGGTGAGGTACTAATCATTAGTAATGATGAATCCTCAAAGAGCATGGGAAGGCCTGCTATGGCATCATCATCATTACTACTAGCACAAACATTAGCTACGTCAAAGGTGAAGTTGTCAAGAGGGATACTTGTGCATACGGGTGGTCTAAGGGTGGTTGTTGATACTTGGGGAAGGGACCTGATTTCCCTATTGGTAGTACCTTTTTCATGTACAATTATACTCGGGGGAGTACATCCAATGCCAAGGTTCCACATTCTTCTTTCTGCAATGATGGGCTCCAGTTGTCCATCACCATTCCTTCCAAGGATTTTGTTTCTATTGTATCCCATACCAAGCATTATTTGTAGCCCTCTATTAGCTTCATCCATAGGTAATGTGGGTGTGGGTTCTTCATCATGGTATATTGTGCTTGAAATATCTTTCTAATCAACATTTTCTCGACTTAGGTCTCCCTAATGGAAGAATCTAGAGGGGTCTTCCCTAAGGGTGTGGACGGATGTTTCAGTTGATCGAGGCTACCCATGTGACCTAGGAGATTGTGGTAACTCTCCTACCAAAAATTCACTCTTCTTCATTCTGTAGTCTCCATATCCATTGTCCTAGATCATGAGTTTGATTTCATATATATCAAGGATGGCGAGTGTCTCTATCGCAGAAGTGGAGGTGAGGTTGGCTAGGTTGATGTATGCAGTGGATGGGCCTTCATCATTTTTTGAAACTTGGGGGATTTTATAAAACTTGACTTCCAAGTTTTTGTAGTAGGTGAATGGTTCGGGATCCCCATGTATAGTGACCTCATTTTTGTACAAGAATTTGATGCATTGATGATATGTTGAGGCCACTGCTTTCATTCCATGGATCCATGGATTTCCTAGGAGGATTATATATGGTAGGTCAAGGTTAAGGACCTAACAAGTAGTTTCCATGGTTGTTGGTCCCACTTGGATTGGGATTTTAATAGTGCCCTAAGATACTCTTTCTTGATCATCATATGCCCTTATAGTAATTATCTTGTTCTTGTTAATGGAATCCTCGATGAATCCCAGGTTCTTTATAAGTTTGAGAGAGAAAATATTAAGGCATGCACCTCCATCCACTAGGACCCTTTTAACTTTCTTTTTGTGTACCAGCACTTGTAGGTGGAGTGCACGATTATGAGATGGTTGGGGGGGAAATCTTGATCAGAGAATGTAAGGAGGTTCAGGGTAATGATATTACCAACCATAGCCTGAAACCATTCCATGTTTAGAGTGGTGGAGATGGTGGATGCCGCTAATGCTTTGTCAATAATTTTCCTATGGGCAGCAAAAATTTTTAATAGTTCCATGATGGAAATCTGTGTAGGGGTTCTCTTCAACTGGTCGATGACATTATAGTCATAGGGAATGACTTTTGTATTTGAACTGGGGGTTTTAGATGGTTGTGGTGGCCCTGTAATGGTGACCTTTCCGCCACATGTGGTGACTCCACAATCGGTGTTGGCACCCTTGACATTAATGATCGTGACCATTTCATTGACACATGTGACTATCTCTTCATATACTAGGTTAGCACTAGCATATTTTTGCTTTCCTTTTTTGTTCCCTTGACTATTTCCTTGATTATGATTTGGCATTGGATTTGTGTATATCTTAAGATAATGGTTCCCAACTGGTTGTTCAACATTGATGATCTTGTCTTCGATGAGGTCTTGGATGATATTCTTCAACCTCATGAAATTTACGGTCGTATGTCCCTTGATCTTATGAAAATAACAAAGGAAGTTTTCATTGTACCATGGCGGTTTGGTCAGGGGTTCTGTATATTTCTCAGAGTTGGAGACTTTGATTATGTTTTCCTTTACCAATTTCTTCATTATGGACTGAATGGATTCCCCAAGAGTCGTGAACTTTCGCTTGGGAGGGTATTTTCCTTGGGGAGATGGTCCTCCTTGATTTCCCAAGTTATTGATTTGGTTGGTGGGAAGTGGTTTTTGTTATGCTAGTACTGCATTAGTTTGCACATTATTGTGATTATGATTCTATGGCTGGTGATGAGTTTGGATGTTTGGTTTGGGAGCATTTATGACCACTATAGCATCGACCACACCGTCGTTTGTGATATTTTTGTTCCTTGACCATGTTCGAGGTTTATCATTATAATTTTTAGATGGGTGGTTATCCTATGGTGGAGTAAATTTTGATGCGCCTCCTTGCACAGTAAGGGCTCTTTCGATGTTGAGCGCCTTTGGGATCAATTCAGCGTATGATGTGATGCATTGCATTTTTAAGTAGAATGTCAAGTTTTCATCTAGATTAGATATGATCGTGCAAAATTGTTGTTCTTTTGGCATGGTCCACTTGCTCTGATTGGCCTTAGATCCCCATCTTTCCAAGAGGGATGCGAATAGCTCTCATTTTCTTTGTTTGAGCATTGATAGTTCTTCCAAAATAACATCTACACCCATGTTGAAGGCATACTTTTTAAGGAATGCTTCCACAATTTCTTGGAATGTTTTAATGCCTGTGGGTAGGCGAGAAAACCATTCAATGGTAGAACCAGTCAGACTTTGGGGGAAAAGTCACATTAGATATGTGTCATTGTAGGCGACCTCCATGCAATGCACCTGAAATTCCCTAATGTGATTTTCAAGGTTCCCCGCCCCATTATACTTATCGAATTTGGGGATTTCAAATCCCTTTGGGAATGGTATCATTGTGAGATATCTGTTGAATGGATAGGGGCACAAGTTGTCTGGTGTTCTGGTTGTTTTTCTTGCTTGGAGGTCCAACACCTGCTACGAGAGTAGTTTGATTTACATTGCGACATCTTTGTGCAGATCAAGAGGTGGGATGAATGTGTTTTGAGGTGTTTGGGGTGTTTTATTGGTGGGAGGAGTAATGGTGGGTGTTTGTTGCAAGCTCTGTTGTGTGTTGAAGGCCTACTGATATGCCTGCATTTGTGTCAACAATGCCTGTTGTTGATCTTGCTGCTTCTGTTCCAACAAAGCTTGTTGTTGATCCATCTATTGTTGTTCCCGTAAAGCCTGTTGTTGGTCTAGTTGCTATTGTGCCAACAAAGCTTGTTGTTGGTTGAGTTCCTAACGTGCCAACAATGCTTGTTGCTGGTCTAGCTAATGTTGTGCCAACAAAGCTTGTTGTTTAGCTTGCTGCTGTGCCTAAAAATTTTGAAGGGCTTGTTGGTATGCTTGCTAATAAATTGCTTACAGTTGCACTCGGTATTGTGCTTGCACCTATTGAGCCTGGTGTTGGGCTTGAGTTTTAGCTTGTGCTTTTTGGGCTACTTGAGCCGCTTGCGTAGCTTGTGCGGCTTGTTGGGCTTGTGCAGCTTGTTGGGAAACTAGTTGTCCTTGTGCTTGCTGAGCAGCCTACTGTGCAACTTGTTGGTTTTGTTTGAGTACCCACTAGTGATTGCTTTCTGGATGGTTTGGATCAAGGTGATGAATGAATTCGTCACATTAGCTTTTGGTGGGATCGGTGGTGGATTGGGAATGGTGCCAACCATTGTGATGGGAAAAAGGGTTGTGTTGGTAGTTGGGATTTCGGTCGCTGGAGGTGTGGTTGAGATGCTCGGACCTTGAGAAGGTATGTTTTGAGAGATTTGAGGACCGACTAATGTATTGGTTGTGGTGGCTTGAGTGGTTGCCGCTTATTGTTGTGATGCTATAGGCAAAAGGAGAGGATTCGATGTGATGCTCGGATTACCTAGATTTGAGAAGCTAGATGTGGTTAGGAGGGGAAGACCCAATCCAATAGGTCATATGGATGTGAGTGGTAATGGAGGAAAGGGTGGTAGATTCCTGTGGATGAAGAATAGGTTAGTGACTCCTAGTCTTTCAAATAAACTATCTTCTCCTTGTGGTAGAGAAGTTTGTATGTTTAATGGGTAGGCTGGTGTTGCATGAAACGAGGATGAATTCGTGGGTTTATGAAAAGTGAGTGGGAAGTATGGGTGTGATGGATTCACTGGGATATATTTTTTCGGTGTGGTGCTGACATTTACCTCTTTGTTGTTCACAAGGCGATGTTGTTGTAACTCATGAAACATTACACTTCCTTTGTTTACAATTGGTGAGGTTGGTGGGATTGTCGATATGGTTTGAGACATTTCTTGAGTGATATTCAGAGTTGACATCGGGGATGTGTTTGTAAGAGGAATGTCCATACTAGTGCCTACGTCAAGGTCAGAAGGGATCTAGATCCCTCCTTCCGTTAATGTGCGTAAGTATTAAACATGGCATTGACAATTTTATGATTCTGTGGATTTTGAACTATTTCTAGCATTTCTTATTGTGTCATCCCCACGTCCTCATTTGTGATGTCCTCTTCATAGCTTTCCTCTTGAGGATTTTGCAATGGTAGAGAAGAGCTGCTTGGGGGATAGCTTGATCCCACAAGGTTTACTTCATTGGTTGCTTGACCCAAATCACTGGAAGTTGGTATTTTGTTGATGTTTTCCATGTTCCTCTTGTGTTGTGATCTTTTTTGGACCACAAAAATAGGGATCGTTTGATCTTAATCTTTAGGCCCAAAAGAGAAGAACTAGGGAAGGAAAAGGATCCAAAGGGGGTGGTGATGATAATGAGATAAATGGATGAAGTCAATGAGTGAAACTTTTGAAGAATTTTTTAGGGGTAATGCTAAAATTTTAGGCTTGGATTGATTGTGATAGTTTGACTAGGTATATTAAGTCAAACAAGATGGTAGTGAACTTGTAAACCCTAGGAAGTTGTGTTATCTTAGGGAAAACTCGCACAAGAGGATGGATTGGCTAAGTGTGTTAAGCCAACCAAGGTGATCATGAACTAGTAGACCTCAGAAAGTTGTGTTATCCTTGAGGCAAGTTTGTTCAAGAGATTTGACTATTTGGCTAGGTGTATTAAGCCAAGATAGAGTGATGTTGATTTAGCCTTTAAGTTTAGCATGAATGATTTTTCTAAAGTTCTCAAAGGTTTGTTGATGGGATGAGATTTGATTGATGGAGAGATGGATGAGAGTGAAGACTTTGATCCTAGACTTTGACCTAGACACGACTCTTTAAACCTTGGTATTGAAGAACATGCTATACTTTCCTATGTGAGGAAAGAAAACCTTTCAAAAAGCTCAAGATTCTGTTGACAATAAAATGCATACAAACTTGGGTTATTCCTTGAAGCCTTATTATAGAAATTGTACACTAGTCTTTCTTTGACTTCAAGGAGCATTTCAAGATGTTGTTCATAGGCTTTTACACTAATCCTTTTGAATTTTGGTTTTGGGATTTTGAATTTTTAGGAAATCATTTGAGACAACCCATGTGAGGTCCAATTTGTCTTTTATCTTTCCGTAGTGAATTTCTTTTACCAAAGGCACATTCTTGATTATGTTTCAAACTGCATGTCTAGTGTCCCACTTTCTTTTCATCCCATAAGGTTCATTATGTGGAAATCAAGGAAATTAGGGCAAAAGTTTCCTAGATTTACCTTAGTGAAAACAAATGATGATAAAATCCAAGCACTTAGAAACCTCTAAGGATAAGATCCCTAGGGAAAGCAAGAGTACTTAAATTCATCAAAGGATATTTGTTTCCTCCAAGGGGTTTAAAATTTGAAGCTCTTTGTGAATGTTTATTTTTCAATTTTTTTGAGGACCAAGCAATGTATTTTTCATTTCCAAGCACATGTACAACCCCAGGATGAAGAGACAATATTTTGTTGGGTTCCCACTTGGATGAATCCAGCTACGCATATTCTATGTGGATGACTAGATGCTTGACCACACAGGCTCCCCCTTATAGTGCACACACTTCTTGGGTCAGCCAAGCATCAGTACCCATGAATCTCCCATGGCATAATTTTCATCTCTACACCAAAACCACATGTATAACATCGGGCGGCTTCAAAGGACATGACCTTTTGCACCAACAAAATAGATAAAGATTTGGCCTTCTAAACAAGGGTTTTAATTCAGACTTTCCATTCATGGAGATTGACCCATGTGGCGAGAGACCATTGCCTCCCTTCTCATCAGAGCCAATTGCGTGATACTGGCTTTTGTTCTAGTACCCACTTTTATATCCCGGTTGGAAATACACTTGTCCTTAGTGTGTTACCGGTTGGGTCGTTCCCTTGGGTGAGTACTTTTTCCACAAGGCAGGCTCGTTAAGATAAAAAAAAGTGAGTAAAAATATTTGTAGTTTGATCATAGTTTGATCAACCTTTGTTTAGAAACAAAGGGAGAACACACACAATAAGCCTACTCACACTCGTAATATGTTTTGTTCAATTTTAAACCCAAAAATGAAGTGTGGAGGTAGTTCTTCTGACAACTTAATATCACAAAAAGACTTTTGATTCTCAAGATTTCCGTGAGGCATGAGAGAAGCGCATACGCCTTTTAAATGATATTAGTTTGTGAAAAGGATTACAAAACATCAAATACACATGTTCATTTTAATCCTCAAAGCAAAAAATGAGTTCTTTTTAAAGCACCAACTTTGAAGTGTGAGAGTTTTCCTTGTTCAATTTTTAAATATTAAAACAAATGTAGTAGATTGTTTCTAAGGTTCCTTTTGGTCTTTTGCAAACTTTTGAAAAAAGAAATTTGTTTGTTCTTTTTTAAACCCAAAAGAAAATCTAGTGTTTCTAAGGCAGGAAAGTAAACAAATTCCTTTTAAAAATAGAATTAAAAATCCTTTAAAAAGTGTTGAACAACACTATAGTGTTTAAAAAAACTTTGTGTATGATGAATATGATGTCATGATGAACCTCCTATTTTTCTTTCTCCCTTGTTCGAAGTTGCAAACTGACAAAAACCAGAGAGCACAAAAACAACAAACAGGTTAATAGTTAGAAAATCTAAAAATTCAAAAAGAACATTTTAAATTTTAAACTCTGATTGTTTTCCACGATGGAGTTAGCAGGTTTGGCACAGTTTGGAATAGATGCAATGCTATATAGAATCATCCATTTGATTGGGTGTGGCGCTTTGCAGGAATAGAGACTGTGGGTGTGGCGGAGTTTTGTAGGCAGCACAGTTTGTAATTCAAATTTGTGCTAGAGTTAGAAAGATTTTAATTTTTTTGAGCGGCAATGCAGGTGTGGCACAGTTTGGAAAAATAGTGGTGCGATATAGCATCCTGCATGCAAATGCGATGCAATACAGAGCCACAAGACTGGGTGCAGCAGAGTTTGAGACTGTCAATTTGGGGTAGAGTTTGCAATTTCAAAAGCCAGGCGTGAGAAACAGATGTGACGGAGTTTGGAAAAGATGTGGTGCAATATAGTGCCGCGCTTGGAAAACAAAATGTGAAAACCATGGAATGTTTTGAAAAACGTGACTGAAAATTGCTCAAGCCCTCCTTCTAGCGCTAAAATGTGAACCCCTAAACCTGCAATTGCACAAGAAGAACAAACAAATCAAGATGTTAGATCAAATGCAAACAAGAATGAAGGATTCCCCATGAAATCCATCTACTCAAACTTAAACTAGGAAAATGAAGAACAAACTAAATAAATAAAAGTAAATCCTAATTAAGTGAGCAAACTAGTGATCCCATGGGGGAATTGGTGCCAATTGAAATGTTGAAATTGGCCCTTTCCCAACTCCTAAATTGCAATGTTGATGTGTAGATTGATCAAATATCCTCCATGAGATTTGAGTATAACCTAGCTATGAAATTGTGAAAATGGTGAATATGTGGAATGATGTGCACAAAATTAGCTCTGAATGTCAAGAGAATAACTTTGCATGAGATTGTGGATGTTGAACGAGGAGAGAAGCCTTCAATTTATAGATTTGAATTTGGAAGAAAAAGAAAGATTTGGGCAATGTGGGACTTTCACCCAATGGCCAAATGCCAATTGTCACCATGTGAATGGTTGATGGTTGTGCACATCTTGGCCAAAGTGCCAATAAATTCAATTAGGTGGAATTTGAAATTGACGAAATGACATGTGAGAGGGAAAAATGAATGAAATAATTGCCACTTGGCTCAATGCACAAGGACATGTAAGAGGAGTGAATGCTTTGTTGGAAGTGCCCATCCACTTGGACTATTTGAATTCAAACTTGAGGGAATATTCCCTTTTGATGCCATGTGAGCGAAAATAGAGATTTAATAAATGAATTAAATCTATTTTCATGTGCAAGTTGCATTCTCTAGAAGATTTTAGTGAAAGGGATTAACTTAATCAAGATTTTGATTAATTTAACGAGGGATTAGATGATTTGACAATTTTGACTCAAATAGATGAATTGATTTAAATCGGAATTAAGAGGAAATGATTAATTAAATAAATGATTTTGATTTATTTAACTAAGTGGGATAATGTTAGATTAAATCAAATAAGGTTTAATTTATTTAATTTAATAAGAGGACTTTAGAGACTTTAATTAAATAAAATGATTTATTTAATTAAACATAAACATAAGGTTAATTAAATTAAATTGATTAATTTAATCAATGGAGGAGAAAGACTTAATTAAATAAATAATGATTTATTTAATTAAGAGACAAAATATGATGAAAAGCTGAGAGTATGATTTAGGAGGAAGTGTTGTTAGTAATCGGGATCAAGTATGCCAAACCGAATTCATACATTTTCCATGTCTACACTTTATAATTCATTAAGAGCACAAATTAGCTCTCCTTCAAGATCAACCTCGACATCATCTTGATCTTCCTCATCACTATCAACTGTATTTGAATTTTTTAGATTGAGCATTATTTTCAATCTTTGAAGTCTTCTTATCATTTATAAATTCTTGAGCCATGAATAGATTAACCTATTTCTCATTTTCACTAGTCTCTTTAGCTGAATCACTTTCATCATCTAATGTTTCACTTTCAATAGTGAGAAGACTTCTCTTCTTTTGAAAGTTTTTCTTCTTGGATTTGTAGAAATTCTTAGGTCTAAACTTATTAGTTTCTTTAGTGTTTTCTTCCTTCTTCTTATAAGGACACTTAGCAAAAAAAAACCCAATCTTTCCATAATTAAAACGCTTAAAGGGTAGATTGTCTTTATACTTTCTTGATCCTTTCTTGAGTTTCTTGACAAAATTTTCTTTAGCATTGTCAGGTTCTTCTTGATCAACATTTGATGCTACTTATTTTCCTTGCTTCACTAAGTTGAACAAAAATTCTCTCTTATAAGGTTCAACACTCATAGTCCTCATTTCATAGGCTGATAATGAACCAGATAATGCATCCATGGAGAAAGTCTTCAGGTCCCTAGCTTCTTCTATGGTAGAAACCTTAGTGTCATATCTTATTGTTAATGACCTTAGAAATTTCTTAACAATTATATTATCATTTATTTCTTCACCAAGTCCTCTTACAACATTAACAATCTCATCCACTCTTAGTAGGTAATCAAAAATCTTCTCATCTTCCCTCATCTTTAGAATGCATAATTACTGCCATGAAATATAGGTACTTTCACATAAGTGGATTCATTCTTAGCCATTGTGTTCACAAATTAGAATCTACCCAAGCTAGAGAAAGATTTCTAACAAGGAACCTGAGGCTTTGATACCAATTGAAGGAACACAAAGACCACTGAGAGCAGGGTGACTCAGTGGATATTGTACAAGCAGTATGTATGGTAGCTTTCAGTGAATCAATCATTACCAAGCTTTCAGTGGGTATTGACAATCAACCAAAAATAACTACCTAAGGAGGAAAAGTAAGTTTCCATTATTCTACTCTAGAATGCATAGTTAGTTCCATCAAACACAGGTACTTTAAGAGAAGTGGATTGATGCTTAGCCATTGTGTTCACAAATCAGAATCTACCCAAGCTAGAGAAAGCTTTCTAACAGGGAACCTAAGGCTCTGATACCAACTGAAGGAACACAAAGACCATTGAGAGGGGGGGTGAACCAGTGGACTACAAATTTTATCTTTCTAAGCAATATAATAATATAAACTGAAAACATAAACTTAGAAATAAATAATGGAAACTAAAGTAAACTCACAAAATGAATCTCACAACACACGAAATATGAGGAAAAACCAAGATGGGAAAAACCTCGGTGAGAATAGCTACTAGAGACTACTACTCTAGTCCAACCTCACAATAAAAATTATTTTTGATTACAATTTATTGGCACCAACCCAAAGGAACACCAATTCCAAGTTTATGAGCACAAACTAAAAGGAGCTTCTATCCCTAATTTGAGCACCCACTCAGATGATTATATAATAAGAGATTTCAGATACACTTTGAGTATCATGAACAACAAATGAAATTTTGTAACTCAAATAGATTTTTTGCACTTGTGAAGTCTTTGTTGATTGTGTTGTCCTCAAACAACTTCTAGTCTTTATTAATTAACTAACTCTACAAGTATTCTTGATTGCACAAACTTTTCAATGCTTTGTGATCTCCTTTGCATCCACACAATAAGTCTCTTCAAACTATCACATGCCTTCACACCCTTCTACAATAATAAAATATTTTTCACTCAAAAATGCATACTCTATTTTTACCAAGTTATCCACTCTCTTTCCCTACGCCTAATCTCTTCTCCACACTAATCTCTCTATTCTTCACTCATGCTAGCAATAAATAACTACCTTTGTTATATATTACTCCTATAGAACAACAAAATTTTGTAGCCATCCCTAAACAATTTTTTTTGCAACTTTCCCACATTCATGTAGGTCACAATCATCTAGACATATCAAGCTCTCTGTCCAATGTCATTTCAGTGGCTTATAATAATTTTTTATTTATTTTCATAGCAGCATATTTTCTAATTGGAGACATCTTATCTCTTTCATCACAACTTCTACATCTACCCTAATGTTCTTTAATAGTCTGCTATTTTTGCAAAACATTAAATCCTTAAATTTTATCCTCCTCGTGTTATTCCATCTGCATGTTTTAAATGCTCTTCTTGAGAAACTAAATAATTTGATGTTGCTTCTCCTATTTAGACTGGCTACCATTAATTTAAAATGCATCTTCTTTATTTTTTTAATCACAACTATCAAATTCCTTTTGCATCGATGGTTTGATTTTCTTAGTTATATTGACTGCTTACAAATCTGATTTCAACATATAATCTGCAATAAATAGGAAACTTTATCTATGGAATTTCCATCTACTTAACAGACTCTGCAAGAGGTATGAGAACCAAATAAAAGATTTGAATATCTTTTCATTTAGCAAAGCTACTAGAAGAGAGTTCACCACCAAGAAAAGAATAACCAAAATATAATTTTAATTGAACCATGTTGACCGGAAATGAAACTAGAAGACAAGGAAAGAAGATTATAAAACTTGATGTTTTCCACACTTAATAAATGAAAATCTGATCTACATCAAGCTGAGATAACTGCCTTGCTGAATGGAAGTGAAAACAAAACCAAAAAGGTTTCTTTGCAGTCATTAAATCTGATATGTCAATTTAGGGTTAAACCAACATATCTCATGACAAACAAAAGTCTTCCTTTGTATTCATTAAGTCTACACGTTACTCTTTTCTGTCATAACATCTGAGCAATGACATAATAAAACCAATCTCCTTTAGCCATGTAAAACAAAACCCTATGCATACATAAACCCTAGAAAAATAAAAAATGAGTCAATTGGCCAAACCTCCACATATTCACCAAGATATTAATATCATGTCATTATTCCACATACACTTTTCCATGTGTATGCCATGCCTTTATTTTCTAATTGGTCCAAGTTGCAAAGTTGTCTTTTTCATATTTTAATATTGACAACATTTACAATTTTGACCATAGTGTAGCTGAATGCAAACATTTCCATGTTGGACCAATATGATGTTTGACCATGCATATGATGTTTGAACAAAATTTCCTTTTATTTGAGCTATGAATATCCTATGGTTGTGAGGTTCTTGTAGCTATTCTTTTTATCCTGTAGCTATACATAGTGAGGTTCCTGTAGCATGAGTTGCACACTGTTAGGCTCATGTGGCATGAGTTGACATCAATGGAAATCTAATGCCAACAAAAGGTACCCAAAAATCTATTCA
Organism: Sequoiadendron giganteum; assembly: GCA_007115665.2. Lineage (NCBI taxonomy): Eukaryota > Viridiplantae > Streptophyta > Pinopsida > Cupressales > Cupressaceae > Sequoiadendron > Sequoiadendron giganteum. The sequence goes on from CM021105.1 coordinate 442,929,676, forward strand.
AATGCGAGGTAACATGTAGATAAGGGAAGATTTTGTTGTTGAAAGCAACTCAAACAGCCTTGAATGAAGGATAAATGGTTAGTGTAGGTTAAACAAAAGGTCTAAGAGGAATAAAATAAAATATAGGACAAATAACTATGTTTCTGTCCAAAACAAATAGTTGTTGTGGGTAGTAGAAGCGATGACTATAGATGAAAGTTCACAATTTAAAAATCATAAAATATTTTAAACTTACAAACAAAAGACCACACTTTCAAATCGTCAAACTCATTATAAATACTACTCACAAACACATGTAAAAAAGAAAAATTTGAAGAGAATAATATTATAATATATTTAAAATGCAACTTTTTACACTCTTTTACATGTATTTACATAATTATTTGAAGAATAGATCTCCCTCTATTTATTCCTCTAAATCTTACTCTTTGTCTACTATTTGTCCCTCTAATTGTATCCCACACATTCCCTCTACTATCCTCTATTACTCTTTCTTGTTCTCTTTATTCCCTCCATTCCTTCTCTCTGTTCTCTTCTGCTCTATTATGTTTTTCTTTATATCCCAAAAAAAATCTCATTTTTTTGGAATCTTCTCCAAAATCCTACCTAAAGCTTAGGGAAGCACTAGAAAATGGTCATTGTAGCTTTATAAATTGTCTCCCTTGACAATTTCATACTAGATTTCTCTCCCTCCTATGTGCTTGGACATAATTATGCACCTAATTTTCTAAATTATGCATTCCATGGTCCATTTTATTATTTATCAAAAAATACAAAATGGAAAACCAAAGTATGCATTTAATATTTTCCCCTTGACACTTTGGATCCCAAAAAAGTGGGATTAGGTGCCCTAGACCTCTTAAAATGGCCCCAAATTCAAATATGTCAATGTCGATAATTTATTATTTGAAATTTTAATTTTAATTGTCGAAACTATTGTGATTTAATTTTTGAGAAATTAGAAGAATTACATATAAACACAATATTTTCACAATGTAATTAACAAGGAATATTGCAGAGCAATAATTATACTTCAAAAATTAATTCAAGAGTAATCAATGGTAGAATTTGTAGAACTATTATAACATTTTATCATTCAAGCATCATGTCAAGTTTTATGTGAGTTTAAATTCATATTTATGCACACATTTTGTTTTTTAGCACTAACCCTTGTAGTTCTTCAAAGAAAATCATCAAATTATAATTAACCCTTAAAGGTGATGGGAATCATCTTAGTCCATAAAGGAGATTAGATTTGAGTGGTGAGTTGCAAAAAATTGTCAATTCACTACTTGTTATCATTTATCCTCTATCCCTCAAAAGGATACACTCTTTTTATCATCAATTTTTGTATTATGGAGGAAGAAATATCAACACAAGGTTTGACTGAGAAAAACCCTTATATGAAACAACCCTTACCCTTGTTTTGTAGGTGACGATTACAAATCTGAAGAAGATTGGTGGAATATTGAAGACAATTTTTCATTCATACATCGTTAGCCCTATAGGTTGACAAAAACTGAATTATCTCAATAATAGATGAAGATCCGAAAATGGGATTGAAAAGGAAGAATCTATAGACCAGGGAATTGTGGCTTGTGAAGTCAATTTTCAGTTTCAGACTCTCAATCTAGAGCATCTTGGTTCCCTTGACCACCCAAATCTAGCTGAAGTTTAAATCATAGGTGCATTAGTGTCTGCCTCCTTTTCTAGAACTTAAATTTGTTTGTGTGATTTCAATTAGTCATCATTCATCCCAAAACACTATATTTACATATTTTAACTAGTTGCATCATTGAATTTCATGATAAATCTAATTTAAAACCCTCAATCATCATCAAAATTTAGATCCAAGAGTAGATTGGATTTTGGGAAGTCAATCATAACTCTTGTGTAGATCTGAATACCCCCAATGTTTTGTTAGGGTGTCCACAATACACCCCAATTTTGGAAAAGGAATTGGTTCTAGGGATTACACATAGGATCACCTTTTTCCAACCAAAATAGTCATTAATGCTCAACTACTTACTCTTTAAACTCAAAAAAACCCACTCATTTGGTTTTATGACATGTTCTTTGTTGTTGTTCATTAAATGAGATCTCGAGTAGATATTTTTGTAGTGTAGGAAAAAAGTATCCCTTTTTCACACTTAATTTGGGAAATATTAATAATAAAAGAACTAAATTATTCCTTAATTTAGTATTGTAATTGAAATAATGGAAAATGGGATTTTTCTTTCGTATGGTTTAGGACATAGAGCAAACCCACTTCACAATCATTTCATTGAAGGGAAACCCTAGAGATCTCAATCTAAAGTATCCAAAGGAGAAAGAGATCTTGCAATAGGGCCATCCTAGGGTATGATTGTAAACTAATGATGGGTTAACTACCAAGATAGGTCTTGGAAAGACTAATGGAATGCAAACCAAAATGCTTAAACCTAATGTGATGTAATATTTTACTAAATGACCTAAAAATGCATGTAAAACAAAACAAAAAGTTGCAAGATGAAATGTGTGCACCTGGAAATCTGAACAAGGATGAAATGAGCTCTAAAACAATTAAAATGATGATCTTAAATCTTACTAGGACTCATATGTCAGTCTGGGAAATTTAGTCCCAGATTTGAATTTCTGTGCATAAACTGAAATATGGCAAATGGGTGTCTAAAATTGCAAAAACCTAGAAAATTACCCATATTGGTAATCATAAGCCAGAATTGGTGTATTAGTCCAGTTAGGGTCTTCTAGAAATTCAAAGTAAAATCTAATCTTCAATGATTGTTTTGTCCTTTCCAATTGATTTTTCGATCTGAAACCCTATTTTTCAACCTGTAGAAGTATTCCAAGTATCTCTAATGCAAGGTGACAACTTTGACAACTTTGAATGCTTTGACAACTTTCTCCAAAATTTCTCTTCAATGTATCTTCAACCTAAAACTATAAATGACACACCAAAGAGAGGGAAAAATGTTGTTTTGTTAGTGGAAAGGGGTTTTCCTTTGTCAAACCTCATTTTGGTAATCAAACCTTGAAATGAAATGAAATAGGAATGGAGAATGATGAATGAAAAAATAAGATGTTGCAACTCACCAAACTCTAGCAATAAAGTATTACAAACATGTATGAAGTGGATCCAATGGATGTATATCTTGAATCTTTCTTGAATAGGATTGATCTTGAATTGAATGTTAGCTTGAATCATAAAACCCTACATCACAATTGTTTTCTATAAAAAAAATGATGCATGATGACTTTGACATGATGCTTGATACTTGAATAATGCTCTTAAACACTTGATAATCTGCACTTCAATGATCTTGAAGTATTTTTTAAACACTTGAATTCTCTTTTGAACTCAAACTTTCTATATGCATGAATACTTGAATGCTTGTGGTTGAAATGAGTGAAAGAAACTTGTATTCATACTTAATTATGCTAAAATTCCTGAAATTACAACACTACAAGTTGACATCAAATCTAGGAGGATAAAATCCCACCAAGAATTTTTATTAATTTTATTTTTGGGCCACATGAGACTCATACGCCCAAGGTGGTGCATGAGTCCAATTAGGCATAAATTATGGGATAATTTTCAAAACTTCTTAGAAAGGTGTGAAATCCATATCGAGACCCAAAACCCCAGGTGGGACCCATATTCTCAAGGTGGTGTATGAGTCCCAAACCACCAAATTTGGGCCACACAACTTGAGAATACCTATTTTATGATTGGATGCTGATTTATGTCAAGATTATCCTTAGAAAGATGCATTAAATGAGGCTTGCAGATACAAAATAAGGCCAATTAAAGCATAAAAAAGCCCAATTATTTAATAAAAACTTAGAAAAGTTTGAAAGTGTGTTACAATACTCCAAATAAGGAACCAATATTCTCATTTAGTTCACAAGGGCCCAAGAAATAATGTGAATATGTTAGAAATATTACAACACTAAATCAAGGCCATGTTAGGGAGTACTTTTTTCGTCATTACAATAATATGTATTTTACATATTCACATTAAGTTTACGGTCCTATTACATAAAATGGACTTAATTATGTCTTATTTTTGGTGTTTTAAAGTGTACCTTTACACTTTCACACTCATCTAGGGATTTATTAATTAATTGGGGTTAATTTCCCTTAATTGGCCCCTTTTATTCAAATCCAAGCCTGATTAATTACAATTTTTGAAGAGGAAAAATTGGCATTCATTAATTCCATAACATAACATTTATTATTGGTGAATGTGTGTCCTAGGTAAGTGACCTAGGACCCATTTTACCAAGGGAGAATGGGTCCTCACTTAGGCCTAGGACCTAAATTTTTATTATGTTTTTGCCGGTGTTTCAATTATGATTTCAAATCTATATTCATAGTCAGTTTTTGTTATTTGAATTTTAGGAATTAATTTTAAAATATGTATAAATACGAGGTCATTTCACTATTTTTCACCTAAGACTTTAAAGCATCATAGAAATTTCATGAGAAAGCAATCTAGAGTTCACAAGAGCATTGCAAGAGCATTCAAAAGTAGATTTATTGAAAAATTATTACAAGGCATTCAAAAGTAGATTTATTGAAGAATTATTGCAGCAATCAAGATCTATTATCATGTCAAAGTTTTCTTGCCTCATGCATGTTATTAGAGCTAATATGTTGATTTAATGTTCAAGACCCATTCAAGCATTCAAAGGAATTGTTTCAAGATCAAGATCCACATCAATTGAAGCCATTTCATGCAAGTTGTAGATCCACATTCCAAGGTTCAAACAAGGGTTTGGTGAGTTGTGACATAGGATTGTTCATTCATCATTCCGTTCATGCTATTTCATTTCATTACAAGGTTTAATTACCAAAATGGGGTTTGACCAAGGAAAACCCCCATTCACCAACAAAAAACCATTTCCCCTCTTAATTTGTGTTTGCAGATTTTAGGTGAAAGATCTCTTGAAGACAAAAATTGCAAAGTTATCAATATTGCATTTTTTGTCACCATTCTTACAATTTCATGGAAGCTCATCTATAATATTTATTTCCGATTGTCCAACTATGAAAATCAGGGATCTAGGAGTGCAAACATAGTAGAAGAGAACCCATAAATCATTTTTACAAAGCCCTAGCTAGGACTAATTTTCCATAGGGTGAATGAGTCCTTAGTTAGCTTTGAAAAATAACTTTTGGTGACTAGTACACATCATTTTCCATTTCTCAAATCTGCATTTTGATTTCTAGTTCCATCAGAATTGAGTTTAATATATTAGATGAACTTTGTAGGTGACATTTTGGAGTTAGTTTTTCTATTTTTTAATCTCTCCCCAAAGTTTTGTTTAATCAAGACCCCCATCCTTGCAAAAAAAATAAATTTGTAGATTCACACCTTGACTTGACTCAACTTAATGTTGACAATCATTTCATAGTTTGGATCTCATTTCCTAAAAAAATTGAGGAAGATAGGTCCATCATAACCCCATTTTCTCCCTTTCCTATTGAAAGGTGGAAAATTATGTTGCCTTTCTACCTTTAGGGTTTAGAGCCAAAAGGGGCAATTTTCACAAACCTTTACTCAAGAACAAACCCTTGAGATCTCCAAAGAGGAAGAGATCTTGCAAGAGTTTTGTTCTAGGGTCTGAATATGATCTAATGGGGGGTTCACCACCAAGTCTAAACTTGGAAAAGACAATGGAATGCAAGATGTAAGACAAAACCATAATTCAATGCAATGACCTATGAAATGGCTCATAAATGCAAATAAACATAACAAAAAATTAGAAATATGAATAATGTGCACCTAAGAATTTGGAAGCAACTAATTATAGCTATGAAACACAAGCATTTTGACTTTTTGAACAACTAGGACTCATTCGCCAACCTAGGCGAATCAATCCCAAACCTGGGTTTTTTTTCGGAAGTCTATTTTTGGAAAAAAACGGTATCAAAATCTGCAAATAGTTCTTACAAAAAGATACAATGAGACTCATTCGCCACTCTTGGTGAATCACTCCTGTTATGATTTTTTAGGAATTGAAAGCCTTGATCTACACTTCAACACCTTCCCTTTCCTTTCAACCTAATTTCTGGATCTAAGTCTACAAAAAACACCTACGAAACATAATATAACTTGATTTTCTAATGGAGGGTTTGCCTTGGTCAAACCCCTAGTTTGGTAATTAAATATTGATGAAATAATGAAATATGAATACAAATTGGAATGTAAACCTTAGCCTAAAGTGTGTCAAAAATTAGGAAATCTGAATCATAATGCAATCCTATCCTAATATGCAAGAATATGATGCAAGAATGGAGATATAAAGATAAATGACTGACTTTGAGAGATCTCTAATCACCCAAAAAAATCCATAATGATGCTTATACATTCCTTAGGCTAAAATTAAAGTGATAATGGAGAATGAAATCACTTAGGAAACAAGTCTTTATGCTTGGCTTGATGGCTAGTTGCATCTCCCAACCTAGAATCCATCATGATTCACTATAGACAATCATGATCAACAATTGAAAATGCTAGATCTTGGATAAAAGTGAGCTTGAAGACTTGTAAAAAACCTTTAGTGTTGTTCCCAAGCTTCAACTTTGCTAGTTACTTGCTCTTGTATGCTCTTTTGAAGACTCTTGAATGCCTAGATCTTGAAAATTACTCTTGAGAATGCTTGCATAGATTGGATAGATGATAAAAATGACTTGGACACTTGCATTTATAGGAATTAACACCTAATTTACTATTATTTAGATCTTAAAGGTCAAAATTCATCAAAAAATTGAATTAAAATGGTGACTTTTTAGCTCAAAATTGAAAAAAATCCCAAATGGGACTCATTCACCAACCTGGGTGAGTGGGTCCCACCTAAGGGAACTCATTCGCCCAAGGTGGCAAAGGAGTCCCACCTTAGCTTTTTTAGGTGGTTTTTTGGAATTTTTGGTGTTTTGAGTGATTTTATGGGATTTCTAGGTGAAATGAGCCTCAAGATCCAAAATAATGGGTCCTAGGGGCCTATAAACAATGATATTTAAAGGGTAATTAATGCAAGACATCCAAAATGGGTCCAAATTAAGTGTGAAATTACACCACTTTTAAGATTTAAAATTTTCTACATTACATTTAGCCCCCACTTTAGCACCCATATGACTCTACGTGCATATGAAATCTAAAGGAATCCAATAATAATCTCTATGTAATAAAATGATACACATATAAGTTCAATCATGATATAGGAGAATGAAGCCCCCACTATAGCTATCTATAAAACCACAATATTAGGAACCACATCTTACAACATGAATTCGTTAGTTTTCCCATGACCCTCTTATCTAGATTCTTTATAGAAATCACATTCAAGGGTAGATGTATGCCCCCCTTTGATTTCATTTTCTTTATAGAGGTGGAATCAAGGTAGTAATCTAGCCACATAGAATAGGTTAAGTCTTGTCATAGGGTATTTACAAGTACCATACCACATAATGATAGACTATTGATGATTTCGGGAGCAGAATCATGATTCCAACACAATAAATGACATAAAAAATGCAGATTTCTAGCACCCATTATGTTGATTTGAATGAAATGTAATTTTTAACCCTAATATAGTAAAAAGCCTAATTCTAAATTATATAAGAGAAAAAAGTGAATTAAATTCTAACTACTTTTTCATTTACATTTTTATAGCTTGAAATTGATTGAGGAGTAGCGAAATATGCCTAGTAGACGAGATTACAGGCCTTCGAGACTAGACTTCCTATGGGATCAGGTGGCCCATGGCGAGCACCATCATGAGGTGAGTTGATTTTTTTGCCTTAGCTTTGTCCTTACGTAGTTATTTTATGATTTTTACGCATTTCTAGGTTAATTTAGGGCCCTAGAAAAAAGTTCACAAAATACATTGAAATAATCCAAAAAATCCAAAACCACCCATCTCATCTCACTTTCACCCGCAATAAAATTTTATCCATAATTAATCAAGCGTCACCGTCAACCTTTGGTAAAACAAATAGAAATCAAGTATAGGATGTTGTAAAGTGAAAACTTAAGTGTCAAAATCTGAAGTCTAGATCATAGGTAAACGAGTCAGTGGAGTTTGTATCAATGACTTATCACACACCTCATCCTAATCAAAACATCTGATCAACATGTCCTAGGATGAATCCTTCCTACGATGGGCATCAGTATCAAAAATTGCCTTAGCTATATTTAAACTAGCAAGAGTTATAGATAACACTGAATGTTTGTCTTTGATCTTTTCTTATGATTTATCTTATTGACCCATTTTGAGGACCTCTCAATGATGTCTCAATCATTTAGAGAGAAATAAATGTGGTATTGATTGTTATCTTTTGTTTGTTGTGCTTGTGGGTATTCTTGTTAAATAATCTTGGTGCATACTTGCTTAGTTGTGTGTAATAAAATTGTTTGGAGTACATTGTTGACTATTGTGTATGCTTTGGTTTGATATATTTTAAGCTTCTGACCTACATTCCAATGAGGTTTCCATATGTCAAGGTGTGAACAAAAACTATCCTATCTATTTGTAGAGTCAAAGTCCATTACACTAGATACAACACCATCCTAGTTTTCAATACCTTGATGCATCGTGTCTGTGTTATATCAAAAATAAGGAATGACAAAAAATACCAATCCCAAGATTTGAGAAAATCATCATCATCATGCATCACCATCTCTAATAAAGTCTCAGTGGATCATGGAATTGTTGGAATTTTGAATCAATCTTGAAATCAATGGTCAATCCAATCATATTATTCTTCTTATTCTTCTATCTTTACTAACAATTCTATCCAAGTATCAAATATCTATGAGATATAAAAATACACATGAGGATAGCCATAGCTAATGACTGTCTATATATCCTAAAATCTGTCTACATCAGTATCTAAGATAGCATGCAAATAATCCCTCTTCTATTGGGGTAGAGTGGAACATCTATATCATCTTCAGCTCAACAATCTGAAAAGTTGCAACTCTTTGATTCAAAAGCAACCTAAAATCTCAAGCATAAGTCTTATTTTCACCTATTGTGAGCCCAATTAGAACACTTTATTCTTTGATCGATCTCTCGAGGGGGAAATCAACCATATTTCAATCATATCAATATCAAATCATCTAACAGACTTTATTCCTAGCCTTGCTAGCAAAATCTTGATCAAATTATCAAATCAATCATCATTGGGATATATCTTTCCCTACGAATCCTCATGTTATTAAACATAATCCTTGCATTATTGTGAATCCTCAACAATGTTATCAATCAATCAATCGGATCAATCAAATTTAGCTTGGCTATCAACATCTCAAAGAGATCATCGATATCCATTTTTGCATTATCATCAACATGAATATCAATATCAGTCTTTGAGCTAATGCAACGAGTACATTGCTTTAAAGAGGGGAAAAATGTAGACACTTAAAAATAACACCATTTCGTCCTAAAACCCATCCTCTTTTCACTTAATTGACTAAATTAGCCTAGCTATTTAATTAATTGCCTCATTTTCATCTATTAACCTAATTGACCTAATTAGGTTAATTCATCCCCTTTCATGCTAACATTTCATCTTATTAAATTAAATAATCTTAAGTTATTTAATTAAATGTCATATCACCTTCTCCTTTTCATTAAATAATTTTATTTAATAAATATTGTCTAAATCCCAAAATTTGCATAGTTGAAACTTTATTTAATTGTCAAATTACTAATAAATCTAATCCCCCCACTTGCAAAGGAATATTCCTCCTTTGCACATTCTTCCAAAAGAAACATTCCCATGGAATATTCCTTCCCTTTTTTCACATTAAAACTTTGTTTTAATTTGCTAAATATCTATTTCCCTCACACATGAAAATATTCCAAAGAATATTCTCTTTTCTCACTCATTTGAAAAATAGAATATTCTTAGAAAGCTTCATGTGCAAGTTAACTTGTGACCTCTTGTACAGGTCAAAAGTGTGTTTGTTTGGATGAATGTAAGCCCTTGATTAAATATCAACTTTCATTTTAAACCTTTGATGATAATCCATGATCCATTCCTCCATATTCTTTCCTTTTTGACCATTGACTAGCTTTTTCAATCTCATCCCTTCATTTTTCATTTGTTTTCCTATAAATAAAGCACTATTTGGAGACAAATGGATCCATCTTTTAACATCAAACTTATGCTATTAAAATCACTTTCATTTGCACTCACATTTAACCTCATTTTAGCTTATTTTAATTGCATCATATTAGCTTATCTTCCATTAATGGCTTCCATGATAACATAAATGCATCCATTTAATACTGTTTAATTAGGGGTTGAATATATATTTAGCTTAAACTTCATTTAGATTAGCTTTGCATATACCCATATTGATCATCTTAGCATAAATCATGTTATAATAGCTTGGATCATGTTTATTTGGCTTTCAATCATGTCTTCATACACATCTATCAATGGTTTCATCAGTTTTCTTCAATAAAATTGATTGAAATAAGCTCATTATCGAAGGGATTGGGAAATGGTCGCCATTCCACATCAACGCGACACCACTCCCCCAATAGAATAAGTTTCAATGTATTAGATTAGAGGTTTTTCAAGCTTACATGATTTAGAATGTTAGTTTTAATGGCTTCTTTATCTTTTTTTATAGTGAATAATCTTATTAGGATTAATGCTTAGTGGGTTAAATATGCCTCAAATTCGTATATATCAGGTGTAGTTAATCTTCACCATGTCATTGGTCATAGCACAAACAGTAGAAATCCCCCATAATGTTGAAAAAGGAGAGCCATGACAGGTACACTGAAATTGTGTGAAACAAAGAACTGCATGTAGGAGAAACAACCTACAAATAAAATGGTGTGTAAACTAAGGTACATGTGTATGAGGCAAGAATCACTGAGATTCACTAATGTTGTGGAAGGGACACTCATTTTAAAAAGGTGTGATGGAAAACTAAAGGCAAGCACCAACCCCCATGACACTTTATATCATAGTGCAAATACAAAAGGCACAACAAGATGTGCAAAATCCACAAAAAGTATACACCAGAATGTCACTTTATCTCAGTGCATCTACAAAAGAGAATATGCATGAAAAAGATGTCTATAATGCTCAAATATGATAGAATACTAGAAATACATATATAACAACAAAAAATGAGTCATCCCATGCAAACAAAAAGTTTCCAGGAGCTAAGACATCCAAGTAATTCACCAAAATGTGAAAACACAAAAATATGAACAAAATATACCTACAAAACAATTTGGAAAAAGTGCATGGATGGTTGTGAAGAGCTCTAAAATATGGTTCTAACGTCGATGGAATCATGAAAAAATGAAGAAACTAGTCAAAATTTATGAGCTCAAGACTGAAAACAATACATATGACTTCAATAGGTCGTAGAATGCACCAGAAATTAAAAAAAATGATGAGACCTACACCACTAGAAATTTGGTGGAACCAGCTTTTTGATGATATCTTGTTTGCAAAAAATTGACATCGTATGCCCAATTTATGGCCAAAAGGAAAAAAAAAAACCTTTAGGGCATAAAGGGGTGTCATAGGGGGAAAAGCCTGAGGCCGTACTACTGATGTCATTCTGAAATTAGCATGATGTCAACAAAATACTTCAAGGAATATTCTCTACACTGCCAAAAAATTCCCTCTGAAAATTTTTCTTGAAATTTTTTTTGCCCATCGAAATATGCTTGGAATCTTAAAAATATTTTGATTGTTGTTTTATTCTGCTGTTGCTAGAATATTCATGAAATATTCAATAGATTCATATAATTGGGTTTTATTTGTGGTCATTGTTGATGAAAATGGAGCTGATTATTTTTAAGGGCCGCCAAAATCACCGAACGGTTTGGTTTTTGCCATCGGTAAAAATGGTAGCCCTAAATTTTTAAAAAAGAATGTCGAGATGGGAGTCAAAGGTGGTGTAATTAAGTGCCCTAGGGGCATGGTACATGGGGACCACATGGAAGGTACGTTGCAGGTTCTCCCATATAAATGTGCCCAAAAAACTTTAAAAAAATCTACCAAAAATAAATTAAAATTGCCTTTTAATTTTTTAATTTTTTAATTTTTTAAAATTTTAAAAATAAAACACCGACCTTCAAATTTTTTATTTTATTTTTTTGATTTTCGTGCAAAGGGTCGTATGGGCCATGTGATTATTTTTTTTGCCTTAGAAGCTCCCAACGTTGAAATAGGGTGAATTTACAATCAAAATTCATGGAATCAACCTCTTGAATCCAACAATGATGTCTGTTTTATGCCAAAAAATGCACCAAAATCTTAGCTACCCTCTAGATCTGAAAAAAAAAACAACTGATTCAAACCCTCATAGATCTGACCTTAGGAGTCCAAATCAAGCCAAACAAAAGGAAAATTTGACTTTCTCGATAGCTCTGAATCTAATGAAAGACTCTGTTTTGATCCTAGATGTACCAAAAATCACCTACGTCCAAAAATTTGTAAACAAAGCAAAGGGGATTTAGATATGAAGCCTGTAACCCTTGTTGAAGAAAAAAACCTCATAAATCAAGAAGGGGTTCACTGAATCAAGGCTCTGATACCAAGTTAGAACTATGAAAAAACACAAAACCACAACCCACAGGATCAGACAATGAACAAAGACACCTTCCACATAAGAGATCTACAAACAATATATGTAATATTCCTCAACAAGAAAAAGCTAAAAAATGCAAGAGACTATCAAAAGATAGGAAAGATCGAGAGATAATATAATGAGTGTTGAGTGCTATATAGGAACAACCCTAATAGTTTCCCACTTTAGTTAATAGAAAAGTACTTAGTTAACTGAATAAATAACTCCCAAGTTTATCTTTTAAGTGCATGAGAATAAATTAGACTAATAATCAATTAAAGAGTAATTAATTATTAGCTAATGCATGATTACTCTAACATTATTTAATTCAACTGTCACTATTAAATACACTACTTGTACTTGAGATCATTGATTGTATTGTTGAGAAACAAAGTGAAATTATTGTAATAAAATCCTCTATAAAGTGTATGAATTTTTTTAATATGTTTCTTTATCAAGGATTACCATAAAAGAATATTTTAATATACAAATGCATAAATCAATAATAACAATAAAATCAAAAGATCATATGAATATAATATTTACATGGATAAACCCATTTGGGAAATAATAATATGAAACCACCACCTCAAAAATAATATGAAATGACCATCACATACCTCCAATATATAGGTAAGGAGAGAAGCCAAAACTATAAATGACTTTGCCAAAGAATACCAAAACCATGGTATCATGTAAAAACTCACATCCACCTTGGAGAGAATATTCAAAGAATACTAAATGAACCAAATAAATTCACATGGGTGTCACATGAGCTCAAACAATGAGTCCCTAGAAATAGAAAACATAACTACAAAGGCATATTTTAGGTCAACAACTACTTGATGGCTCATATCCTCAATTCTAGTGCTCTATTTTAAGTCCACTGATTCATATGGTCTTGAACCATCATAATAATATTCTCCACTTCTACCTATAGTGGCTAGGAATGGGAAAGTTCCTTAAATGACCTCAAAGTCAATTGTAAAGTCACCACCATTGTGCTCCACTTCCTTCATGAATGCACACATATGACAACAAATTATAATAATTTAGCAGGATAAATATTATAAACTATTTCTCCAATTACACCCTAGATGTTCAAGTACACATTTCAAGAGTGTTGGAGACACAAAATATATATAGGTTTTCAAGGTAAATGTAACCTTAATCCTAAAATTATCCCACTTAAAGTAATATATTTCACATAAATCCATAAAAAATATAAATATAAATAAGTACAAGAATTAAAGCCCGTGGTATTCCGACACTAAAAAAACTTATCTACATGCACCAAAATCATGAAAGAATTTTCAACACTCTCTTGAGTATCAACTTTATGTAACATTACCTAATCATTCTCCACCATATCTCATACAAAGTGATTAAATATCAACATGCTTAGCACAAGAATGATACATTGGATTCCTAGCCAAGAAATTAACACTTTGATTTTCACAACCAATTCTAACAACCCTAGAATTAAAACCAACACCTATACAAAATATCTACAAAAAATACCCCCTTAGAGGCATGTGTGGTAGCCATGTACTTTTCTTTACTAACTTTGACAAAGCAACCTTGAGATGCCTTTTATTCATGCAACTCACTACATCTCTAAATAAAGAAAAAAAATATCCAATAGACCTTTGGCTATCCAAGTCACTTTACCAATCTAAATTCACAATTCCCTATATATGAAATGAATCATCTATATCATCATACCATAATAAATTTAATTTTTTCAAAATTCCCACTCAAATACCTAAATATCCTCTTAACACAAGACCAATTATCCTTACCAAGGTTAGACATAAACTTGCTCAAAACCACTACTTGGACAATATTTGGTCTATGAAAATCATTCCATACATCAAGCTATTGAAAACACTAGCATAAGGTACATTAGACATGTCCTCAAAATTATTATCCAATTTAGGACACATCTAAAGAAGGCTTCATGTCAATCATAAATATAATTCACCAGTTTACAATCATGCATACTAAGCTACTATGAAATGGTAGAAATATACTCACACTAAAATATCCAAAGATTTATGTGTAATCAATCCCTATTGATCTCCATCCAAAATATTTTATTTTTATCTCCCAAATATTTCACATAAAATGTGTCAAAAAGCTAAGTTTTGAACTCCCTAATTATCACTTTTTTTTTACCAATAAACATCATATCATCCACACATATAAGAAAATGATTATAATCTAATCACTAATTATAAAACATAGAAACAATGATCCTTCTCTCTCCTAATAAAACCAAAAATCAATTTGAGAGCACAAAGCTTATAGTGCCACATCCTTAGTGACTATTCTCGAGCACATAAGGACCACTTTAACATACAAACCAAATGTTCCTTCATTTTTACAACAAAATTGTCAGTTTGTGGCTATAAATCTCTTCCTTAAGATTACCATGCAAGAAAAAAGTTATAACATTCATTTTCTCAATCTCGAATTTATATGCTACAATAGTAGATGAATAAATGCAAGAAGTTGGGTCTAGTTTTTGGACAAAAATTGAAAACATTTTTTCTAAAATTTATGTTTTTTCATATTTGAGGTGTATCTAGAAGCATCATAAATGAATAAGATATAATAATAAAACTTTTTTTGTAGAACCCACATCCATTGGACCAAACACATCTAAATAAATATTTTTTAATGATTTATTTTCCCTATAGATTCCAACATGAAATCATAATATATTATAAATAATTTTTAACAACAAAAATAATTAGAAAAACAATCAATGAATTTTTATTAATAATGGTCTTAAGACTCTTTTCACTTGTGTTCCAAACATTGATGCCACAACATACATATATTTCTAAATTTTCTAGCAACATTAACAAAGTTACAAAATATGGAGGCATTCAACCTAAACAAGGTCCTAATCAAATATTATTTAGATACTACTAAGTTCCATATCACCAACCTACAACCAAACTTGTCAGACGTCATATACACATAATAATAATTCAATTTGGATATATAAAGTAAATTCCTCACAAGTTTTAGAATATGCAAAATATTATCAAGTGTTTTAACCCTTCCATCATTGGAACATAACTATACCTTTCCCTTACAAATAATTCACCTAGTTCTATTGTCTCCAAGGGGAAAATCTCCTACATAAGCTATATAAGTCAAAAACCACTCCTTGTAAAGAGTCATATGGTAGAATAAAATAGAATCACTGACCCAAGCATCATCATTGATAGTGTTAATATAAATAAATAATCATTAACCTGTCATTATAATATTTATTTGTCGAGGAATGTAATTTTTTCTTGATTTTGTATTTCTTTTTCACAAGCCCTCTCTTCCCACATTTACAACACTTTACTCTACTCTTCCTTGGGGTTTTTTGCTATCCTTTTGATTTGAATATATTCTTCTTCTTATCCTCCTTATACTCTCCTTTTTATCCTTTTTCCTTGGGCCTTCCCCAAACATGTAGGACATCCTTTGAACCTCTATTCATTTTTCCAAGATTTAGGTAAAGAGAAAAGTAGTAAGATGCATTTATATTCCTTTTCTAACTTAAAATTTATTGAAATAAATTGAATTAAAATCAAATTAGAAGTACTCAAATCATATAAAACAAAATCACCATCTTTAATTTTTAGATAATATAGATATCTTTTGAGATACAAATTATTTGTTATACTTTTATTTTAGTAAAAGTATAACAAATAAGGGATAACTTAGGAATGGTCGGCAAGCTTAGGGGGAGCATAAGAATGATTCTAGGCTGTCACTAAGGATTTTGGGGGAAGCCAGGTGACAATTGATGGAGACAAAATATTTTGGAGGTCTTTGGATCCAAGGAGAGGCTTCCAATGACAGTCCTAAAGAGAGTTGCCTTGGATTTCTGGTTGGAGGCTTGCGAAGGGTGGATCACCAAGAATGAGGGAGGTTAGGAAAAGGAAGTGTTCGCCCTTAGGGTATGGGGGAGAGGGAATAAAAGGATGAACTCATGGGTTCATCAGAACAGGAAAGGACCTATCAGGAGTGTTGGGGAAATTGAGAAGGGGCATAAAAATAACCAATTTGTGGGAAAGATGCAATGGGTTGAAAAAAAGCTAAGAAGGTCACTTAGGAAAGGGATCTTGAGTGCACAAAGGATACACAACCTATGCCCAGTGGGACTAGATCTTGTGTTGTTTGGGTGATTTTGGAAATGCTTATTGAGAGTACAAGGGTTAATCTGGAGAATAAGGCTTTTTTGCAAAATGGTGGGGAGACAACTGCACCAAGACATGTATGAGGCAATGGTGGTTAGAGAAGTGGCAGGACATAGTGGCCATAAATTTTTTAGCGAATAGCTTTATTTTAGTGTAGTGCTCCTCTGTTGAAATAATATCTGAGATTCTAGATGTGTCTCATTTAATAATGGACAACATTGGATTTTTTTTTTCTTGGTCAAGGCATTTTGAGCCAACTCGACATACTCCAGAAAGTATGATGGTCTGGGTTGAGCTGGATATTTTTCCCCCAAAATTATGGTCCTTTGAGGCTTTGGAATGGATATGAGGGGCTCTGATAAGGTTTATAGGCATAGATGAGAAAGCCCTAAATGATGGTAATGAGGGAAGGATGAGGGTTTTAATTAAGGTGGACCCTTGGAGTACTCTATGGGATGAAATGTAGTTGGTCCTTAACAAAGACAAATGGGTACAAAAGATTAACTAGAATTGGTCTCAACGCCGGTTGACAGCGTTGAAGATTTGGGATAGAGAGGGGCTCATGAATAAAGTGAGACCTTCTCAAATGGGAAAGGGGGTCGTGGATTCAAGAGAGGGATCTTCAAAGGGTTGACTGATTAATAATGGCCAAGTAAATGCTTCTTAGAGTGGGGATTCTAAGGATGTAGGGAGGAAATAGATAGTTTTACCACCTTTAGAGAATGGTGGTATTCCTACTAGGCTACAACCTTTGAAGGAGAGGTTAGAGGAGATTAATGTTATTACTGCCATGAAAGAATATCATTTTTTTTTGGATCAGGAATTGAATGATTGGGAAACAATTATGGAGGTAGGGAATGAATTAAGAACCTTGGTTGAGGCTCATCAAGATGCGAATATTGAGGAGAAGAAGGTTGAGCAGGAGCTAGATTGGGAAGAGAAGGATTGGGAAGTTGAAAAAAATCTTCAACTGATCTTGTATTGAGAGGATCCTTGGGAAGTGAGCATTGTGAAAGAAACATAAGTGGCCGATAATCTGGTGTTGGAGGAGAAGTTCATGGAGGAAGTTTAGTGGTAGCTTGGAGTGGTAAAGGATTTATTCTCAAAGGAGCACAAGGTGTCCACCAGGAAGAGGTTGGGGATTCTTTTGTAGGGTGATAGGAAAGAAACTCTATATTATGGAGATAAGAGGAAGGTAGGGCGAAAAATGAATGAAGAGAAAAGGTCTCTTGTAGGGGAGGTGACTGGTTAGCAAAAAATAGCTATGCATCTTAGATCAGCAAAGGGGAGCCCCCTTCTCAGGGGGAAATGAGGGTGTTAAGATGGAATTTGAGGGCCTTAACTATCCTAACAAGTGGCATCTACTTAGACATCTAATTGAGGAATAAATGGTAGATATCATGCTAGTTCAAGAAACTAAACTATAGTATGAGGAGATTGGGAGTTTGAAGGAAAAATTAAGGGCTTGGATTTTTTTTGTTGTTAATTCTCAAGGGGCTTCGGGAGGAATTATAACAATGTGGCGTTCATAGTTGGTGTAGCTGGAGGAAGTGGCTACAGGGAGGTAGTGGTTAGTAGTAAATTCAAGAGTGTGAATTTGGATCTTGAGTTCACTGTGTTAAGTGTTTATAGGCCTATCAACTTGGTGCTCAAAAGATTGGTATGGCGGGACATTGGAAATTTTCTTCAATCTCAGTTGGGCTTGGTTTGTATCTTAGGAGGAGATTTTAATGCAGTCCTAAAGGTAGAAGACAAGCGTGGTTGGGTGGGGAGAAAGTTACAGTCTCAAATATATTTTTATTTTTTTGTAAACTTCAGAACTCCTTTCTAGATATTCAATTGGCAAATGGTTCTTATACCTAGATGAATAGGAGGTTGAGATTCAATGGGATAGCAAAGAAACTAGATAGATTTATGTTTAGCGAGGACCTAACAGCCTTTCCCTTTACCTTGGATAGTAGGATCCTTTCGTTCTTAGGTTTGGATCATTTTTCTGATTCTTTTGGAGGTGTCGGGGGAGTGAAAAACATTATAGTGTCCTTTTAAATTTGAAAAAAGTGGTTGTGAGATCCCCAGATTCAGTTGAAAGTCAAGGAGTGGTGGTAGGAGCTTCAACCATTTGGGAATGGTTTGTTTAGGGTTGTAAGAAAATTGAAAAGTTTAAATAAGAAAATTCATGTTTGGCATTGGGAGTGCTTTAGCAACATCTTTAAAGAGAAGAAATTTCTTGAGATGGAGCTTGTGGAAGTTATTGACTAGGTTATGTCAGTAGGTATGGATGTAGCTTTGTTTTTAAAAGAAAAAGGTCTTTTGAAGGAATGGGAAGAGATCCTTGCGAGAGAGGAAGTGTTCTGGCACCAGAAGTCTCGAGACACTTGGATTAGAGAAGGTGATAGAAATTCAAAATTCTTTCACAACTCAACCAGATTGAGGAGATAAATGAATAGGATCTCTTGTTTATAGAGGGAGGATCGTGTTTTGGTAGAAGGTCGGGATGGGATTGCAAAATTGGTAGCAAAATATTATCAGATGATCATAAATAATTGGTATGGATCAAATGATTCTCAACAATAGGAGTTACTGAGAGGAATCCCTTCTCTGATCACTCAAGAGTAGAACATAATTTTAACAAGTCCTTTCATAGTGGAGGAGGTGCAGAAGGCTACTTTTCAACTTCATCCGAACAAATCCCTTGGACTTGATGGTTTTCCTGCTTGTTTTTTCTAGACCTTTTGGGAGGTGGTGGGTTAAGAGGTTGCATCAGCCTTGGAAGAATCCCAAGCATCTCAATCATTGCTATGGGAAGTGAATTGCACACTACTAGCTTTGATTCCAAATAAGGAAAAGCTTGTTTCCCTGGATGAATTTAGGCCAATAGCTCTATGCAATACACTTTATAAGATTCAGGAAAAAATGATTGTGAATCATTTGAAGGACATCATTTCAGATCTCATCTCTGATGAAAAACCATGGTCTATCCTTGGGAGATCTATTTTTGATGGTATTATCATTGCATAGGAAGCTATTCACTCGCTTCAATCTAGTGGATGCTCGTGTATGCTGGTCAAGTCAGATATTAGGAAAGCCTATGATCTAGTGGACTGTTGATTTTTGTGCAAGGTATTAGAAGCTTTCAAGTTTGATAGGTTGTGGATATCTTGTATTTTTTTTTGTATTTCTTCTCTATGGTTTTCGGTTTCGGTGAATGGTGAGCCTTTGGTATTTTTTGAGTCTTCTATGGGTTTGTGGCAAGGAGACCTGCTCTCCCTTTTTCTTTACATATTGATGGTGAAGTCTTTAGGGAGATGATTATCTTGGGCTATTGAAGTTGGGAATTTAAAAGGCATTTAGGTTACTAGCAGGCTTCCAACTTTGTTGCATCAGCAATTTGCTAACGACACCTTGTGTTTTGCTTGCCCTAGTAGGCATAAGGCTAGGGTATTGAAAGGAATTTTGTATTTCTATGAAATTTCCTCTAGGAAATGAGTGAGTGAGGAAAAGTCTAAGATATATTTTTTGAATGTTGATCCCAGGTTGGCATAATAGGTGGCATCGATTTTGAACTTTAGAATTGGGTAGCTCCCTATGACCTATTTGGACATCCTGTTTGCCAAAGGGGTGAGGACTGGTAAGCTATGGGATGATTTGGTGAAAAAAAAAAAAATCAGATGTCTTCTTGGAGTGGCAAATGGTTGTCTTTGGTTGGGAGAATTGTGATGCTAAAAGGGGTCATCGTGGCTCTCCCAATATATCTTCTTTCATGCTTGGCACTGCCAACTTACAGGGTAGATCATTTGAATCAGATTATGCGGATATTTTTTTGGCAAGGGATTTATGAGCAGAGGAAATTATCTTTGATATCATGGGAGATGGTGTGCAAATCAAAGAAAGCTGGTGGCATTGGAATCTATGATTTACTGAAGCAAAAAAAAGTGTTGGGTGCCAAACTGGTGTGGGGCATGTATTTGCGTAATCAAGAAAAGTGGGCAAGGATTCTTCAATGCAATATTTGTGATATGATGAATCTGATAGTATTTTAATGGTGGCTAATCTCTCCAATGCTTCACAATTATGGAATTTAATCAAGGCTTTCCATCCTCTTATTTTAGAAAATCTTACCTGGGATATTTTTGATGGGAGGAGAGCGAGATTTTGGGAGGACTTGTGGTGTGGACACTCGAGTTTGGATCTTGTTTTGGGTTTGGTGAGGATAAAGGATATTCTTGTTCAATATTGGGGTTCTTTTGTTCATGATTATGTGGAGCAAGTAGTAGTGGAAGGTGTTTCAAAATTTTTTTGGAGAAGACTAGAGCCAGGCTTAGTTCCTATGGAGGAAGCGATATTGTTGTAAGCTGAATTGGAAAAAAGAGTTGTGGTGATCCAAGTGGGGGTGGACAGGTTAGTGTGGGGTGGCTCTCATTCTGGAAGATATAGTTCTAAAGAGGGTTGTAATGTTCATATGGAAGAGGAGAAACCTTTGACTTTACCTTTGCATTTGTGTTGGAATAGAGCCTGTCTTTCGAAAGTTGGAATATTTATGTGGGTGGTAGTGAGAAGGAGGATTCTAATGGATGACAGATTTAAATCCTTGGGGTATGTAGGCCCTTCGAGATGTATTTTGTGTAAAATAGTTGAGGAGGATGTGGATCATCTCCTTGTTGGTTGTTCCTTTACTCAAGCATGTTGGAGATGGCTATGTGCAAGATTGGGATGGAGTGGTGCTCTACCTAATGATATTTTCTCCCTTTTTGTTGCTTGCCCAATTCTGAAAAGGAAATCTTTGTATCATGAGTTGTGGGTGGTCTGTCCATCCCTACTAATTTGGGAGATATGGAAAGAATGAAATCATAGGCTTTTTTAAGAAAAGGCCAAATTCTTCTTGACCTTCATTAATCGGTTGGAAGTAGCGATTGTGGAGGTAGTAAATGGGAGAGTGAAGTAAAGGAAAGAAGGGGAGTGGAGATTTTTAGAGTGGGATGCAAGGTTGAGGTAGATGTGGTTTGGTTTGGAGATTCCTAAGCCTGGTGTGTGTTCTAGGGGAGGGAAAAAAGATGCCAGAAGGAGTGCCATGTGGGAGCCCCCAAGGAAAGGCTAGTGTAAAATGAGCTTTAATGGTGCTTCTAGAGGTAACCCAGGGATTGCTGGTTTAGGATGTTGTATAAGGAATGAGAAGGGACACATGTTAGGAAAAAAAGCTGAGCACCTTCCAATAATGAAAAATGCTGAGGCAAAAATACACTCTCTTATTGGTGGCTTAAAGGTTTGTAGAAGTTTGAAATTGGATAAAGTCAAGATAGAAGGGGATTTAATGGTGGTTGTTCAAGATTTTAAAGAAGAAAGAATGGTTAATTGGAGGTTTTAGGCTCTATTGGATAGGGCTTGTGAATTGGTGAGGGGGATCCCAAAATTTTCTATTAGGCACATATTCAGAGAAGCTAACGGGGTGGCAGACAATTTAGCAAACCAGGGTGCTGATGGATCTCAAGTGTTTCATACTTGGGATCCAAGGACAAATGGAGGTTGATGTCTTGTTCACACCTTTCATAGCTACCAAGTGGGAGGTTACGGTCTTGGTGTCATCATGAGGTGATATGATGACATAGATTTGGCTAGTGTAGATGGGGGATGAGTTGGGTGGCGGCGCGCATTTATTGCTAGAAGGTGGTGAAGGCAAAGAATTAGATGTCCATTCGGCCATTTTATTATGATAAATTATGAAGGACAGGCTGGCATTGGTAAGCATGGTGATGGGATGTTTTAGCTAGGTCTTCATTTAAAGGGATCGTTGGATGAAGTCAATATCATTTCTTCATACATTCTTGATGGAGACTCCCATCTGTTTGTCATCGGGTAGGAAACTATTGGCCTTTTATGGGAAAATAAGGCATGGGAGATTGAAATCGGTGATCAAGGTTTAGGATGAGCTAGTGTTGGGAGTGGTGGAGGTGTTGTTGGGTGAAGAATTCATGAGCATGACTGAAAGATGGGGGATGAATGTGAATATAGTGGCAAGGCTCTTAGTGTCGCTCTTAGATCTGGGGGTGTCACGAGCAATGGTAATGCTCATTGCTATAAAACTAGTGTGGGACAACCTTCTGGAAGGGGAAATGGATGTCATAATATTGGATGAGTTCGGTGTTGGGGTTCCTTGGCCCCATGACTTGCATCGAGCGTTGATTCCTAGTGAAAGTGTCAGGTTGTACCTATATATACTAGAAATTGGTCTAGGCCTGCGAGTACACATTCGACATAATTTTCTATAGTCCGTGGTCTTGATTAAATAATGTCAATTATTTAATTAACCTTTCTAACACATATTTCCTCTATTAATTAAATACCCCTTTTTAATTAATTCATTAATTCATTATTAATCTTTATTCAACTTGATTAATTAAATAAATCATATTTATTTGATTATGTTGCGAACTAATTAATTCTTCCCCCTTTATCTATCAATTAAATAATTTATTAATTAATTACCCTTTTATCATACTTTTCCAACTATAATTAAATATCTTTATTTAATTATTCATTTAACCCCTTTATCTATAATTAAATATTTATTATTTAATTATTTATATTATCCTTTTCAAATAGTCAAATTAATTAAATTATCTTTATTTATTTAATTAAAGTATCTTATTTTTGAATGTTGAATTAAATTAACATTTAATTCATATTTAATTATTTGTCACATTCCTCTATCATTCAGTTATCTAAGTCATTCACTCACCTTCTGACTCGAGATCTATTTTTAGTTCTCCAGTTATCTCCGGATTCAACACCTATTTATCTCTGCAAGAAGACTCTCCATCACAACTAGTCGATTAACTAGTTCTAACTCCTATTTGCATTCAAATGCATTAGTCTTTGAGTTCCAACTTTGACTTTTCCATACAAAGTCTATTTCTTCTATTTTTGAATATTAAGATCTTGAACTCGTGTTCTAACTCAAGTTCTAACTTAGTCTCTATCTACAGTCTTTCCTGAACTTGTGTTCTAACTCACATTCTAACTCACGTTCTATCTGAGACAGAACTCATATCGCATGGCATTCATCAATCTCGTTTGTCAATCTCTCTTTCAATCTGAGCCGATCATTCAAAAACCCAAAATCTATAAAATGGCCTATCATTATCATTATTCCTCCTCTCGAAATCATACACTCTTGAGAAGAGACTTATCTTCGATATTTTGCTTAGACACTTGACAAAGTTATACTTACATAGAAATTTGAGGGCAAGAATATTGAAAAGGAAAAACGGAGAAGAACAATCAAGCTAATTCAAAGGGGTGAACACATATTCGGTGAGAGCTTTCCATTAATTTGTTTAGTTTATTTAGTTTATTTCCTCATTCTTTGTTGTTTCATTTTAGATTATTACTTAGATTAGGATTAACTTTGTTATTCTAGTTGCAGATTATTCATCATCATTCGAAAGATACATCTACAATTTAATCTACTGTTACATTTGGTGAACCCGACATGAATCATGCTTCAATTTCACACATATTTTTGTCTTTCCATTTTTTCATTTTTTATTTTTATTTTGTAGGTTTTTCGTACGTTGCGCCACATCTGTTCTGCGAAATGACACATCTATATCCATGAGCCGCATCTGTGAAAAATAGCAACGCATTCGCTATCACAAACTACATCCATGAAGTCACGAACCACATCCGCCTGTCAACAGTCGAACTGCATCTGTGGCTCCAAAAGTCGCATCTTCCTGGTAATCTTTTTTTTGGTTTTTAGTCATTTCCGTACATCCATATTTTTAGTTTTCGCTTTTTGGGTTGTTTGGATTTTCGCTAATGTTTGTTTCAGTTTTGTTAAGGAGGAATAACATAGTGTTTGCAGGACGAAGCATACAAGACCATTAAAAAATCTAAGACAATTTTTTGCAGGATGAAAGTTGAAGAACAATGAACTGATAAATTTGCATGTAGGACCTAATGCCTTTGTGTTAATTTATTTATTTAAGCAAGCTTTTGTTTGGTAGATAGATAATCATCATGTGGGTTAAAAAGAATTTTCTATTTGATAAATAGAAAATTGTCATTTGGATTAAAAAGAACAATTATCTTCTTTGTCTGGTGCTTTGCACGTATTTGTCACCTTATGATTCAATATATCGAAGTATCCTCTCCCCTTGCATAGTCATGCGATCCTGGGTGTAAGAGAAATGGTTACTGACTCTAGAACTTGGGCCTATCTTGGTGGGAAAAAGTACTCACCCCAAGATGACTTAGATTGGTAGCATGCTAAAGCCAAGCGACTTCCAGCCAGTATATAAAAGTGGATTCTTGGGGAAAGCTCAAGAATC
The DNA here is from genome assembly GCA_007115665.2 of Sequoiadendron giganteum. Lineage (NCBI taxonomy): Eukaryota > Viridiplantae > Streptophyta > Pinopsida > Cupressales > Cupressaceae > Sequoiadendron > Sequoiadendron giganteum. Next base: position 442,954,828 of record CM021105.1, read on the forward strand.
ATGCACACTATTCCAATGAGATGTACATAAATGGACTCTTGCCCATGTTGGATAGTGTCCCATGAATGGAATGCCCTTATTAAACACCTTGTTGTAGAGTTACCAAAATCCTACCTACTTGTTGGTGTAGCAGGGTCGGCCTTGTGAAGCCGTCTTACATTCTTATGGTTTATGTGTGGAAATGAAATGTATGCCATGGGAGTTTCATGGATATAGTAGCTTGGCTGCCCTATATAAGTGAGTGTCATGGAGGGGAGTCAGTGGGGTCAAGCTACTAGTCATTCGCCATAAATATGTGTAGCTGGAGAAATCCAAGTAATAACTCAACAAGTATTGTCCTAAAAGCCTAGGTTGTAAATATTTTTTGAGTCTTAACAAGTCCTTTCATCATAACAATTGAAAATACATTGATTGTTGTGTTTTTTCTCTATTGTATTCGTCAAAATCTTGATCAAACAAACAAAGTCAGTCAACAACTTTCGGGAAAATTTCAACTGTCAAAAAACCGAGTCGCATTTGTTAGTTTAACTGCTGCATCTGTATTATTGAGTCACATCTGTTAGGGGAAAAACCGCATGTGTCTGTTAAAAAAGAGTCATCATTCACAGTTTGCATATCACGAGTCGTAACTGTCACATTCTGAGTCACATGTGTGCATGCAAACTGCATCTGTGAGTTTTCGAGCTGCAAGTGTCTAAGCAAAATATCGAAGATAAGTCTCTTCTCAAAAGTGTATGATTTTGGGAGGAGGAATAATGATAATGATAGGCCATTTTATAGATTTTGGGTTTTCAAACGATCAGCTCAGATTGAAAGAGAGATCGACAGACGAGATTGATGAATGCCATGTGATATGAGTTTTGTCTCAGATAGAACGTGAGTTAGAACACGAGTTCAAGAAAGACTATAGATAGAGATTAAGTTAGAACACGAGTTCAAGATCTTAATCTTCAAAAATAGAAGAAATAGACATTGTATGAAAAAGCCAAAGTTGGAACTCGAAGACTAATGCATTTGAATGCAAATAGGAGTTAGAACTAGTTAATCGACTAGTTGTGACAGAGAGTCTTCTCGTAGAGATAAACAGGTGTTGAATCCGGAGATAAATGGAGAAATAAAAATAGATCTCGAGTCAGAAGGTGAGTGAATGACTTAGATAACTGAATGATAGAGGAATGTGACAAATAATTAAATATGAATTAAATGTTAATTTAATTCAACATTCGAAAATAACAGACTTTAATTAAATAAATAAAGATAATTTATTTAATTTGACTGTTTGAAAAGGATAATATAAATAATTAAATAATAAATATTTAATTATAGATAAAGGGGTTAAATGAATAATTAAATAAAGATATTTAATTATAGTTGGAAAAGTATGATAAAGGGGTAATTAATTAATAAATTATTTAATTGATAGATAAAGGGGGAAGAATTAATTAGTTCGCAACATAATTAAATAAATATGATTTATTTAATTAATCAAGTTGAATAAAGATTAATAATGAATTAATGAATCAATGAATTAATTAAAAAAGGGTATTTAATTAATAGAGGAAATATGTGTTAGAAAGGTTAATTAAATAATTAACATTATTTAATCAAGACCACAGACTATAGAAAATTATGTCGAATGTGTACTCACAGGCCTAGACCAATTTTCGGTATCTACAGTTTGCCCCTCTTTGATACAATGTTGGTACAGCGTTGTGTCAAAGAAAATATGCCTCGATCATGCCCCAGCATGAAATAGGTTAAGGTATGCCCCTTCAGGAAAATTGACAAAATTTTGAAAGTTTCAAAAAAATCAGGAAATATTCCCGATAAGTCAATTTGATATTCAGAAATGCTATGGAGTTGATGGAAATGAATTTGGAGTTAATACGAATGAATACAAGTCATTTGAAGTTGAAAGGTTACATGACCAATAGATTAGGTCAGAAGAAATGCCATTTCAAACCCACCTATAAATAGGAATTAGGGCTAAACCTAATTCATTTGCACCTACAGAAGATAGAAAAAGAGGATATTTTTCTCTGACTAGCTGACGAAATGGCACCCATTCCATACGCTGTGCATTGTGGGTATCAGATTCAGACGTTTAGGAGGCCAGCTGATGCAAGACCACAGGTATGTACCTAAAAATGAACTCTTGAAAGTTAATTTTGCGTGTAGTTTTAGGCGTTTAAAATGTAATTAAGGAAATGTGGTGCATTGTAAACGATGCATATGCCATCATATTCACCGCATCTAACTGCGAAATGACGCATGTGCGAAAACACGTCTAGGATAGGTTAGGCAGTTTAGGGAATAATCGCATTTGAAGTATAATGCATCACATCTGTAGTTATGCAACGCATATGCAGTAGGAATAGACGTAGGTGTAGTTGTGAACCGCATATGTAGTGGTGAAACACATATGTTGTTGATAGGTAGGTTGATGGAACTGCACCACATTTGTTAAAAATGCACCGCATGTGGTTGAATGAGTTGCATGTGTAGTAGGTTGGAAAGGGGTGTGGGAAATATGCAATGCATATGTAATATGCACCGCATGTGAGGCTCTGTGCAACGCATTTGCAAAAATTCACCGCATCTGTAAAAGTTTGCTGTATTTGACTGGTAAAATTGTCAAAAAAAAATTCTAAGGAAAACTTGAAAGTTCTTGACATCTTGGTTTAAATGCAGGTGGTTCTAGATCCTATTTATACACAAGAGTTATGACTAGATACATTCGATCTCAGAGATCATTTGACTATTGCATAGATTCAGATATTATAGAGACCGGCTCTACGCCATTGTTTGTCGATGCCCACTATTCGGGTGAATAGGGGTATGTTGACAACACTATGCGAGCGATGGCATTCAGAGACATCGTCATTTCATTTACCGATTGGGGAGGCCACTTTCACATTAGAGGATGTGTACAAAATTTTGAGACTACCTATTAGAGGAGAGCGGGTTATGTATGATACCCAACAAGGATTGATCGAGTTGGTGAGGTTTTATGAGGTAGACGACATCTGTAGGCTTGGGATCGAGCACTATGAGATTAGATGGCCAGTATTAGTAGATAGATACAATCGGATTGACTATATTTTATGTACATTGATTGGGGGGATAGTTTTTCCAAATAGACGGGGTCACGAATTTCCAGTGGGATGGGGAGCTATGTTGGTTGGCATGTTAGAGAGCGAGACAAGGTATGCATGGGGTCCATGTCTACTCGGGATGTTATACTTTCATTTACATGAAATTGCCTACAGAGATGCACAATCATTGAGTTGTGGGACTACACTGCTGATGGTATGGGGTTGGGAGAGGATAGCTATCTTTTGTCCTCCAGCTACAGTAGAGAGACTGGAGAGACATCCTTATGTGTTCCGATATATAGGACAAATTACATAGACACATGTTGGAGACATAGGATATTGGCGACATGCATTAGATATTCTTGATCAGTTTACATGGAGACCTTACATGGATTTTGAGGAGTGGGTGGATGAGGATATACATTTTCCATTCTGCAAACAGACATAGTATCTCATTGGGAGGACTGTTTCTAGTGTACACATCATTGAGCGACACATGCCAGACCGAGTTTTGAGATAGTTCAGTGAGGTTCAGGATGAGCCTCGGAGTAGAGCAGAGTTTGCTCGTTCATCTAGAGAGGTTGCATATTGGGGACCTATGATACCAGTAGCGACAGCTGAGGTAGAGATACAGGCATTACAGCCAGTACAGTGGAGGTGGAGAGATGGATTAGCAGACCCAGGTACGACAGCTGCGTATGATGCATGGTGGGTAGAGCATCGACCTATTCCTTACACGTATCTAGATTAGTCAACACTTATAGAGAGATGAGGCACAAGGCCTAGAGGATGGCAGAGAGGTGGAGGTGCTAGAGTGGAGAAAATTGGTGGGAGAGACGGTGATAGGAGAGGGGCAGACGAGGTCGGAGAGGATGGAGAGGGGGTCGGGTAGGTGCACTATCACCTATCCGTGAGGTAGTAGTTCAAGAAGTACCAATGTTGGACATCGAAGGGGGAGTGGATGTATAGGTTGGGGGTGAGCATGCTGCAGTGGAGGTAGCAGTTGAGGAGCACGCAGAAGATCAATGTTGGAGTAGTGGATATTGCAGAGGACGTAGATGTGGACATGGCTATAGACCCTCTGGGTGTTTTTGTAGGATACAGAGAGGATGATGTCGAGGATGATGTCGAGGATGATGATGAGGATGATGTGGAGGAGGATGCACTGATGGAGGAGCAGGAGAGAGAGCTCAGAGATCGGATCGTAGAGGGAAGATGAGAGGAGGATGCTCCTAGAGATGGTTACATGGAGGCTTTAGAGGAGAGACTCAAACTTATGATGGTAGATTTTGATGCGATGAGACTAGAGAGAGACAATTCCTACATAGAGAGGGACAATGCATATGCAGAGAGGGACAGTGCTCACTCAGAGAGGGATAGTGCTCTTATGGAGAGAGATCAGGCAATAGCATGGAGACATGAGATAGAGCAGTAGTTCATAGAGGTTAGACACCTTTGCAATGAGTCCTCATCTGATGGCATGGTATGAGAGTTGGTCAGATCGGTGGAGAGAGCCACTTATTATAGAGATCTTTATGAGGCAGTGGTGCCGGTAGAGAGACGAGCTCCTAGTTTTTCAAAGGTGCGGAGTCAGAGGTCACAGGGTAGGAGTATAAGGACACAGAGCACTGAGGGTGTGGTAGGACCTTCGAGGGCAGGTCCATATAATAGGCCTTCCACCTCACAGCGAGCGCCTTCGAGTCTTTTCCCACCACCTTCACCATGTGACAGCAGTGGTAGTGGGACACGATGATAAGGTTACATATGTAGACATCATATTTTGATCAGAGAGCCTACGAGCTCATGTTTTATTTATGGCTGCATTTAGACATTGTACTGTGACACACTATTTTTGAGCGATATATATATATGATTTTGGTGGCTTCTAAATGATATACAGTTCTATGTTATGGATGATGCATTATTTCTACATGATTATGTTTCCTAGATGATGTATATACATGTGTTATGAATGAATTTTTCTATATGTTATGAATTATGCATCTAATAATGATGTTATGGATATCTTAATTTACTTATGATAATGAATTCAAATGTTCTATATGATGCTTATTTATATGTGATGGTAATATGTAAATGCAATGTTTACATTATGTATGTTATGATGATGCAATTCCTATTATGTCATGATGTCGAATGTATGTAATGAAGATGTATTTTACTATCTATATGTGTGAAATGAAATGCAACTATATGGAATGCTCATTAAATTTATGATAATGAAAATGATCTAATGTTTTTATTGTGTCACAGGACTTTATCTTTATGTTTGAAGAAGAGAAATGTTAGGATGAAATGAATTCAGAATGTTAATAAGAAATAATTAAGGTTGATTGATGGAGAAAAAGATATAATGAAGGTTGATTGATTGAGAAAAAGACATAATATTTGATATATTGCCAAATACACTATCCTTGCTTGTTATCATCATTGGCCAGGAAATGACATAGATGGATAGTACACACTATGATATGAGATAGACCATAGTGTACAAAGTCATCCATCTGTGAAAAATAGACAGTCATAGACAAGGAGTGTCTTAACTCATACTAAGGATAATATTTCCCCAGTCGTTTTGTCGAGACAAACCATAGACAACAGACAAATAAAAGATGGGTCATGAGACTTCATTGCTCCTCTAAATCCTTGATAGGAAATCCTTGAGGAAACTAGTAACATGACTCAAAAACTAATGTTTAAAAGATAGTGGACAGATAGCAACCAAAGAAAAAAAGTCCTGAGACATCCTTGCTTCTCTAAATCCTTCAAGGGACATCCTCGAGAAAGCTAGTAACTAGATTAATTCACAAATCGATAATAAGAGAAGACAAAATAAGATATAAAGTCATAAATCCAAATAAAAGTATTCGCCAAAACTTGATCTTGTGGGATTTTTTGATGTTTGATGTTTGAGATAGCGTAATGTGAGAGAATGACACATACCACATAAGACGTTGAGTCTGGTTTCGACTTGGTGACTTCTGTATAAGGCATGACAGAGCCTAGTTTCAGAAATACACATGTCGTATAAGATGTTGGAGCCTGATGACGTTGACGTGACAAGCTACATGAGACTATGAAAATTTGATGATGTATGTTGACAAGAAATACATATCTTGTGTAAGACATAGGTTGATCGCTTTGACAATGTGTTTGATATTGACCTGATGACTTTGAGATATTTTTCCTTGTTGTTGCATGAATTTTTTTGATTCCTTGACTGATAAAAGTGTGTGCGTGTAGATAGTGTATGACATGAAATGATACCCTAAACTATGATAGGAAACTTGTGAGATAATGATTGTGAATGAACCCTATTGGACTGACCTAGTGTGGTCTCAAGAGCTCATCAATTGATTAGCCTTGCCTATGTTGTACATGCAGAGACCTCTTAGTTCGACACGACCAAAGACTTTGAATGTACAAAGCGTCATGATTTTAAAAATGTGTGTGATACATGACAAACCTAGATTGAAAGACCTAATGCCTCAGGGGCACATCGATTGATGGCCTTGCCTACGTCCCAGTCGCAGAGGAAACATAGTTTGACTATGAATAACTGAACATGACTGACTTGACTCTTTTTTTTTCTGACATTTTTTGTTTGGATTTTTGAAGTTTTCTAATGTTTTTTGGTATTTTTTGACATCATGTACACGGTGCTAAGGCATAGAACAAGGATTTTCCCCTAGTCGGGAATAAGATTTGGAAGATGGAGTGGGTAATGTGACGGAATGGATGTTAGATTTCAATCATTCCAAGTAATGGATAAGATAACCATTTATTATGAGAGATGGTGAAAAAGTCCAATTTAAATGATGGTAGACGGAAGAGCGAGCTTGACTACACATGGCACCTATTTTCCAAGTTTTCACCATGGTACTTATCCATAGTGCCATCGAAGCGGTTTTCACTAGTGGAAGAATTTATTTCTCTTTACTTTTTTGATTTTCTCAATTTTTTTGATGTTACAAAGATGCCTCTTTGCCAGGTTTTCATCAAGGTAACCAATTTTTTGTTTTTTTGTATTTTTCTAGATTAAGACACGGATTCTTAGAAACTAAGCATATAACCTCTTTAGATGAAGACTATTGATAGGGGACAAAAGCGACTCTCCTTCAAGAGTAGAGAGTTGATACGCTCCTGATCCAAAGGCTTCTGTGACAATATAGGGCCCCAACCAATTAGGCTCAAACTTACCTGGTTTCTCTCTTTCAGCTTGGTTCTTAGGATTCTCCATTAATACCAAGTCACCATTGTCAAAGTGTCTATTGAGAACCTTCCTATTGTAGCTACGATGAAGACGATTCTAATATGCTTGCAAATGATCTAATGCTTTCTGTCTTCGCTCATCTAACAATTCTAGCTCTTGTAACCTAGAGACATGATATTCTTCATCATCAATATGACCCTTCAAGGATACCCTTAGAGAAGGTATTCCAACCTCGATAGGTAAGATAGCTTCGAACCTAAATACGAGGGAATATGGAGTGGCGTCGGTGGGAGTACGGATGCTTGTGCATAAGCCCATAAGGTAGGATTAAACTGTAGGTTCCAGTCATGACTAGTGTCATTGACAGTCTTCTTACGGATTCTAAAAATAGTCTTATTAGATGCCTCAGCTTGGCCATTACCTTGTGGGTAATACGGGGTGGAGAAATGGTGTTTGATGTGGAATTCTTCACAAAAATGGTGTACTTCTCGGTTCTTGAATGGGCAGCCATTGTCTATGATTATGGATTGGGGTACACCATACTGACAAATGATATAGTTGAGGATTAACTTAGATATTTGTGTGGCGGGTATGTATGTCATGGGAATAGCTTCAATCCATTTGGTGAAGTATATGGTGGTGGTGATGATGAATTTATGGCTATTAGATGATGGAGGGTGTATCTTACCTATGAGGTCAAGTCCCCATTGGGCGAAGGGCCATGGTGAATGAATTGGATGAAGCTCATGCGTTGGCCCTCTTATCAAGTCTCCATGTATTTGACATTTTCTACATTTCTTTACAAAGACGTATGAGTCTTTCTCCATTGTAGGCCAATAGTAACCTAGTCTCATAATCTTGTGGGCTAGAGTAGGACCACTCGAATGAGATCCGCATATACCCTTGTGTACTGCTCTCAAAGTTGTTTGTGCTTCCTCAGCATCAAGACATATCATTAGGGTTTTATCTAAGGTACGTCTATATAGGGTTTCTCCGATGATGGTGTACTTAGTTATCTTTCAGATGAAGGTTCGATGTTAGTTATTGGATAAGTCTTGAGGTAGGGTTTGGTCAGTGAGGTAATCGAATGTTTCTTTATGCCAAGGAGATGTAGGACCAACAATGGTACACACTATCGTAGTATCAGGGACATCATAAGCAGGGACCAATAGCTATTCAACCAAAAACTTGAACTTAGGCACATTACTCAGAATATCCAACAAGGAACCCACAGTTGCCATGGCATCTGCAGCTCTATTATGGATACGTGGTATTTGTTGAAAAGTTACGTCATTGAAATACTGCTTGAAACTATCAAGCATTTTCTTGTAAGGTGCAAGATTTTCATCCTTAGTCTCGTAATCATCATTTACCTATTGGATTACCAGTTGAGAGTCGCCAAAAACATGTAGGCTCTTAATTTTCCATTGACTTGCCATTTTAACCCTGTGACTAAAGCTTCATATTATGCTATATTGTTGGTACAAGGGAAAGCAATCCTGAATGATTTGGGAATGGTATCACCTTGAGGTGTAAAAAATAAGATACCAGCTCCTGAACCACGATTTGTATGTGACCCATCAAAGTATAGTTTCCATTCGGTTTTAATGTCAATGTTGAAGAGAAATTCATCAGGAAAATCTGCCACTAAGGGATGGTCTATCTTCATAGGTGCATTAGCTAACGTATTTGCAATCACTTGTCTTGTTATATCCTTCCTTTCGACATACTGAATGTTATACTGGCTAAGTATCATAACCCATTTAGCCAATCGACCTGTTAAAGCTGCCTTACTTAGGAGGTATTTAAGTGGATCAATCTTTGCAATTAACATCGTTTGTTGATTGAGCATATAGTGCCGAAGTTTTTGGGTAGCAAATACTACCGCAAGACAGGCATGTTCTATGTTGCTATAATTCAATTCATAGCCCACTAAGGTATGATTGATATAATAAACTGCTTTCTCATGACCTTGATAATCGTGTTGTGCGAGAAGAGCCCCTAATGCCGACTGAGTTGCTGAGGTATCCTTGACACAAGTTGATGTCCTTCAAAACCATATGCAAACTCTTCAACAATAGATGGACAACATGTCTATGTTAGGAAAACAAACTATCTCAGCGCAAGACCTATGTCCATGTCCCTTTGACAAAGAGCTTTACATGACACCTTTCCCCCATGGATACATTATACTGATTTTGCCTAAGTATAATGGGAGAAATAATCCTTTAGAAAACATTAGAGAGTTCTCAACAGCATGCATGGACATATCGAATGACCCCACATGCTTGATGAGACTATTTCCACGAACCCCTGTTGGGATAGGACTAGAATGGTTTTCTAAATTACCATAAGGTATACGATCTTGGGGCGAATTAGCTAAAAAGTTTGTCGAACATTTTTCCTTTAACATAGAAAATGAGGTAACAATTACAACCTTGTGCCACACGACACAAGAAGATGGTGAAACTTTCACCACTTTCTTCCAGAGATGGCGAAGCCTAGCTAGTAGATGTCTAGTTGAAATACCCGACAAGAAAAAGGTCACAATATTCCTAGAGAACATCAACCCCAAATTGTGAAGTGACTTAAGAGTACACTGTTGTACTTCATTCTTAGACTTGGTACAAAAGGGCATCATCCTTGAGAAATGCCTTATAGACAAAGGAGAAATAAAAGTACCAAGCAAAAATCTGGTTGTCCAACATTAGAACGCGCCAAATGATAGAAACAAATTATGGTCTAGAAACAAGAATGTTACAAATGACGGGATTGTTGATGCTAAACACGTACATACAGGACCAATTATCACACTTAGGGGTTATAATTGCAATCAAGACATGATGAATAGTCTAGATCAAACAACTAACTATCTCCAAAATTCACAACAACAAAGACCACAAGAAAGGAGATTTCCTAAATGTGAATTTACACCTTTGGGACAACCAATCGAGACAATTTTCAAAGAGTTGATTAAATATAATCTCATCAAACCTTTGGAACCAAGAGAGTATGATCCTAGACAATTCAAACCTTCATCGTGGGATGATAACTCTTTTTATGACTATCATCGAACGAAAGGACACAACTTACAACAATGTTGCTAACTCAAGAATATCATACAAGACTTTGTTGAAAATAGAACCATATAGGTAGGTGGGCAGAAAAACACCAAGAATAGTGATCATAAGGTCTTCATGGACCTGTTACATGACCACACAAAAGAAAAAGCCTCCAGTTCGGGACCCAAGAATAATCCATCGACCAACTATAACAATACCATGTATGACTATGGTAAAGGAACGATCATAAACCACCTCCGAGTCACAAACGAGAATGTCAATACCTTCACCATTAAGAAGCACCTAGAATGTGAAGTGAACACACACAGAACTAAGATTACTATTCCTGGTCCTTCTTTCGAGCCATCTACGCAAGCTTCCAAGTTTAAATACAACCTTCTTGATAAATTGAGTAAAACCCTTGCACAAATATCTATCTTGGAATTGTTGACTTTGTCACCTGGGCATCGAGCCATTCTTGACAAAGCTCTACAGAACACAACTATTCCTATAGACTTAGATTACAATTGTTTCGAAGAAATGGTGGGATATTTGACCAACTCGCATCATGCCACATTTTCCCAATAGGATTACTCAACTAAAAAGTCTGATCATAATGACCCCTTACATCTTGAAGTCCTAGTCCATCAAAACAAAGTCTGACGAGTCTTGGTAGATGGAGGAGCAAGTTTGAACCTATGCACCCTTAAATTGGTTAAGGCATTAGGATTCTCAGAATACTGTTTAGATACCTCTAAGAGTATAGTCATCAAGGCTTACGATGATGAGGAAAGATCATCCAAAGGAGTTGTCACACTCCTTATTAGAATTGGCCCAGTAATCATGAACACCAGCTTCAAATTCTTGTATCTCACCCTCCCATACAAATTGTTGTTAGGTAGACCTTGGATACACACAATGAAAGTTGTACCTTCAACATATCACCAATGTCTCAAGTTCTCGTATAATGGCACAGAGATCACCATTGATGGTGATCCAGATCCTTTTTAGTATTGTACAAGCCTAAGGGAAATTCCACAAAGACAAGTACCGGTTAACCAAGAAGCTTCATCATCCACTTTATCCCAATACGTTGACCCCTCACGTCTCACTAAGTCTATTTCATTCAAACCACCATCATCCACTCCTAAACTCGAGATCTAAGACAAGGGCTGCGGTGAATATAATATAAAGGCATCATACTGTATCAGTCAACTCATTCCATCTAAGGCATATGATCTACCCATGGCAAATAGAAGATAGTCAGTGGTCACATTTCATGTTCCCCCTATAATGACATTGACAAAATGGGGAGAGTTAAGTGAAGAAATTGTGGATCAAGGTGATTTCTGGTTGTATCAAGAAGAACATGAATACCCCTCCCCATCTATTCAAATAGCCAAGGACCAGTATGGAAAAGGCTTTAAGATAATGCAAAATGATGGCTATGACGTGCACAGTGGGTTAGGACTATATCAAAATGGAAGGACAAAACCGATCACTATCTACCCACGACCGAAATACTTAGGGCTAGGGTGTCAACCGCTTAGAATTGGGTTTCCTGGTACTTCGTCATCTTTTCAAGAGGAAGTGAGTGCTTGCATAGACATCAAGATTTCTCATGAACCACTTCCCCCAGTTTATGAAAAACCCCCAGTTTACGACAAACCTCCAGTCTACGATGAATCCCCTTACTCAAGTGATGGTGAATGGGAGTCCCTTTCATCTACTAGTACCATGAACATAGATGCCTTATTTGGAGAATTGGAACTCAACATGAAACTTGTACCCAAACTATCTAGTCCTCGTCCTAAGAAGCACTTGTCCAAACAAGAATCACAAGAGAACTATTATTGGGAAACCCTTGATCATGTATCTTGGGCACTTGATAAACCATCTTCCTATGAATCCGATCTCACTATAGTCCCACATCAGAGTATACCTACACCTAGGAAGAAGAATAAGAAGAAGTTAGTACAAAAATTTTGTGACCATGTCAACCATTCTATATTCACCTTGTCAACAGCTACCTTTAAAAACTCTAATGATGACATGCCCCTTATATATTCTGAACTTATCGACTAGGATCAACAAGGTACACCTATCATAGATACATTCAAGAATGATGAAGCAATTACTGAGTTCATGGGTCTTAGAGAAGGCATACCAAGAGGGGATCATAAAGCAAGTTTTACCATAGACTTGGACGATAAAGCATATTTTGGGGAGTCTATTTACACCTCTAGTCACAAAAATGAGAATGAAAAGAAAAAAGACAATACAAAGAAAAATGATGAGTCCCTAGGTGAAAACCAAAAGGTGCCTTTGGACGAAGAAAAAGTCAAAATACAGGATGTATCCGAGGGTGAAAATCTCTCAGAGGCACCCAAGGATAGAGGTTTAAATATTCTCCCCATTGAAAAGGAAAAGTCACTGATGCTAGTTGAAGAATCTGTTGAAGTCAACATAGGTATAAAAGAGAATCCTCAGAAAGTATATTTTGCAACTTCTTTAACAGAGACAAAATAACTTGAGTTTAAAGAATTCTTCACAAAGAGACAAATAAACTTTGCATGGTCATATGTTGACATGCCTGGGCTTGATCCAAACTTAATATTGCATCATTTACCACTACAGGCAGGTATTAAGCCGGTCAAATAGAAGTTAAGGAAAATGCATCCGTAAATTGCTCTATTGGTCAAGACAGAACTTAAGAAACTCTTGGATGTAGGATTCATAAGGACAATAGACTATGCAGATTGGATATCAAATATTGTACTACTGACTAAACCAACTGGGGGAATTCACATTTGTACTAAATTTAGAGACATCAATAAGGCATGTCCTAAGGATGACTTCCCTTTTCCAAATATCGACATGATAGTTGATCTTACAAGAGGATACAAGATGCTATCCCTCATGGATGGTTTCTCTCAATATAACCAAATTAAGATAGCAGCTGAAGACCAACACAAGATAGCTTTCATGTGTCCATGGGGCACATATTGTTGGAATGTTATGTCGTTTGGCCTTAAGAATGCAGGAGCTACCTATCAATGGGCAATGACTATGATTTTCCATGACTTTGTACACACTCTTATGGAAGATTATGTAGATGACATTATAGAAAAAATAGAAACAAGGGAATATCGTTTGAAAGTTTTAAACAAGATATTCCAGAGGCTAGAGAATTACATCGTTAGGCTAAATCCGAAGAAGTGTGTCTTTGGAGTGAAATCAAGGAAACTATTAGGATATATCATCTCTCGAAGAGGCATTGAAGTAGATCTAGAGAAGGTAAGAGCTATCATAAAAATGCCTCCTCTAGTTAGCATTGGTCAACTCAGAACCCTACAGGGGAGATTACAGTCAATTAGGCATTTCATAGTACAACTGGTGGATAAAATACGCCCATTTCAGCATCTACTCAAGAAAGGAGTACCATTTGTGTGGACACCAAAATTTTAGGAGGCCTTCCAGCAAATCAAGGACTATTTGATTACTCCACCCATCTTAATGCCACCTACAGAGGAAAAACCATTGATACTTTACATCTCAGCAACTTAGTTGGCATTAGGGGCTCTTCTCGCACAACACGATGATCAACGTCATGAGAGAGCAGTCTATTATATCAATCGTACCTTAGTGGGCTATGAATTAAATTATAGCAACATAGAACATGCCTATCTTGCGGTAGTCTTTGCTACCCAAAAAATTTGGCACTATATGCTCAATCGATAAACAATGTTAATTGCAAAGATTGATCCACTTAAATACCACCTAAGTAAGGTAGCTTTAACAAGCCGATTAGCTAAATGGGTTATGATACTTAGCGAGTATGAAATTCAGTATGTCAAAAGGAAGGCTATAAAAGGACAGGTGATTGCAGATCAGTTAGCTGATGCACCTATGAAGGAAAACCATCCCTTAGTGGCAGATTTTCTTGATGAATTTCTCTTCAACATTGACATTAAAACCAAATGGAAACTTTACTTTGATGGGTCACATACAAATCATGGTTTAGGAGCTGGTATCTTATTTGTTACACCTCAAGGTGATACCATTCCCAAATCATTCAGGATTGCTTTCCCTTGTACCAACAATATAGCATAATATGAAGCTTTAGTCACGGGGTTAAAAATGGCAACTCAATGAAAAATTAAGAGCCTACATGTTTTTGGCGACTCTCAAATGGTAATCCGACAGGTAAATGATGATTATGAGACTAAGGATAAAAAGATTTCACCTTACAAGCGAATGGCTGATAGTTTCAAGCAATATTTCAATGACATAAATTTTCAAAAAATACCACGTATCCAGAATAGAGCTGCAGATGCCACGAAAACTGTGGGTTCCTTGTTGGATATTCCAAGTAATGTGCCTAAGTTTGAGTTTTTGGTTGAACAAATATTGGTCCCTGCTTATGATGTCCCCGATACTGCGATAGTGTGTACCATTGTTGGTCCTACATCTCCTTGGTATAAAGACATATTCAATTACCTCACTGACCAAACCCTACCTCAAGACTTGTCCAATAACCAATGTCGAACCTTCATCCAAAAGATAGCTAAGTACACCATCATTGGAGAAACCCTATATAGATGTACCTTAGATAACGCTCTAATGAGATGTCTCGATGCTGAGGAAGAATAAACAACTTTGCGAGCAGTACATGAGGGTATATGCAGATCTCATTCGAGCGGTCCTACTCTAGCCCACAAGATTATGAGACTAGGTTACTATTGGCCTACAATGGAGAAAGACTCATACATCTTTGTAAAGAAATGTAGACAATGTAAAATACATGGAGACTTGATAAAAGCACAAGTGCAGGAGCTTTGTTGTAATACCCCTCCGTTTTGCTTCTTGTTCAGTTTGCTTTATGCTATGTTTGGATGCAACTACTTTGATACTAGATACATTTTGATATGATGTTTTGATTGCTACTATTAAGCGACAACTATTTTATGTGATGTGATGTGGTTTATCTGATTATTGTTTCACATGCATAATGGATTAATGATGTTGTAGATTTAGCATGAGATGTTATTATGAGATTATTGATTATGATGTTAATGTCAGTATTTGATAAGTGGATTGGTGAAAAGGACGGTTTTGCATCACTCGCTTGCGAGCACCCTGTGAATCCATGATTTCTTCTTCACGGTGTGTATTATATGCTGGATATACTGTATTATGTTGTTTACTTGGTTTTAGGTTGTAGCTACATGACATCGACTCCACCTAGTCTCACAGGTTTGAGCGTGTCAATCCAAAGGTTAAGTTGAAAGGGAGATAGTAGCTAGGTAACATGTGTCAGGTCTAAGCCCTAGGCTTAGTGTGTCGTCTGTCCTATTTGTTGAGTTGTGTTTACCTTATTTAATGTTATATGATTTTGTTAGATGCGTTATTATTAAGTCAATATTTAGAATATTTGCATTGGAAAAAGTAGTGATTATGTTATATCAAAATTAATATTATGCTTTGAGGTTATATTTAAAGTTGTTAATGAAATTTAATTTAGTTACATTTTAATTTATTTAATTAATTAAATTTTAATCTCAAAAGGGTTGAATTTAGTTATTAAATAATTAAAATTAATTAATTAATTTCATTGGATTAAATTAAATCAAATCAAAAGAAATTTAAAGATATTTGCAAATTACATTTAGAAATTGAAAGGAAATTGAAATTGTATTTTAAATTCAATTTGGGTTTTCAAAAATAGAAAAGAAAATAAATATCTAATTCTCAACTTTGCATGCAATGAGAATTAGGGTTGTATTAGATATTTTGATTTATGTTGAATGCATGTTTTCAATTTAAAAGGAGAGAAGTTTTGGAAGATTTTTTTTTTTCAGAGCAGTGAATGATTTTTGGAAGATTTGTGCAAACAAGGGTTTGAAGCAGTTATTGATTTTGGATTTAATTTGAGGGAAAATTGTTACAATTGTTGAAGTTTTTTTTTGGATTGGATTCATTGTACATTTGAGGAAATTCAGGAAATTCTTAGAAGAGGCTTGCATAAAAAATTCATCTTCTTCTGTAGCTTCAGATTCTAGGTTTTGTTCTTGTTTTATTCAATGCAATTTATTTTGTTTATGAATCTGATTGTTGAAATTCATTGTTTGAACTAAACTTTAGAGATTGTGCTTCAAACATTTAGGTTTTAGTATGAAAATTTTACCTTTGAAAATATTCAGACGTGTTCTTCAAAACAAAAACCCACTATAGAAAACCTTTGAAAAATCAAGATTTGTGTATTTTTCCTATCTTTATATTATTTGAAAATTTGAAGGATTAGTTTAAATGAAATTAAAATTTTAAATCTCTTGAATTTTAGGATGAAATTCTGGAAAAATTTAGTACGCTTTTATTGTGAATTGGAACTTCCTTTAGGGTTGCGTGGCGGGGCATTACACATGGTATCGGATCCTAGGTTTAAACACTGGGTGCTTTGGGATTATGATGTACCCATTAAGCTTAGTTGTGTAGGTTTTCTTATGTACCTTGTCTAATACCCTTTTGTGTCTATGTAGGAGTATGCCTCCTAGACATAAACAAGGGAGAGGACATGGACGTGGTCGGGTAGGCAATCAAGAGGAGAGTCAGCATGGCTCACAACCTCGTGTTGTACCTATACCAGTGCAAGAGGAGCATCAGGCTTTACAGAATGGTCCAGGAGGCGGTGGTGGACAGTTAGATCCTGCTAGGGTCGAAGCTTCACATAGAGCCTTCGAGGAGGCTTTGGCATTATTGGGTCTGAGACAGGTAGTACCAGAGGTTAACCCTATGGTTAGGATAGTTACAGCTTAGTTGGAGATGTTAGCAGTTTCCTATATGAGGGATTTGATTCAGTCACAACCACCTAGGTTTGATGGAGTAGGCACTGGTTTAGAGGCAGAGACTTGGTTGATAGGTCTTGATCGATGTTTTGCTATGCATCCTTTTGATAGTGGTACTAAAGCGTGGTGCACTGTGATGCACCTGAAGGGATTTGCAACCACTTGGTGGAGACTTGAGGAGCAGAAGCTCCATATTGACATGAGTTCAGTGTCTTGGGAGATCTTTCTTGAGTGGTTCAGGGCTCATTTTCTTTCTGACCATTGGTGTCAATGTAGGGGTAATGAGTTCCATGCCCTTCGAATGATTTTTGGAAAATTTGTGCAAAGAAGGGTTTGAAGCAGTTATTGATTTTGGATTTAATTTGAGGGAAAATTGTTGCAATTGTTGAAGTTTTTTTTTGGATTGGATTCTTTGTACATTTGAGGAAATTCAGGAAATTCTTGGAAGAGGCTTGCATCAAAAATTCATGTTCTGTAGCTTCAGATTCCAGGTTTTGTTCTTGTTTTATTCAATGCAATTTATTTTGTTTATGAATTTGATTGTTGAAATTAATTGTTTGAATTAAACTTTAGAGATTGTGCTTCAAACATTTAGGTTTTAGTATGAAGATTTTACCTTTGAAAATATTTAGATGTGTTCTTCATAACACAAACCCACTATAGAAAACCTTCTTTGAAAAATCAAGATTTGTGTATTTTTCCTATCTTTATATTATTTTAAAATTTGAAGCATTAGTTTAAATTAAATTAAATTTTTAAATCTCTTGAATTTTAGGATGAAATTTTGGAAAAATTTAGTATGCTTTTATTGTGAATTGAAACTTCCTTTAGGGTTGCATGGTGGGGCATTACATTTGTCCAATTACTTCACCATGGCCCTTCACCCAATGGGGACTTGACCTCATAGGTAAGATAAACCCTCCATCATCTAACGGCCATAAATTCATCATCACTTCCACCGAATACTTCACCAAATGGATTGAAGCTATTCCCATGACATACATAACTGGCAGACAAATATCTAAGTTTATCCTAAATATCATTTTTCGGTATGGTGTACCCTAATCCATAATCATAGAAAATGGCTGCCCATTCAAAAACCAAGAAGTATGCCATTTATGTAAAGAACTCCATATCAAACACCATTTCTCCACCCCGTATTACCCACAAGGTAATGGCCAAGCTGAGGTGTCTAATAAGACTATTGTTAGAATCCTTAAGAAGACTGGCAATGATGTTGGTTGTGACTAGCACCTACAACTTAATCCTGTCTTATGGGCTTATCGCACAAGCATCCGTACTTCCACCGACGCCACTCCATATTCCCTCGTATTCAAGTTTGAAGCTATCTTACCTATCGAGGTTGAAATACCTTCTCTAAGGGTATCCTTGAAGGGTCATATTGACGATGAAGAATACCATGTCTCTAGGTTACAAGAGCTAGAATTGCTGGATGAGCGAAGATAGAAAGCATTAGATCATTTGCAAGCATATCATAATCATCTTCATCGTAGCTACAATAGGAAGGTTCTCAATAGACACTTTGACATTGGTGACCTGGTATTAATGGATAATCCTAAGAACCAAGCTAAAAGAGAGAAACCAGGTAAGTTTGAGCCTAACTGGTTGGGGCCCTATATTGTCACAGAAGCCTTTGGATCATGAGCATATCAACTCTCTACTTCTAAAGGAGAGTCACTTTTTTCCCCTATCAACAGTCTGCATTTAAAGAGGTTTTATGCTTAGTCTTTGAGAATCCATGTCTTAATCTAGAAATATACAAAAAAATAAAAATAAAAATAAAAACAAAAAAAATTTTACCTTGATGAAAACCTGGCAAACAGGCACCTTTGTAACATCAAAAAAATTGAGAAAATCAAAAAAGTAAAGAGAAATAAATTCGTCCACTAGTGAAAACCGCTTCGGTGGTGCTATGGATAAGTACCATGGTGAAAACCTGGCAAACAGGTGCCATGTGTAGTCAAGCTCGCTCTTCTGTCTACCATTATTTAAATTGGACTTTTTCACCATCTCTCATAATAAATGGTTGTCTTATCCATTACTTGGAACGATTGACATCTAACGTCCATTATGTCACATTAGCCACTCCATCTTCCAAATCTTTTTCCCGACTAGGGGAAAATCCTTGTTCTATGCTCTAGCACTATTTACATGATGTCACACCATCGAAAATGTCCTGAAAAATACCAAAAACATTAGAAAACTTCAAAAATCCAAAAAAAAAAAAAAATGTCAGAAAATACCAAAAATAGAGTCAAGTCAGTCATGTTCAGTTAGTCATAGTTGAACTACGTTGCCTCTACGACTGGGATGTAGGCAAGGCCATCAATCGATGTGCCCCTGAGGTATTAGGTCTGTCAATCTAGGTTTGTCATGTATCACACACATTTTTAAAATCATGATGCTTTGTACATTCAAAGTCTTTGGTTGTGTTCAACTATGAGGTCTCTACGTGTACAACGTAGGCAAGGCTAATCAATTGATGAGCTCTCAAGACCACACTAGGTTAGTCCAATAGGGGTCATTCACAATCATTATCACACAAGTTGCATATCATAGTTTAGGGTATCATTTCATGTCATACACTATCTACACGCACACACTTTTATCAATCAAGGAATCAAAACAAGTCATGCAACAACAAGGAAAAACATCTCAAAGTCATTAGGTCAATATCAAACACATTGTCAAAGTGATCAACCTATGTCTTACGCAAGATATATCTTTCTTGTTAATAGACATCATCAAATTTTCATAGTCTCATGTAGCTTGTCACTTCAACGTCATCAGGCTCCAATGTCTTATACGACATGTGTCTTTCTGAAACCAAGCTTTGTCATGCCTTATACAGAAGTCACCAAGTCAAAACCAGACTCAACGTCTTATGCGGTATGTGTCATTCTCTCACATTACGCTATCTCAAACATAAAAAATCATACAATCCCACAAGATCAAGTTTTGGCGAATACTTTTATTTGCCTTTATGACTTTATATCTTATTTTGTCGTATCTTATTATCGATTTGTGAATTATTCTGGTTACTAGCTTTCTCGAGGATGTTCCTTGAAGGATTTAGAGAAGGAAGGATGTCTCAGGACTCGTTTTCTTTGGCTACTATCTATCAACTGTCTTTTAAACATTGGTGTTTGAGTCATGTTACTAGTTTCCTCAAGGATGTCCTATCAAGGATTTAGAGGAGCAATGACGTCTCATGACCCATCTAATTTTTCTACTGTCTATGGTTTGTCTCGACAAAACGACTGGGGAAATATTGTCCTTAGTATGAGTTAAGACACTCCTTGTCTGTGACTATCTGATTTTTGTAGATGGATGACTTTGTACACTATTTTCTATCTCATATCATAGTGTGTAATATCCATTTGTGTCATGTCCTTCCCAATAATGATAACAAGCAAGTATAGCATATTTGGCAATATATTGAAGATTATGTCTTTTTCTCAATTGATCAACCTTCATTATATCTTTTTCTCCATCAATCAACCTTAATTATTTCTTATTAACATTATGAATTCATTTCATCCTAACATTTCTCTTCTTCAAACATAAAGATAAAGTCTTGTGACACAATAAAATCATTATATCATTTGCATTAGTATAAATTTAATAAGCATTCCACATAGTTGCATTGCATTTCACACATATAGATAGTAACATACATCTTCATTACATACATTCGACATCATGACATAATAGGCATTTTATCATCATAACATACATAATGTAAACATTGCATGTACATAGTACCATCACATATAAATAAGCATCATATAGAACATTTATATTCATTATCATAAGTAAATTAAGATATCCATAACATCATAATTAAATGCATAACTCATAACATATAGAAAAATTCATTCATAACACATGTATATACATCATCTAGGAAACATAATCATGTAGAAATAATGCATCATCCATAACATAGAACTTCATATCATATAGAAGATGCCAAAATCATATATATATCGCTCAAAAATAGTGTGTCACAGTACAATGTCTAAATGTAACCATAAATAAAACATGAGCTCGTAGGCTCTCTGATCAAAATATGATGTCTACATATGTAACCCTGTCATCGTGTCCTGCTACCACTATTGTCACATGGTGAAGGTGGTGGGAAAAGACTCGAAGGCACTCTCTGCGAGGTGGAAGGCCTCTCATATGGACCTGCCCTCAAAGGTCCTACCACACCCTCAGTGCTCTGTGTCCTCAGACTCCTGCCCTGTGACCTTTGACTCTGCACCTTTGAAAAACTAGGAGCCCGTCTCTCTTCTAGCACCACTGCCTCATAAAGATCCCTATAATAAGTGGCTCTCTCCATCGATCTAACCAACTCTCATACCATGCCATCAGATGAGGACCCACTGCAAAGGCATCGAACCTCTGTGAACTGCTTCTCTATCTCATGTCTCCACACTATCGCCTGATCTCTCTCCATAAGAGAAATATCCCTCTCTGAGCAAGAACAGTCCCTCTCTGCATATGCACTATCCCTCTCTGTGTAGGCACTATCTCTCTCTAGTCTCATTGCATCAAACTCTGTCATCATAAGTTTGAGTCTCTCCTCTAAAGCCTCCCTGTCACCATCTCTAGGAGCATCCTCCTCTTGTCTCCCCTCTACAATCTGATCTCTAATCTCTCTCTGCTCCTCCATCGGTGCATCCTCCTCCACATCATCCTCATCATCATCCTATACATCATCCTCTCTGTATCCTATCAAAACACCCAGAGGGTCTATAGCCATGTCCACATCTACATCCTCTACAATATCCTCTACTCCAACATCCACCTCTGTGCGCTCCTCAACTGCTACCTCTATTGTAGCATGCTCACTCCCAGCCTATACATCCACTCCCCCTCCGATGTCCAACATTGGTACATCATAAACTACTACCTCACGGATAGGTGATAGTGCACCCGCCCGACCCCCTATCCGTCCACTCTGACCTCATCTGCCACCTCTCTGATCACCGTCTCTCCCACCAACTCTCCCCACTCTAGCACCTCCACCTCTCTGCCATCCTCTAGGCCCTGTGCCTTGTCTCTCTATAGGTGTCGGCTGATCTGGATCCGTGTAAGGAATAGGTCGATGCTCTACCCACCATGCATCATACACAGTTGTCATACCTGGGTCTGCTAATCCATCTCTCCACCCCCACTGTACTGGTTGTAACACCTGTATCTCTGCCTTAGCTATCGCTACTGGTATCATAGGTCCCCAATATGGAACCTCTCTGGATGAACGAGCAAACTCTGCTCTGCTCCGAGGCTCATCCTGAACCTTGTTGACCTGTCTTAGAACTCTTTCTGGCAAGTGTCGCTCAATGATGTGTACACTAGAAACAGTCCTCCCAATGAGATACTGTGTCTGTCTATAGAATGGAAAATGTATATCCTCATCCACCCACTCCTCACAATCCATGTAAGGTCTCCATGTAAACTGATCAAGAATATCTTATGCATGTCGCCAATATCCTATGTCTCCAACATGTGTCTGCATAATCTATCCTGTATATCAGAACACATAAGGATGTCTCTCTGGTCTCTCTACTGTAACTGGAGGATGAAAGACAGCTATCCTCTCCCAACCCCATACCATCAGCAGTGTAGTCCCACAGCTCAATGACTGTGCATCTCTGTAGGCAATGTCGTGTAAATGAAAGTATAACATCCCGAGTAGACATGGACCCCATGCATACCTTGTCTCGCTCTCTAACATGCCAACCAACATAGCTCCCCATCCCATTGGAAATCTATGATCCCATCTATCTAGAAGAACTAACCCCCCAATCAATGTACATAAAATACAGTTAATCCGATCATATCTTTCTACTAATACTGGCCATCTAATCTCATAGTGCTCGATCCTGAGCCTACTGATGTCGTCTACCTGATAAAACCTCACCAACTCGGTCAATCCTCGCTGGGTATCATACATAACCCACTCTCCTCTAATAGGTAGTCTCAAAATCCTATAAACATCCTCTAATGTGACAGTGTCCTCCCCAGTCAGTAAATGAAACGATGATGTATCTGAATGCCATCGCTCGCATAGTGCCGTCAACATACCCCTATTCGCTTGAATAGTGGGCATCGACAAAAAGTGGTGTAGACCTAGTCTACATAATAGCCAAATCTCTACAGTAGTCAAACGATCTCTGAGATCGAATGTATCTAGTCATGACTCCCATGTATAAATAGGATCTAGAATCATTTGCATTTAAACCAAGATGTCAAGAATTTTCAAGTTTTCCTTGGAATTTTTTTTTGACAATTTTACCAGTCAAATGCGGCTCACTTTTACAGATGCGGTGCATTTTTGCAAATGTATTGCATGAAGGCTCACATGCGGTGCATATTACATATTTGTTGCATATTTCCCACATCCCTTTCCAAACTACTACACATGCGGTTCATTCAACCACATGCGGTGCATTTTTAACAAATGTGGTGCAGTTCCATCAACCTACCTATCAACAACATATGTGTTTCACAACTACATATGCGGTTCACAACTACACCTACGTCTATTCCTATTGCATATGCATTGCATAACTACAGATGTGATGCATTATACTTCAAATGCGATCATTCCCTAAACTACCTAAACTAGCATAGACGTGTTTTCGCACATGCGTCATTTTGTAATCAGATGCGGCGAATACGACGGCATATGCATTGTTTATGATGCACCGCATTTGCTTAATTACTTTTTAAATGCCTAAACTACTTGCAAAATTAACTTTCAAGAGTTCATTTTTGGGTACATACTGGTGGTCCTGCATCGGGTGGCCTCCTGAATGTCTGGATCCGATACCCATGATGCGCAGTGTATGGAATGGGTGCCATTTCATCAGCTAGTCAGAGAAAAATCTCCTCTTTTTCTATCTCCTCCGGGTGCAAATGAATTAGGTTTAGCCCTAATTCCTATTTATAGGTGGGTTTGAAATGGCATTTCGTCTGACCTAATCTATTTGTTACGTAACCTTTCAACTTCAGATGACCCGTATTCGTCTGTATTAACTCCAAATTCATTTCCGTCAACTCCATAACATTTATGAATATCAAATTGACTTATCGGGAATATTTCCTGATTTTTTTGAAACTTTCAAAATTCTGTCAATTTTCCCGAAGGGGCATACCTTAACCTATTTCATTTTGGGGCACGATCGGGGCATATTTTCTTTGACACAATGCTGTACCAACATTGTATGAAAGAGGGGCAAACTGTAGATACCGAAAATTGGTCTAGGCCTGCGAGTACACATTCGACATAATTTTCTATAGTCCATGGTCTTGATTAAATAATGTTAATTATTTAATTAACCTTTCTAACACATATTTCCTCTATTAATTAAATACCCCTTTTTAATTAATTCATTAATTCATTATTAATCTTTATTCAACTTGATTAATTAAATAAATCATATTTATTGATTATGTTGCAAACTAATTAATTCTTCCCCCTTTATCTATCAATTAAATAATTTACTATTTAATTACCCCTTTATCATACATTTCCAACTATAATTAAATATCTTTATTTAATTATTCATTTAACCCCTTTATCTATAATTAAATATTTATTATATTCTTCTTCAAACAGTCAAATTAAATAAATTATCTTTATTTATTTAATTAATGTCTCTTATTTTTGAATGTTGAATTAAATTAACATTTAATTCATCTTTAATTATTTATGTCACATTCCTCTATCATTTAGTTATCTAAGTCATTTACTCACCTTCTAACTCGAGATCTATTTTTAGTTCTCTAGTTATCTCCAGATTCAACACCTATTTATCTCTACGAGAAGACTCTTCATCACAGCTAGTCGATTAAGTAGTTCTAACTCCTATTTGCATTCAAATGCATTAGTCTTCGAGTTCCAACTTTGGATTTTGCATACAAAGTCTATTTCTTCTATTTTTGAAGATTAATATCTTGAACTTGTGTTCTAAATCACGTTCTATCTGAGATAGAACTCATATCACATGGCATTCATCAATCTCATCCGTTGATCCTTCTTTCAATCTGAGCCGATCATTTGAAAACACAAAATATATAAAATGGCCTGTCATTATCATTATTCCTCCTCTCGAAATCATACACTTTTGAGAAGAGAATTATCTTCGATATTTTGCTTAGACACTCGACAAATTTATACTTACACAGAAATCTGAGGGCAAGAATACTGAAAAGGAAAAATGGAGAAGAACAATCAAGATAATTTGAAGGGGTGAACGCATATTCAGTGAGATCTTTCCATTATTGTTTTTAGTTTGTTTAGTTTATTTCCTCATTCTTTGTTGTTTGATTTTAGATTATTACTTAGATTAGGATTTACTTTGTTATTCTATTTGTAAATTATTCATCATCATTCGAAAGATACATCTACATTTTAATCTACTATTATAGTACCCATTTATCTTGGATGTTAAAGGCGACGAGCTTCAAAGGCATCACACTTAGGCCAGATGCGGTTGGATATTCTTAAAAAAACATTTTTATTTGGAGCTATCTAATGGGGTCAACTAGTGGAGGTTGTTAAGAGAATTTCTGATAGTAGATGGAGTGATATGGGAGGACTGACGGGGGCATTCCCATTCAACTTTTGAATAATTTTCTCGAATAGGTATCGATAGTCTAGGAGGTTTGGGTCTGGTAGTTGGAAGCATGTAAAGGGGTGCAAGTTTGGATCTGGTTGGGTGAATGGTCATTGACCTGGTAGGGTTTGATGGATGTAGGGTTTCTTTGGGTGGCTGGTTTTTCTCCTAATACTACTATGAATTGTAATATCTTTATTTTAATATTAATACAAACAATATTCATGAATAAAAAAAAATCACCTATCCTCTTCCATAGATTGAGCATTAGTATCCTTAGAGATATTCAAGAGAATAGTATCCAAAATTTACAACCAAATGGTTCTCCATTCCTTCTTGTCCAACTTCATCTAATAATTGATTAAAAAATTTGGATGGCTATATTTCATTTACAATTGAAACCCACTGATTTCCTTCCTTTAGAAGATATTCCATGTTTGTCTTCCAAAATTCCTATTTAGTTATATTGATTTTTTGAATATGAGCACAAGAGGTAGAGGCCATGGTTTTAAATTCTAAATAAATCTATAAAATCACACATATAAAATCTCCCACACTTCCAAGAAACCTTCAATACTTCATAGAAAGGTATCCCCTTCTATACAAAGATATTATTTTTGATAACAATTGAGAAACAAGGTGAAGCTACTCAAATAAAATACTCTACAAAGTGTATAGAAATCTAAAATATTTTTCTTTATCTAGGATTATAATTTAATACTATTGTGTAGATATATAAAATTTAAAATAAAATTATAAAACCTTTTAGACATATGGTTTACATGGAGAAACCTTTTTGGAAAAAAATTACACCAAAGAAAGGGGATAAGTATGTAGTAATATTCAATGCACATGAACAATATCAACACACTAACACTATTTACTTTGATAGCACCCTATTAACAAGTATTTACTTATAAAAAATAATATGAAACTTCCATCTCATACCTCCAATAAATAGGTAAGGAGAGAGGATAAAACTATAAATGGTTTTACCAAAATAATGGATACCAAAACATGGTACCATGAAAAAACCTTATTCCCATCTTGGAGAGAATCCTTTAAGAATATTAAATACATCAAATAAATTTACATTTATTTCACATGGTCTCAATCAATGAGTCCCCAAGTAGAAAATATATCCACAAAAACATCTTTGACTAATAACTCCTTAATGGCTAACATACTCAAGTATAGTGCTCCATTTTGGAGTCAACTAACTCATGTGATGGTGCATTAAATGACCTCAAATTAAATCATAACTGCTACTATTATGCTCCACCTTGTTCATGAATGCATATGAAAACAAATTCATAGAATTTAAGGAAATTAAACTATAAATTATTTCTCCAATTACATGATACACATCTATGTAGACCTTCCAAGAGTGTTGGAGACACAAAATATAAATAGTATTGCAAGGTAAATGGTACCTTAACCCTAGCTTATAACTAATAAAGGAAAAAAATATTGATCCATCAATACCTTGTTGAAGTCATAGTTGCTACAAAAGTTATCAAAATTTCTAAAAAAATGAAAAAATAACCCATAAAATTAATTTTAGGAAGTGAGCTATCCTAAATTGAAAAATTCAAAAGAAATATTGTTGATAAATATTTCAATGCCATCAAAATAATTTGCTATAAAAGAGAACATGTAATTTTGTAGAAGATGAAAATGTTCTTTATACTTTTATTAAATTCAAGTTAGAATGTTTATTAGTGCTTGTAAACTCCTTTTAGTGTGCCTAAAATACACACACCAACCAAAATTATTCTTCACTTTCTTTACATTATTTTTGGTGATACAAGATTGCTCGTAAACTTAGATGCTCTTACATAAAACACATTAGGATTTTTTTTGTAAACATAATGCTCACAAAAATATTGAGAGATAGAACCACCCTTCCAAAATTTACTCATCCCTCAACATGCTCCATTATTCTTACATACAAAAAAAATTACTTTCTTCACCTCTTCTAGAATTTGACTATGACAAATACCATCCTTTCAAGTTTTTCCTTCTTTCTTTCCTTTTGTGTAACTCTATCCAACTAGCTTGACCTCCTCCCTAAAAATCTTCTTGACTTTCTTCTCCTCCTCCTATGGGTTTGAAACCACCAATAATCATCCACATCTACTAGAAATTTCTCCTCTTCTCTTTACTAACTACTTCTTCATCACACTCCTTTACATCTGTAACATGCCCATTGTTCTACCCATTTTTTTCACTATGTTTTAGTCACAAGTGAAAGTTTATGCTACTGACATTATGAGCAATAATTTTTTTTCCTTTTCATAATAATAACAAGATGCACATTTGAAACATAACCATTTCAAAATTTCCCATTGCATAACAAACAATCATTTCAATTATTCATGTAACGATTTCACATTACATAATTTCATGATAATATTTCCCATTTATAATTTCTCAATAAGAGTAGAATTACTTGTTTACATACATAGCTTCTATGAGCTCAATGATAAAGATAGATAAATACAATACAATGGTATAGATGTCCTCAATGTTGTTGCATACCTCCTAGATGTCTCCTTCTTTAGTGCATACATTCTACGTGTCCCCAAACTCGTGCTACATCCTCAAATCCTGGTCGCCAACTATAGGAGGGAGAGCGTCACTCAAGAACTTTTGCACCATGGACTTACTAGGGTCGTCCATACATCTACCTAAGTTGTAAGATGGCCCTACCCTTCAATGAAGAAATTGGTTTGGTAACCCCATAATTCTGACCTTCTTGAGCATAGTGTTGTGTCCTACATATCTAGAGCTACCATACATTGGTTTCTTTGGCTACTTACACTAATTTTGCCAAATAATTCAACACCCAGTACTTCGAGTGAGATTCATCTATGCACCCACCCTTAAGCTCAATTTGGTATTGAACTTAAACATAACACAAATTCAATCTAAGGTGATAACATGAAAAAATGTTCAACAAGGTAATTCCCTTAACCATGAATTATCCTAACCCTATGAATATCCAAGTTTAAAATAAAAATTGATTATCTAGGTTACACCCTTTCCCATGGATTAACCCCAAGTATAATCACACTAATCATACAAGCACACATACTAGTGTCTAGATAGGTTACCCCCTTTCCAATGGATTTCTCTAACCCTAGGGATAACCATGCTAACCTCTTAAGTTCAAAATGAAATTTTTATAAAGCACTATAACATAGCTTCATATTCCACATCATTCATTATCCATATAGACTTAATGAACAAAGTATGGTTCCAATAGAATTTAATCCACACATACTTTACATAATATAAATGTATTCCCAAATAATAGGATTTCAATAATTTGGGACTCAAACAAGAATCACACAAGAATATTCCATACTTGTAAGTAACTAATTTCATAAGAAAAAGCATATAATGCATTCCCAAAGATTATTCCAAAATAAGGAAATAACTAGGTTCATAAGAACAAGCATATCATGCATTCAAGATTATTCCAAAACAAGGAAAAATCTATGTTCATAAGAACAAGCATATCATGCATTCAAAAATCAATATTTCCAAATTAAGGCATTATAATCAAATAACCTTTCAAACATAAATAATGGAGGAATATAAATCAACATGCCCAGATATAGAGTTCCAAGTGATAATGTTTCTTTCCAACCTTATCCTCCACAATCACAAACACTATTTCTTATACGCTCAACTAAAATTCCAATTCTAGACTCATCTTAAGAATTCTCAATAAACTTAACTCACAAAAAAGTTCTCTCTCTTTCACTAAAGCTCTCACAATAATGCTTGTTCATAGATTACAGTAGAATAACAACATAGAAATCAGATTGAATAGTATAACAAATGTTAGGGAGAGCACCTCTATATATACTAAAAATTGAGCTTCCAAAGGCTACAATCAAGCTAACGATTTTTCCACTTCCTACTCACATGCATCGACAAAGCTGATTAAAACTCTTAAAGTGCAACACATGACAATCCTTTCCAATGGCTGAGTTGACTTCATCTTTGAGACAGCATGACTCTTTTATTGAGTCAAATCTTAGCAATGCATTGTTATAGGTTTCCTATTTGGTTTGCAAGTTGACTAACCTCTCATATTTCTGCCATCCATATGTATACATGGCACAGGTTCAAGAATTCTAATATTTTCCGAATACTACAGACTTTGACACCATATATTCATACTTTAGCACCCTCCAATTTATCATAGTCCAAGACTTATTCAATATCACATATGCAGTGCTATGTAATGTTCTAACCATTTCATATAAGCAACACTATAAAATGTGCTATATTTAATACAATTCACTTTCAATATATATAATAGAAACACTTTATTGTTGTGTCATGCTTTATTAAAAGAATTTTAATATATACCAAATAATATATATATATGTAACTATTAATATATATCTCCCTTGATAAATATATATATATGTATATATATTAATACATATATAATTATATTGACATGATTATAAAATGCATTAATTTCCATTCAAGTACATATATAAACATATATCAAAATAACTATATATATATGTATATTAGTATATAGGTATATACTAATCCATCAATGTAACTATATACATATATACATATATATATATTATATATCATTATTTTGATCACCATATTTAAAGATATATATTCACATACTCATCGATCGATGTATATAAATGAAGTTTGTATATATATACATGTCGCATTTGTCCAATCGATACTCCCATACATATCGGTTATCCATTCATGAGCATGTGTAGGTACATCTACCTATGTATACTCATGCACACATATACTCACATGTATATATATGAATATATATATATTCTATGCATATACTTCATTGATTAACATGTAAATATGAACACACAAAGAATGAATTACTCTCAACATGAAAACTCAATCACATACCCATAATCAAAAAATTCAGAGTACAAGATCATAACCCAATATAGAACATTCAAAAACCTAGATGGAAGGTTACTTACCATTTACTGAACTATCCTAATCAACTAGACTGACTAGGAAGTAGGTGTGTGTATGCTCAATTAGGTTCATCAAGGTTAATAGACCAAGTTCTTCTCCTGAGTGATACTCCCCCTCTCTTCCATAGAATCAAATTGTTTTTGCATCCAACTTAGTACATCACCACAATAGTTAGCTGATAACTATACATTCACATGTATCATATAGTTTAATCTTCAGAACATTATAAAACATCATATTGAATTAGACATTCATTCATCATATTTCCATCAAGATTCACATATAAATAGGTATTAACACTTAGGGTGTAACATATTCCCCCCCTTGTGAATCATTTTCCCCAATGATTATTAAGTATCAAATATGACTATAACATAAAATAGAAAATATAGTATCATAATACATCATTGTTTTTTAGGATTTTTCATTTGAGGAAACTTTTTCTTCATCTCAACATAATCTTCCCAAGTGGAAAAATCTTTTGCATATTGATCCTACTAGACCTTACATTGCAAAATCTCTCTATTACATAAGTGAAGCTTACATGTTCCAAGAACCTTGAGAGGCTCAATTTTTACCACTCCTAGGTCCTATACCTGTAAAACATTCCAATCAATAACGTGGTTATCCCTTGGCATGTACTTCTTAAGGTATGACACATGAAACACATTCTGCATTCTGGAAAGAGTTGGTGGAAAAGCAATTGTATAGACAACATGGTCGAATTCCTCGAGAACACCAAAAGGACCTACATAACATGGAGCTAGTTTGGATTAATTTCCAAAATTTATGAAACTCTTGTGAGGTTTAACTCTTAACAAAACCTTCTCCCCTACTGAGAAATGTCTGGGTACCTGCTTGAAATTTGCATAACTCTTTTTCCTATCATTAGATTCAGTTAGCCTCTACTTAATAATTCCAACTCACTCCATTTTTGATAATATTTTTGGCCTAAGGACTATCTTATCCTCTAGCTTATTATAGCTTATAGGATTTTGACACTTTCTACCATACAATGATTCAAATTGAACCATCTTGGTTGCTGAATGATAGGAGTTTTTATATGAAAATTCAACCAATAGTAGGTAATCCTCCCACTTGTATGGATGATCCATGCAATAAATCCTCAATAGATCCCCTAGCACTTAGTTCACTCTTTTAGTTTGACCATCCATTTCTAGACGATATGTTGAACTTATGTTCAATTTAGTCCCAAGTGAATAAAACATGGTTTTCCAAAACCTAGACATCACATGAGAATCGGTGTCAGAGATAATCTTCTCAGGAATTCCATGCAACCTAATACCTATTGAATAAAATTTCAAGCTATAATAAGAGATCCATCCATTAGATTCCCTAGTATAAAGTGAGCCACTTTTGTAAGCTTATCCACCACTACCATAATGGTATTGTGCTTATTCCTCAACATTGGAAGACCTTGCACAAAATCTATGATAATGATTTGCCACTTAATTTTTGGAACTTTATGAGGATACAAAAGACCTGCAAGGCGATGATGCTTTGCCTTCACCCTTTGAATTTCTAAGCAAATCGCTACAAATCTTGCAACATCCCCTTTCATTCACTTCCATAAATACAATGGCTTCACATCAACAAACATCTTAGTCACACCAGGATGTCTAGAATATGGTGTAGTATGAACTTGTTTCCACACTAAATTCCTTAATTCCACATAATTAGGTACATACTTTCTCCCCTTAAACCTTAACAAACCATCAAGTTCAAAGTGAGATCCTTCATACCTTGGGTCTTGCAGATGATCCGTGAGTGCTTACTTGAAATTTCTTTGTCTACTCAAACTTCCTCCCTTTTCTATGTAAGGAGGTAACAAGAAAAGATATCTTAGAAAATTTTGCAACAAACTTTCGATAGTTACCAACCAAACCCATAAAACTTCTAGCTTATGTTACAGTCTTAGGCATTGGCCATTCAAGCACTACTTTTATTTTAGCTAGATCAATCACAATCCCATCAATTGAAATCACATGGCCCAAATACTATACTTCCTTATGAAAGAAGGTACACTTCAAATCTTCCCATATAGCTTTTGCCCTCTTAATCATTGGAGAACAATCTCTAAATGCTTGCTATGCTCCTCTTTATTTTTGGAATATATAAGAATATCATCCAAAAATACCAACAAAAACTTATCCAAACAGTCTTTGAACACATTATTCATTAAATTCATGAATTTTGCAGGTGCATTCGTGAGTCCAAAAGGTAGAACCATGAACTCATAATGACCATACCTTGTCCTAAAAGATGTTTTAAATACATCCTCATCCTTGATCCTTAGTTGATGATAAGCTAATTGTAGATTAAATTTCAAAGATACTGCAACTCCTTGCATTTGATCAAATAGATCATTGATTCATGGAAATGGACACTTATTCTTTATTGTTTCCTTATTAAGAAAACAATAATCAATGCACAATCATAGTGTTTCATCCTTCCTCTTCATGAATATTATAGATTCTCCATAGGGTGAAACACTAGGTCTAATCAATCCCTTGGATAATAATTTCTCCAATTGGGCTTTTAACTCCATTAATTCTATTGTGGTCATCCTATATGGCACTTTGGATATAGGCTCTACACTTGGAACTATGTCGATGGAGAAATCAAACACTCTTTTGGGATTCAATCAAGGTAATTCCTCTAGAAATACATTCACAAATTTCTAAAGAATAGGATATTTCTCCATATCCATTTTCCCATATTACACTACCTCACCTTCTTCAACATCTTGGGGGTCTTGAGGTCTGTAATATACAACATCATCTTGAGAAATGAACTCGTTACATTCCTCAAGTTTCTTGACTTTTATAGTGAAGATTTGACAACCTTTCTTCTTCGCCCTATGCATTTATACAACAAAGATCTTCCACAACTTAACTTCTCTTGTCATTCCTTACAAGAACACCTAGTTACCTAGATCGTCTAAACATTCCATTATTTTTGCATGACAATCTACTTTGGCTCTATGTTTCCATAGCCAATTCATGCCTAAAATGACATCATAGGAACCTAGGGGTGCTACATACAAATTCACTTTCGAGGAGAAACTCCAAAGTTCAACCCTTGCTTCAAATATAAATTTTTCCATCTTAGCTCTTGTTTGGTTGGCATATTCAACCATCCAAGACTTTTCCATACAACCAAATTTTCTAGATATTTTACTAGCTATACTAGGTGAAACGATTTTCTTAGTGGTACCACTATCAATAAGAATGGAAATAGGTGTATCAAACAAATTACTTGATATTTCCACAAGAGTGATCTAGTACTTAGCTTGTCGATTTTCCAATGCAACATGAATTCTTTGTTGGAATGCTTCTTATTGAGAAGGTAGCTGATTCCCTTGTGGTTGTGTCCTTGGTGGTTTATTGGGACATTGGTTTGCAAAGTGATCTCCACCACAAGTATAACATCCTCTAAATGGTTTGATCCTTGTTGTAGGCCTTCCAGAATTGCCTTCATTCCTACCAATATTGCTATTATTATTTTTGTTGTTTTTCTCCTATGGTCCCTTCTTGAATTATTTTGTCTATTACGAGATACTTTGTGCCCTTTCCTTTGGTATTCCTACCCTTCACAAGGCTTCTTTGAATCTTGATTGGCATGCGACCAATTAAAATTCTTACGATTCTTCTCGCAGTAGTTCGAGATAGATTTAAGCCTTTTTTCTTTCTTAATGGCTTTCTCATACACTAAGTCCATGGTAGCAAGACCATGCACATCTACCTCTCCACCCATTTGAGCATTGAGTTCCATGATAAACTAAACTTCCTTATATGAATCTGCTCACCTTTTTGGTACATGGGTACGTACACCTTAGGAGACAAGTGAATTTATCCCAATATTCATTAGCCAAGGAATCTCATTTCCTTAGGTTTTGGAAGTCAATAATATTTTGATCAAAGAAGAGTTGAGGGAACCACCATTTCTAGAATTTATCCACAAATTCACTCCATGTGAGCCTTAAGGAACTTAGCCCAAGCTTCATATTTTTATTCATCCACCAATTTAATGCTTCACCAGACAAATGGGAAGCTCCCCAAATGGATATAGTGACATCAAAGTAATTTATGGTTTCAAAATACATTTCCATCTCTATGAGTCATGCCGTAGCCACATCCCCACTAGTACTTCCTTCAAACTTCAGAGGAGTGATCTTTCTCATGTCTCGAAATAGTTCATGAGAAAGTCATTTCCATTTGCTTCCCTCTAACCTAGACTATGATTAATCATCCTTATGCTCACTAGACGAAGTACGATCATGAAAATTTTACCCGTTTGCATCATTATTAGGAACTTCTTGTTCCTCCCTATCTTTTCCCCTTACCTCTTTCTCAAGGTTTCATATTCTCACTCT
Organism: Sequoiadendron giganteum; assembly: GCA_007115665.2. Lineage (NCBI taxonomy): Eukaryota > Viridiplantae > Streptophyta > Pinopsida > Cupressales > Cupressaceae > Sequoiadendron > Sequoiadendron giganteum. The sequence continues at coordinate 442,990,109 of CM021105.1, forward strand.
TGTTTCATCCATGATGGTTAAAGTAAAATCCAGTTTAGCCCCTAAATTTTTTTCTCCTTATCCAACTTCTTGGCTCCCCCCAAGGTTAGTTCTAGTTCTAACCATTTTCGACAAGAAAATTTACACATGGAGGTTTCATTTTCAATTAGATTCTAGGAATTTTTACATATCAGTTAAAACATTTCCCAAATAACATTCATATAAATGAGGTTAACAAAAGAACTCATGCAATTTTTTTTCCAAAACATGATTTTCATTTATATCAATAATTTTTCAACATCCTATAATTTACATCGAATGACTATTGAAATTGTTTAGGGGAGAGTATCCCTCAAATTCACTCTTCAATACATAACTATGTGGAGTATACCCCTTTAATTTTTATTCATATACATTGTAAAAACTAAATTAACCCTCAAACACATCCTAAGATACATAGTTTTGGGGAAAATGTCCCTCTAATTCACCACTTGAGGCTATTACAATAAATTCCACCATAAGAAGAACACAAGGATCCCTAAATATCATTTTAGGAATAACACTACATTCTGAGGGAATATCCTTGGAAAGTGAAAAAGAGTCTGACTTGTTAGGAGAGGTAGGAGGTACATAGTTGACAACCTCACCTATCCTTCTCCTTTCTTGACTGATTTATGATAGGGAATGACTGAAAGTCTTAGTGTCACTCAGTAATTTCTGATTTCAAAATACTTTTCCATCTCCATGAGTCATGCCTCAACCACATCCCCACTAGTACTTCCTTCAAACTTCAGAGGAGCAATCTTTCTCATGTCTCAAGATAGTTCAATAGAAATTCATATCCATTTGCTTCCCTTTGACCTAGACTAGATGATTCATCATCCTCATGCTCACTAGACTGAGTATGATCATGGGAATTTTCCTCTTCTTCATCATTATTAGGAACTTCTTGTTCCTCCTTGTTGATGGTGTTTTTATGCACTTCACAACATAGGTAATACGTAGGTGCACTACCTCTCTTGAAAGAAAATCTTCCACAATCAAATTGTAGAACACTATCCCAAGGTCTCTCGGATGTCAGGTCATGACGATACTTGGAATATTTTAGTTTATTTATGTGATTTTCTGGAATCACAAGGCGTCCTTACAAAAGTTAAAGCTGTAAGAAAATTGGGTCTATGAATGAAGTTCTTCAGAGAGGAAATTATTACACTTTGCTGTAGGTTCGAACAATAGTCTTGAACTCCATTATTTTTGTTGGATTTGGCTTTACAATGTATAATGAACTTTAGCACAAATTGTTTCTTAAAAAAAAGGAAAAGAGGTAGGGAAGAAGGAAGGTTCCTGGACCTACAACTACCGATTAATAGTGATCATGGAGGTTCCTACTATGGATAGTTTCCTAAAAATATGATTTCACTTAACCAGAATTCTCACAGTATCATGAAATCTATGCTAGCTTCTAAGGACTGCAAATATTCATCATTCATTCACCATGTAAATGTGAACAAAGAAAATTTTTAGGGAGAAACTATGGAATTGTAGTCCAGACTAACTTTACATAGTCACCTACCAGCAGCAAATGACCAAAAGTATGGACAAGGAAAGCATACACATAGCAGAAAACTTCATAACCAAAGAAAACATACTAAATCTACCAAAGTCAGCTAAAGGAAACTAGGACAGAAAAATAACTTAAAGTAAAGTTTTAACTAATGGGAGAAGAATCATGAAACATGTGGAGAAATCCAAAATACACCAAGGAATGACTGTATTTTCTATTCCAATTTCTGCAGTATGCCTTTACAACAACTCAAGTCTCTTAAAATGAGAGGAGGAGAGCCCTAGTTATAGTTTTCAAAAGGAAAAAAGAGTGGAAAAGATTCAATTCTATTGTGTGGCCAAGATTCACTTTACACTAGGGTTTCACCTACCCCCAAATATATTACATTTTTAAAACAACTTTCATCTTTTCCCTATTTCGTCTGCTAGTGGCAACACTGTAGCAGTTTTTTCCTTTTTTTATTTTCCCTCTATTGTAGCTACTCTTTTAGGAATTCATCATCAATGATAGGGTTTCCCTGTTGCTTCTTCAAAGCTGCATACCCCATGAAGCTCAGGATCAATGGCCGAAGCTTTTCCACCTCCATGATATCGGATCGTAGCACCTGGTAACTCCATTCTTGGGAGTTGTTAATGGGCTTCTTCTAGTCGTCATCATACTTAGCCACATTAATTTTAAAAAGATCCGACTGGACAAAGGCTCAAGCAGCAAAGCTCATGAAATCCATGGTAACCTCAGCGGACATCCCATTTTCCATGTTCTTCAAGAAATGAGGCTTTACATTTTTTGGATTAATCTCATCAATGAGCAGTTTGTACCTTGCTATCAGCTTGAGGTACTAAGCACAATCTCCCCTAGCCTCCTTGGCCCATTCGATATCTAGAACCACTCATTCCAAGATCTACTCTAGCATTCCCTTTCGATGATCGAAATCTCATTTCCACATATCCACTAACCAGTGGTCATCATCCTTGAGGGCAAGGTTTTTCTCCCACACTTCACTTGACAGCGTGAGAATATCCTCTATCTTTGGGTAGGAAGCTCTATAATTTTTTGGGAACTCCTCGCAAACTTGCATCATGCCCTCAAGAGTCCTCTGCACCTCTAGGAACCTATTTCTTGTTTAGACAACCAAGTTGATGCCCATGTTCCCCATGTCTAAGACCTGCTAGAACTAGCTTTCCATAGTCTTATCCAAGTTCCTTCTCTTTTCCAACTTATTGATCTGCTCTTGAGACAACAGCTAAGGTGGGGCTGATGACATGGTGGGCTGCTCATCCATGGATGACCATTGCTGAAAATAGGTTGTCAGATCATCCACCTATGCTTTAAGTTCCTCCTTTGAAACCTTATCTTGCTAGATAAGGTGCACCACCGTGGCTATTGGCTCCCAGAGTTGGTCGACCTTCTGGTCCCTTGTGGCCACTCCTAATTTGATGGTGGAGACGTTATAAGTTACTCTTTGTTCTCCAACCATCGACATTGCTATTTGTACTACCCTAGATCTGGAGGCATCCATGGTTACTTTTCATCTGATTTTTGGCCTTTTCTCCTTCCTAGTGCTTATTTGTGCTCTAGCCAATATTGCTTCTAGCCTCACCTTAGGATCTTTTAGGGTAGGAGTCTTTTGCCTAAGATGATTCCCTAGACAATTGGGCATCTGGGAACCCTCCTTGGGTGATTCATGTTGATCCTTGCTACTCTCCATCTCAAGTTCAATGTTTTTAACAACAAGGGCCTCTTGCTCAACCCCTACATTCTCCTTCAATTCATCGGAGTCCTATTTGAGCATTACACATTTAGTGGGAGACTTGGTGAGCAATTTCCTTCTCAGAGGGATCTTCCCTTTCAACATATTTTTCTTCCTCATCTTGGTCTTGTTCATCTACATGGAGGGATGTTTCCTATTCATGCTCTGAAGTTTGACCATGTCTTTCAGCTAGAGACCTACTGGCCTCAGTCTCTGGAGTAGCAACTTCTTCTTCAACCGTAAGCTGATCCTTAGCTTCTTTATCCTTAATTTCCTTAAGTTGCTTGCTCCATTCCTCATCGAGCTTTGGATCATTTGTTTCCCAGATTCACTCAGTGTCTAGCTCCTCCTTGCCTTCACTGGAAGATTCGTAGGCTACCTCATCGATCTCCCAACACTCGAACATTAGGTGCTCATGGCATTAAAACTCCTCATCTTTGGGCCTCTTTGCAACCTCTAGTTGTTGTCACTCAAGCTCATCTGATATCTATATTGTTGCCTCCATTCTTGGTGGTTTGGTAGGGGGAGGGAGAGGTGGAGCATTGGCCATAGCTTGGGCTATTGCAGCTTACACTATTGGACTTGTAAGCATCCCTGAAAGCTCAGAGGGCATGTTCTATATGTACTTTACAAAGGACTCTGGGAGACTAAGGACATGCATTGTAGCAATAGAAGTGGAGGGAAGGGAAGGAGACATATAAGATGAAGAGACTAGTGAGGTCATGGCAGAGGATGAATCTACCGATATGTCCTACATGATTGGATAATTGGAGGCAATATGGACAGAGATGTCCACCGCAGGCGGAGAGGAAGTAGATACTGCAAGCGACATAGGTGGGACAGTGGTAATGGCAACATAAATTGTAGCATATGGAGACCTTGGTGGGTCAAACTCTTCCTCTCTACCCTCAAGGAGTGGATCTTCAAGTATGACATACATCTCCACAACCCCGGCTACTTTTCTTTTCTTTTTGGAAAGCTCGCCCTTTGAATCCTTTCCAGCATAAACCTTTGGGTTAGGCACCGAATCACTAGCCTCTTTTCTTTTCTTAGTTTTGATGAATGGTGGGGAATTAGAAGTTTCCCTAGTTGTAGTAGTAGTCACCCCACCATCCAAGCCACTTGGCTCACTTTCGAGTCCCTTGAATGTTAAGGCGACTCCCTGTTGCTTCAATCGTGCCACTTGTTGGTTGATCCATGCCTTCATCCTAACTTCCATAGGCTTGGTGAGTATGTCGAAGTCATCAACCTCTTTCTTGTCCCAATCAATCATAGGTAGCGACATATTGGTGACGACACTATATCCCAGATCGATCACCGTGCTCTCATCTTCTTCAAGTTTGTCTGCAACCTGGCACAAGTTCACTCTTCACACGTAGAGGGCAGCCATGCGCATGTAGTGTCGTAACCACACCTCAAGATAATCCTTGCAGTTGGCCCATAAATCCTCAACATTGTGGAGGTGGGCATACTCAGGTCCTAGTGCCTTTCTAATATGACCATATGGGTCCATTCACGACCGAGTTGTATACTGCCTGAAGTGGTACTTGGCCAACTCCATTTTTCGAATACACTGCACATTGGGAGGTATAAATCTTGTACATTCCCTGACCAAGGCTAATAGGATAAGGTTTCCTCATCAAATGTTTGCTATTCAGAATATTGTGAATGTATCGCAGCTGCTAGGTCAGCTCTAATAGTATGATCCGGTCATTGGGGTATTGGGGTAGCTTGTTCGGACTCTCCGTGAATCCTTGGACGTGAATGTAAGTGAACTTAGGGAATTGTATATAGAGGAAGGAATAATTCCTAAGGATTTCCCTTGCACTATGGGAGACTCTTCTCTGAAAATCTCCTCCAAGCAGCTAGATGATGTAGGTGATGAAGGCATCATTCACCCTGCAGTAATCCCTCTTGAAGTTTTTGTATTGTAGCTGAGGGTATCTGTCATAAGGCTTGAGCTCCCTCCCTGGTGCTGCATTGGGCATCACATTCAATCCATGATAATTTTTCCAATCAACAAGTGAATAAACTAGGTACGATGTCATGTAGAACTTTGATGTCTTCTTCACACTGATAAATTGCTCGTGAAAGCAATTGTTGATTATTTCTCCCCAATCAAAGGTAGTGTCACCACAAAGAATTTTTTCCAAAAAGTATAACATCCACTCTTGGAAGAAGGCCACAATAGGAAGGCCCATTACTCTGCTTATTAAGGTAATGAGGTCGTGGTAATCCTCGAAGAAATCACTGCGAAAGAGCTCCTATGGAACTTTTCCAACACTGGCCCGCTTTTCCTTCAACCAGTACTGATTAATCAATTTCTTACATCTTATAGGATCTTGATCCCATAACACCTTGCATTCTTCCATAGTCAGGGTCTCCATACTTTCAAAGGTGGGGATGTGGAAGGTTGTAGTTATCCCAAGAGGGGACATGTCTACAAGGATTTTTCCATCTCTGTCTATTATGGTTCTGATCTGGGGTTGATATGCTTCCCAGCATGCCATTACCAGCTTGGGGGCCACCAAAGTTGGCAGGAAGCCTGTAGCCTTAGCAAGTCCATTGCTTCTAATTAACTTTGTGTTTTCTATTTTCTGATCCACCCTAACCCTTCGTGTAAATTCGTCAATATCGACATGCCTGATATTGTTATCCATGATGTCTCTCCAAAGAGTGGTGATTCTTGAGTGTAATGGCACCCCCTAGAATTTGAACTTCATCTAATCCTTGTCCTCCTTGCCTCGAGGTGCCCTGGCAGTTTCTTTTCCATTTTCCTTGGTGGCATCGAAGGTTTCTGCACCAGATTCCATAAATCTTGCACAAAGAGACGTGAATTAGTGACATTAAACATGGAAAACCAGCCTCATAAAAATCCCTGCACATCATGGTTAGATCCGAAATCATCATTCATCTTTGATAAACACCTAACACTTGATAAAAACACTAGAAGGAAGCAAAATAGGCAATCCAGGTTTCCAGGGCTGAAATTCCCTTGGCAGAATGTCATTTGGAAGAGAAAACGAGGCAAGACACTCCCAATGACCTTTCCAGTCTTGGATTTGCTCAATTAAGGGTAGACGTGCAAGAAGGCGAAATTTTAGGAAGTGGGTGGAAGTTCGTTTTGGATTTGGAGGTCATCTGAGCCCCCATTTAGGCGTTCGGGCTTCAGCTGTAGGAAGGTCGTTTGAAACGACGCAGGGAAGAAGGAACTCCGGGCACCGGGCTTCGGAGTTCAGGTTGTCGGATTCAGGAAGCTATCAGGGGACAGACGCATAAAATGATGAAATGTAGGCAGAAATCTAGGGACAAAAGTCCGAAGGGTAATCCCCAGAGGTAGATTTATTAGTTAGGAAAGCTCGGCGGCGAACCAAAGGTCAGGGCCTGGGGGCTGGAAAGATGTTTAGGTTCAGTCGTTTGGAACAACGAAACTGGAGCAGAATCCCAGAGATGGAATTCTAGAGTCCGGATAGTGTCTAGACATTATGTTTCTATTTTAGATTTTATGCTCAGCAAGAGGGGGATTGGGGTCTAGGAGTCGAAAAGACGTCCCGGGACAGCCGTTCGGAATGGCAAAAGCAACATGAAATTCTGAAGACAAAATTTTGGAGGTTGAGGTCTGGCAATAATTTAGACGTTTGGTTTCCCTGCAAGTTTTGAGATGGATGTCTCACACTCGAGGTCCGAGGGTCAGGAAGATGCTCGAGGAAGGCCGTTCGGAATGGCAGAGGCACAACGAAAACCTAGGAAGGGAATTCTGAAGGCCGAGACTCGGGAGCGCGGTGAACACAGTCATTTTCTAAGTTCAAATTTGTGTTTTTGCATGGATGGCCACAGAGAGGTCTAGGCCCGAGAAATGGTGTCGATTGTTCTGAAGAATAGCGACAGAGGGGTCAAGTTCCGAAGGTGGATTCCAATGGTTTGACATGGTGTTTCTTGATTTTAACTAGTGGGTTTTGAGCTAGGGGCACTACACTACCATGTTTTAGTTCATTTTATCTTCCCCTTAATATTTTGAGTTTGAATTCTTGAAAAATAAGGAAGACGAGGCCGAGGGCGAACCTACCTTGAATTTTTGAAATAGCTCGATGTTGAAATCCTTCTGAATGGCGAAACAAGTGCTTGGGCACGAAGGTAGAAAGAGCTGGGGCCGACAAGCTTTTGAAATTTCACTTTGTCATGTGAAAATGATAGGTGAAAATTTGTTTAAATAGCCAAAATTGCAATTAATGCCACAATTGAATGCTCCATATAGCGGAAAGTAAGTTTGGTGAGTTCAAATTTTGAGCGGCGGCGGGTGATCCGGAGTCCGGTGGCTGGAAATGTGTCAAGCCACAACCATTTCAAAAATCTATCAAGTGAAGTGTAAACGGCGACGAGAGATCTGGGAAGACGAAAGCTAGTAGCCGTTTGGAACGGCGAAGTCCAAAGGAAAACCCGAGAAGGGAATTCTAGCAAGTCAGGTCCGAAGGGTCGGAAAGACATCACACAGCTATCGTTCTGAATGGCAGAACCAGGATGAAAATCCGAGAGGGGAAACCCAAGGGTCTAGGCCCGAGAACGTTCCACGGACATCAAAAAGGAATTCTGACAAAGGAAACTCAGAATGGCTTAAGATTTAGCATTTTTCAAGCAAGCCAAGTTTGGTCAAACTTGAAATATGACTTTTGAGAATATGTTGACCTTTTAGGGCATAAAAAGGGGCATGCAAAGCAAGGCAAAGAAAAAAGGACCTAACAAGCAAAGGAAGGAAGAGAGGGTCCCCTTTCTGAATGGGGCGTGTGTGCAATAGGCACAACACTCCCTTTATTTTCCCTTTACCTCTTTCTCAAGGTTTCCTATTTTTTTAGGAGGTACATAGTTGATAGCCTCACACATCCTTCTTATTTCTTTATTGATTTGTGATAGGGAATGACTTAAATTCTCAGTGTCACTCAACCAAATAAAATTATTATAATTGGTTCCCTCTATGGTTTTAACAATGGCTTCCCTTTCTTTCTTGGCCTTTAGGTAGCACTCATTTCCGATTACTAACTTTCTTGCAGTCATCTTGAGACACACCATCCTAGACAATAATTTCAAACATTAGATTCATATAATGTTGGATGAGAGCATAGCGAGCACATAGGTTCTAGTGATAAACCAAACTCTGATACCACGTGTAACATGCCCATTGTTCTATCCATTATTTTTACTATGTTTTACTCACAAGTGAAAGTTTATGCTACTAACATTACGAGAAATATTTTTTTTCCTTTTACATAAGAATAGTAAGACGCACATTTGAAACATAACCATTTCAAACTTTCCCATTGAATAACAAAGAATCATTTCAATTATTCAAGTAACAATTTTACTTTATATATTTTCATGATAATATTTCCCCATTTACAATTTCTCAATAAGAGTAGAATTACATGTTTACATACATAGCTTCTATAGGCTCAATGATAAAGATATATAAATAGAATACAATGGTCTAGATGTTCGCAATGTTGGTGCATACATTATAGGTGTCCCTAATGTTGGGTGTATACCTCCTAGATGTCCCCAATGTTGGGTGTATACCTCCTAGATATCCCCTTCACTGGTGCATACATTTTAGGTGTCCCCAAACTGGCACTACATCCTCAAATCTTGGTTGCCAACTGTATGAGGGAGAGAATCAATCAAGCACTTTTCCACCAACCATGGACTTACTGTAGTTCCCCACAAATCTACCAAACTGATAAGATGGCCCTACCCTTTGATGAAGAGTGGTTTGGTAACCTCATAATCCTGACCTTCCTGAGCATATTGTTGTGCCCTACATATCTAGAGCTACCATACATTGGTTTCTCTAACTAGAGTGTAATAATGGATGGTAGTGAATTGATAGTGTAAACAATGGCTTCTTACACTTCTCTGGCCAAAGAATTCAACACCCAATACTTTGAGTGAGATTCATCTGTCCACCCACCCTTAAGCTTGATTTGGTATTGAATTTAAACATAGAGCACATTCAATCTAGGGTGTAACATAACAAAATTTTCAACAAGGTAATTCCCTTAACCATGGATTACCCTAACCTTAGGAATATCTAAGTCCAAAACAAGCTGATTATCTAGGTTACACCCTTTCCCATGGATTAACCCAAGGTATAACTACACTAATAATAAATGCACACATACTAGTGTTTATCTAGGTTACCCCCTTTCCCATTAATTTCTCTAACCCTAGGAATAACCATGCCAGCCTCTTAAGTTCAAAATCACATTTTCATAAAAGAACTATAAGATAGATTCATATTCCACATCATGCATTATCCATATAGACTTAATGAACTAAGTATAGTTCTAATAGAATTTAAGCCACACGTACTTCACATAATATAAATATATTTCCAAATAATAGGTTTTCACTAATTCAAGACTTAAACAAGAATCACACAAGAATATTCCATACCTGGAAGTAACTAAGTTCATAAGAACAAGCATATAATGCATTCTCAAAGATTATTCCAAAACAAGGAAATAACTAGGTTCATAAGAACAAGCATATCATGCATTCAAGATTATTCCAAAACAAATAAATATCTAAGTTCATAAGAACATGCATATCATGCATTCAAAGAACTTTCTAAATGAATGCATTATAATCAAATAACCTTTCAAACATAAATAATGGAAGAATTTAAATCAACATGCCTAGATATAGAGTTACAATTGATAATGTTTCTTTCCAACCTTAGCCTCCACAATCACAAATGCTATTCCTTCTACACTCAAATAAAACTCCAATTCTAGACTCCTCTTACGAATTATCAACAAACTTAAGTCACAAAAAAATCCTCTCTTTCATTAAAACTCTCACAATAATGCTTACACAAAAATTACAATAGAATAAAAAAAAAGAAATCAAATTGAATAGTGTAACAAATGGTAGGGAGAGCACCTCTATATATACTAAAACTTGAGCTTCCAAAGGCTGCAATCAAACTAACAATTATGCCACCTTCCTACTCACATGCAATGACTTAGTTGATTAAAACTATTAAATTGCAACACATTGTCCAATGCTCACATTTCCAATGGCTGAGTCAACTTCATCTTTGAGACAACATGAATCTTTTACTAAGTCAAATCCTAGAAATGCATTGTTATAGGTTTCCTATTTGGTTTGCACGTCGACTACCCTCTCATATTTATGTCATCTATACTTTGACTAAGTTTTATGGTTATCAAATTAGTTTACCTGTACATGGCATGGGTTCAAGAATTCTAATGGTTTCCAAATACTATAGAATTTGGTGCCACATATTCATACTTTAGTGCCCTCCAATTTAGCGTAGTCCAAGACTTATTCAATATTATGAAATCTACATTCATTATAGTTTGCAGTGTATAAACTATTTTCTCCTTTTCATATAATTAGCACTATAAAATCTGTTATATTTAATCCAATGCACTTGCAATATATATAACAACGGTGCTTTGTTGTTGTGCCATGCTTTATTCAAAGCATTTTAATATATACCAAAAAATATATATAATATATATATGTTATTAATATATATATATACATATATATATATATCAATAAATATACATTTATGAGTTATCATGTACATGTACATATAAACATATATACATTCTGTGTATATACTTCATTGATTAACATGTAAATATGAACACACAAATAATAACTTATTCTCAAAATAAAGACTCAATCACATACTCATAATCAAAACATTCAGAGAATAAGATCATAACCCAATACAGAACATTCACAAACCTAGATGGAAGGTTACCATTTCCTGAACTATCCTAATCAAATAGACTGACTAGGAAGTGAGTATGTATGATCAATTAGGCTCATCAGGGTTACCAGACCAAGTTATTTTCCTAAGTGATACTCCCCCTCTCTTCTACAAGTTTTAACCTATTCCTATATCTAGCTTAGTACATCACCACAGTAATTAGTTGATAACTATACATTCACATGCATCATATATTTTCATCTTCAAAACATTATAAAACATTATATTGAATTAAACATTCATTCATCATATTTCCATCAAGATTCACATAAAACACATTCATATATTAAATTATTTTAACAAAACATGGTGATAGTAAGTAGGTATTAACACTCGTGGTGTAACGACATCTTTCAGGCCGAAAATTTCACTTTGATGCATTTTCTATAAACTACTCATAATTATTGTACTACCCTAATATATGAGAACAATCACATCTATATTTTTATGTGTTAAAATTTCTACACTCATCTCCTCTTCCTTGTTTTCACTTTGTTGCTTTCCATCCACTAACACCTACACACCCTCAAAAGGATAAATCACTTTTTATTTATACAAAAGCAATGTTATCCTCTTTTATGGGTTGCACACCTCCCATTTTCTTAGGTTTATTTGACAAAGCTCCTTCCCATATCCATATCTCCTCTTCTAATATGAAAATATTTTCACATATCTCAACCTATTTGTTATAAATGGTGCTCTCATGGACAACCATTTCAACTCTAGAATTTTCTTCATTTTCTAAAGGTAGTTTTCTTGCAACAATTCCTTTTCTAGTCATGTTTATTTCACGAATAAGGTCATATTTTTCTTTAGGGTTATTTAATTAAATTAGAATACTTAGGGAATTAAATTAAATATGTTAATAATTTAATTTAATTAGATGAAATTTTAGCATGAAAGGGGGTGAATTAACCTGATTTAATAAATTAGATTGATAGATGAAATGACATAATTAGTTAAATAGCTAGGCTGATTTAATCAATTAAGCAAAAAGAGGATAGGTTTTAAAGGAAATGATGTTAGTAAACTTGTTTCGAGTGCATGATATCAATCAGGACATTTTGTAGTATCTACATCTTCCCCCTCTTTGAAGCGAGGTACTTGTTGCTTCGGTTCAAAGAATAACACTCCTCGAATGAAAACTACTACTTAAATAATTTTATTTTAGTTTAGTTTTTAGATTTCCCAGTGAAAGGATAAAGCTAACTTCCTGCCCCCTCGAGAAATCGGGTGGAAATTTTGAATTTTGGGTTGATTTCTTGACAAAGGTTAAAAGTTGCCCGAGGGGGTCCGAAAAGGCTTCGGGATGCAAGAATTATGCCAAAAACACAAAAAATGATGGAAAATTAGGCTCCGATTGGAAAAATTGGTGAAAATAATGATGAACCCTAGCTTGAAGGTAAAATTAGGACAAAAGCCCTAATTTTCTAGCATAAATAAGCTAAGAAAGGTTACTTTCAATTCATTTGCGCATTCACACTTAAGAGATTCTTGATGTTTTGAGCTCTAACCATCTAACAAAATGGCATGCCATGAGCTTCCCAGGCACATCTCCGACCAAGATCGAGAGTTCTAGCAACTACCAAGCGTAGGACCACTGGTATGTAACTCCAAACTTGATTTGAAATTTGACTTTTTGATGTATTTATGACACTTTCAAATTTAGACTTTGGCTGTGTCGCTATATCGCGACGCCCAAATTGTAATCGACGATGTTGAAATGAATTATAGCGACACATTTTCTTATGTCCATGCTATTTCATGATTTCAAATTAGGGTTTCTAATTTTAAATAGAGACACATGTTTATTTAGCAACACCCATGCCGATTTAGAAATTAGGGTTAGGGTTGCCAAAGTGTAAATTGTGGTGCTAGTATATTTGGTGACACATGCTTCAATTTGCGATTTAAAATGCCTTCGGGCATCACAATTTGAAATTTGTATATAGTGATGTTATTGAAAACAATGACGCTATTGTGATTTCTGAGATGTAAATTTCAAATTGAGTCAAATTTCCTTGATATCCTGACACTGTGTGCTCTATGGATGCAGGAGGTCATTCCATTGTTGAAGTCACAGGAACATAGGCATACTGTATTGGAGAGAATTAGTGATTTATCAATGTTAGGCCAGGAGCACCTGGGGGAGATCGACCTCTGGTATGTTGTGTATGCGCCTGTCATATGGACACATCTCGCCATGATGAATTCCCTATGAGAGAGATGGCACAGTGAGACCTTGTCATTCCACCTACCGACAAGAGAGGTGATGATCACCTTGGAGGATGTTTGGTGGATCCTGTTCTTTCCTATTCATGGTGATTGGGTGATTTATGATGTTGATGCCGGACTCAACGCCTGTCACGCGGTGATGGAGATGGAGGATATTTTTTTGGTGACATTCATTTTTTTGTTATATATATGATATTGATATGGACAATTTATGATGTGATGTGTTCACTTTATTTCATGCTTATGATTGTATATGAAATGTAATGATGAGATCCTTATATTGGACCATCTATGGATGCACTTTATTTATGCTTATACGATATGAGATGATCATGATATAATATGTGGATCAAATGATATGTTTGGTTTATATATTTTCTATGCAATTAATGAGATAAGTATGTATGCATATAGATGGATGGATGCAAATTCTTATGATATGCAATGATTTAAGATTATTAGAATAACAAATCTATTATTTTTGTCATAAGTTAAATGATGATGCAAAATGCATTATGTGATATGCAATGATTATGCTAATGGATGTTTTATGATTATGCTATGATTATAAGATGAATGTATGCTAATGATTTGTGGGTGCATGATGGATGCATTGATGTTTTTGTTAATTCTCATGATACCAGGTTAGCGTGGAGAGAAGATGGAATAACAAAGAATGAATGACCATTGATTTTGATGATTTCTTTGAAAGATTTAACAAGTCCATGATCCATCGAGACTTTATTAGAGATGGTGATGAGACAATGCAGGATGATGAGGTGCTCACATATTGGGATTGGGATTTTTTGTCGTTCCTTATTGTTTGATATAACACATAAACATTATGCATCAAGGTATTGATAACTAGGATGGAGTTGTATCTAATGTAATGGACTTTGACTCTACAAACAGATAGGATACTTCCTGTTCACATCTTGACATACAAAAATGTTGTCGGAATGTAAGTTAGAAGGTTAGAATACATTGTACCAAAGCATACACAATATTCAACAACATACCCTAAACGACCTTCCTACACACAACCAAGAAAGTATGCACCAAGATTATCTTACAAGAATATTCATTTACACAACAAACAAAAGATAATGATCGATGCCCCATTCCTTTCTCTCTAAAAGATTTTGATAGACATCATTGAGAGGTCCTTGGAATGGGTCATTAAGATAAATGAGAAGAAAAGATCAAAGACAAACAATGAGTGTTATCTATATATTTTGCCTTGTTTAATTTAGCTAAAGCGATAACTGATACTGATGCCCATTTTAGGAAGGATACAACCTAAGACATGTTGATCAAAGGTTGTTTTATGTTAGGATGATGATGCTAAGATAATCCATTGATACAAACTTCACTGATGCATTTACCTATGATTTAGACTTTAGAATTTGACACTTAGGTTCTCATTTTACGACTCACTATACTTGCTTTCTATTTTCTTCATCAAAGGTTGAAGGTGACGCTTGACTTATTATGGGTGAAAGAGAGATGGGATGGATGGTTTTGGACTTTTTGGAATATTTCAATGTTTTGGTATTTCAAAAATGTTTTGAGGCTGTTTTTGGTCTTTTTGAAAGTTTATGAATATTTTGGGCTTTTTTAATTATTTGAGGCTGTTTAGGGTTTTCTGAAGATATTTGTGGCATTTTAGGTCTTTTTGAATGTTTTCTAATGTTTTTGGATTTTCAAATTTTGAATGTTTTAGGGATTTTTTGAGATTTTCCAAATGTTTAGGGATTTTCCAATATTTTGAATGTTTAGGGATTTTCTGATATTTGGATGTTTATGGATTTTTGAGGAGTTTTGACCAAGAGCCTAACATAAAGACCTATCCTAGGTGTCTCGGGGCTGATCAAAGATTATCCTTGCCTATGTTACATAGACAAAGACCACGTAGTTCGATTGACATGACTTATTAACAAGATGAGAAATGCATAGATAATTGAAGGTCAGTTTATTATGATGGACTCCTAAATGAATGAACTAGGGTGTCTCAAGGGCACATCAATGATGGCCTTGCCTACATTCAAGCTCAAAGATGACGTAGTTCAACTGAATCGACTTATTAACAAGATGATAAATGCATAGATGATGGAAATTCAGTTTATTATGATGAAATCCTAAAGGAATGACCTAGGGTGTCTTGGGGGCACATCAATGATGGCCTTGCCTATGTTCAAGCTCAGAAATGGCGTATTTCAACAAGGGAACCACTCTTTTGGATTTTCAATGTTTTGGATGTTTTGGATTTTAGCCTTTACAATTTTTTGAATTTTTTTTAGATTTTAGCTGTATAGGATTTTGCAAAAGTTTTTGTATTTTTTGATGAACATTTTACAATTTTTTTGGGATTTTTGATAAGATTTTATGAATTTTTTTGGTGTTTTCGATGAGATAATAACCAAAAGATATACAAGAACCTGATATGATCCATAACTAATTTCCCCCAATGTGACATGATAGAATAATTCGATATAGGCAAGACAAACTAACCTTTGGAATATGCCAAGTAGTACTAAGGGATACGATTCTTCACATCATCAAGCTATGATAAGGATGCAGAAAGGCGATGAATGAATAGTAGTGTAAGGAATGATAGAACCAAAAGAGCCAAATAATAGATGGAGGTGATTTATTTACGTGAGGTGCCTGTTTTCTAGGTTTTCACAAAGGTACTTGCCTAAAGCGCCACCAAAGTGGTTTTCACTAGAGGACAAATTTTTCTTTTTCAATCCTTTTTCTTATTTTTTTGGATTTTGATCATTTTCTCATTTTTTTGTATTTTCAGATTTACAACCTTCAAGACTCGACATAAGAATTTTTGAGATGCAAGTCATTAGCTGGTCCCTATAAGGGTTCACCTTCAAGTGTTGATAGCTGATATGCTCTTGATCCATAGCATGTTGTGACAATGAAGGGACCCAACCAATTAGGCTCAAATTTTCCTTTACTGTCCTATTGTGGTAGATTATTTTGATTCTACTTTAGGATAAGATCCCCTACCTAGAAATACCAACATTTTATCTTCTTGTTATATCTCCCTTTTAGTTAGTTTTGGTATACCTACAAGTGATTGAGGGCGTCGAGATGATGCTCATCTAGGAACTCTAGCCCATTCAATAGAGATACTCTGTATTCTTCATCGGTGACCAGTTTTTATAGTGACGCTCATAGTGATGGGAGCTCAACCTCAATAGGCATGATAGATTCTGATCCATAGACCAAGGAGAAATGGGTTGCACCTGTTGGTGTGTGGATATTGGTTCAATAGATCCAAAGAGAAAGATTTAGCTGCAGATGCCAATCACGACCAACTTCATTGATTGTCTTTTTCAAGATTTTCAGGATAGTTTTATTTGTAGCTTTTTCTTGGTTGTTGCCTTGGGGATAATATAGAGTAGAGAATCAGTGCTGGATGTTGAATCTTTGGCATAGCTCTTTCACATCCTAATTCTTAAGGGGTGTTCTATTGTATGAGATTAGGGTTTGTGGGACACCCTAACGATAAATGAGGTAATTCAGGATAAACTTGGCAATTTGCTTCCCCATTATATAGGTCATAGGAATGGCTTCTACTCATTTAGTGAAGTATTTAGTGGTGATTATGATAAACTTGTGGCCATTAGATGAGGTTGGGGTGATTTTTCCTATGAGATCAAGTACCCACTATAAAAAGGGCCAAGGTGTGATCATTGGTTGCAATTCCTGAGCTAGTGCATGAATCAAATCTCCATTCTGCTAACACTAGACACACTTCTACACATATTGATGAGCTTCCTTTTCCATGGTTGGCCAATAGTACCCCATCCTCAATAGTTTCTTAGCTAACATCATACAACTAGAATGTGAACCACATATTCCATTGTGTACTTATGTTAAAGCGGTTAAAGTTTCCTCTTGGTTAGGCCATCACAATAATGTTCCTTTGATGCTTCGACAGTAAAGGGTATCACCTAGGATCACAAATAGGGATGCCTTTTTGACAAAGGTCTTTTTAAAATTCAAGGTGATATCAGATGGGAGGGTTCCTTTGCTAAGGTAGATAAAGATATCATGATACCATGGGGATCCAGTACCAACAATGACACACACGAATTCATATTCAGGGATTTCGATAGTTGGCATGAGAAGTTGTTCTACCAAGAATTCACATTGGAGGACTTTATTCAACATTTCCTATAGTGATCTAATTTTTTCCGTGGAGTCTACACCTCTATTGTTCATGTGAGGAATTTGCTCAAAAGTTATGTCTATAAAGAGATCTTTGAGATTCTCTACCATCTTCTTGTAAGGAGTGAGCTTGTCATCTTTAGTTTGATAGTTTTCATTGACTTGGTTGATAACTAGCTGTGAGTCTCCATAGACTTCCATCTCTTGAATCTACCACTGAACCACTATCCCTCAACCTATGATTAGGGATTTGTACTTAGTAATGTTGTTAGTGCAAGGAAATGATAGCTTGTATAACTTCAAAATGTAATAACATTGAGGGGTGATCAAAATTATTCCTACTCTAAATCCATGTTGGGTGAACAATCCATCAAAGTATATTTTCCATTGATCTGTGAGGTTGATAAGGAAGAATAATTCATCAGGAAAATTAGATATCAAGGGGTTGTCTGCATAGATGGGTGACTCTGCTAATTGGTATGCGATTACTTGTCCTTTGATTTCCTTGTGCTCCACATACTCTATGTCAAATTTAGTTAATATCATCACCCATTTGGCCATTCACCCTATGAGAGTTTCCGTAGATAACATGTATTTCAATGGGTCTATCTTTGCAATGAGTTTGATTTGATGTGACAATATGTAATTCCTAAAATTTTGTGAAGAAAAAACTACAACTAGGCATGCTTTCTCAATAGGTGAATAGTTCATTTCATATCCCACCAAGGTTCTATTGATGTAGTAGATATCCCTTTCCTTTCCATTTTCATCATGTTGTGCTAGAAGAGCTCCTAGTGTTGCTGATGTTGTTGAGATATATAAGATTAATGGTTTGTTTGGTATAGGTGGCATGAACACTGGAGGTGTTAGTAGATAATATTTGATCCACTGGAAAGCTTTATCAAACTTGTCATCCCATTTGTAGGTTATTCCTTTATGGAGAAGATTTGAAAAGGGGTGGACCTTATCTGATAGTTGTGCTATGAACCTTCTGATGGACTACAATCTTCCTTGTAATCCTCTCATCTAATTTAGTGTTTGTGGTGGTTCCATGTCAAGGGTGAGTTTTACCTTTGTTGGATCAATTTCTATCCCTATGTGTGAGACAATAAAGCCAAGAAGTTTCCTTGATGTAACCCCAAAGACACACTTTCTGGATTTAGTCATACCTTGTATTCTTCAAGCCTATCAAAGATGGGTCCTAATATTGGTATGTGCTCACTTCTTTTCCTTAATTTTTCCAAACTATCTTCCAAATAATCTTCAACTATTTTGTGGATCATGTCATGGAAGATGAGGGTCATTTCTCTTTGATAGGTTGCTCTTGCATTCTTTAACCCAAGTGGCATCACGTTCCAACAATATGTTCCCCATGGACAAGTGAATGTAGTATTATGTTGATCCTCCTTGGAGATCATGATATGATTGTAGCTTGAAAAACCATCCATGAGTGATATCATTTCATGCCCAACTATTAAGTCCACAATGAGGTCAATGTTGGGAAGAGTAAAATCATCCTTTGAGCATGATTTGTTTAAGTCTATAAAATTAGTGTAGATTCTGATACCCATAGTGGGTTTTGAGACTGGTACCAAGTTTGTAACCCACTCAGGAAAATCTATTAGTCAGATGAATCCAACGTCTAAAAGATTTTGTAACTGTAGTTTCACCAAGAGTGTTATCTAAGGGTGCATCTTTCTTAATTTCTACTTGAATGGCTTGGCTTTGGGATAGACTACTAAATGATGCACAACTAGTTCATGATCGAGTCCAGACATATATGTGTATGACACTGCAAAATTATCTCTCTTCTCTTTTAGGAATTCTTCTAGGTTTTTATGTTCTTCATCCGATAGGGATTCAACATAGAAAGTGATCTCAAGTACCTCTTTTGTTCCTAGACTGACCGAGGTAGCCTTTTCTGCTAGTATTGCTAGCTTTTTCAGGATGCATTGCACAAAGGGGTAGATTGAATCCCTCATCCTTGGGCACCTCAGAGAGGTTTTCACCCCTGGATACATCCTTTATTTTTATTGTTTTAGGATCAGAGAGTGCCACAGTGTGGTTTTCACTCTAGGATCTACATGTTAGTTGCATTTCATTAATTTTGTGTCTGAAGGATTCAATTTTCTCTCCATAGTATGCCCCTATGTCTAGCTCTATGTTGAAACCTTCATTGTGATTGGCCCATG
This sequence comes from Sequoiadendron giganteum, assembly GCA_007115665.2. NCBI lineage: Eukaryota > Viridiplantae > Streptophyta > Pinopsida > Cupressales > Cupressaceae > Sequoiadendron > Sequoiadendron giganteum. Next base: position 443,009,815 of record CM021105.1, read on the forward strand.
ATAGGTTGTCATGAAGTCCCATGAATTCTAAGATCGCTTCATCATTTTTGAATAAATCCAGAATCGGTGGTCGTTATTGGTCCATGTCAATAAGTTGTGGGTATACTAGGTGTAGTTCAGTTGGTTTATTGCTTTGAGCAATGGATGTAATGGATATCATGAAAAGGGAGTTGTTTTCAAATAGTTCATCAATATCAAGGGGGAAGCCATCTAAAGTTGTATCACGTGGTGTAGGTAACCAAGAGGAAGCCTCGACTAGTTTAGTGGAAGTACCTTTGCCAATAAGGGTAACATTTCTAGTAGTACAACCTAAACCAAGATTCCTTAATCATTTCTCAAGAATGATAGGTTCTAGCAAGCCATTTTCATTTTGTCCTAGTTTCTCATTCTTTTTATAACCCATTCCCTCCTTGAGTTGGAAGCCTTTATTATCATCTTCCATAGGAAGAACAGGAACATTTCATTCATCCTGATAAAGGAGTTTAGAGACATCCTCCTTGTTGACATCTTCTTGATTTAGATCCCCCCACTTAGTGAAGGTAGTAGATGCCATATTGATGGTTTTGATCTCTTTGGTGCTAGATGTGGGTTTTCCATGAGATTGGGGAGAAAGAGGTAATTCTCCTAAGACAAAGGTATCTTTCAGTAGCTTATAATTTTCACAACCATAATCTTGGATTACTGCTTTGATGCCAAGAATGTTCTGCACAATGGGTGTATTTGTTATTGAGGTAGATGCAAGAGATGATGAATCAAAAAATGAGGTATGTATGGATGTAGGCCCTTCATCATTTTTAGGCACTTGGGGGATCTTATAGAACTTAGCCTCAAGATTCTTATAGTAGTAAAAAAGGCTTAGGATCTCCATAGATGGTAATTTATTTTCCCTTGAAAGGAAAATTGACACATTGATGGTAGGTCGAGGTGATAACTTTTAAGGCATGGATCCAAGGTCAGCCAAGTAGGATGTTGTACGGAAGATCAAGATCTAACACTTGGCATGTAGTTTTTGCAATGATAGTTCCCACTTGAATGGGTAATGCAATGATGCCTTGTGATATCCACTCTTTGTCATCATAGGCCCTAATGGTGGTACTCTTTATTATCTCAATGGTATCCTCTGAGTACCCCAAGTCTTTGATCAACTTGAGGGTACAAATATTTAGATCAACACCTCCATCTATTAAGACTCTTTTGACCTTGTTCTTATGAATGTAGACCTCGAGGTGTAAATCATAATTATGAGATGGTTGTGATGGTAGGTATTGTTTTGGAAAGGTAAGAAGGTGATCGATAATGTGTCCTACCATAGCTTGAAACTAATCTGTATCAATATACATAGGGATAGATGAATCTAGTAAGGCTTTCTCTAAGATTTCTCTATGTGTGGGAGATAGCCTCAATAGTTCTAAGATTGATATCTATGTTGGGGTCTTCTGAAGCTGGTCTAGGAGATTATACTTGTTGGGATTTGACGTTGGAAAAGTAGGTTGTACCCTATATTGAGATGGGACTCCTTGGATAGTGACCTTTCCATGCCATGTGGTGACTCCACACTCAAAATTAGGCCTTTTGATGGTGACGACTGTAATGACACTATCACAAGAAGTGACTACATTTGAATAGCTATGTTTCACATTTTTGAAATCCTTAGATTTTACGTTGTTGTTCCCTTTGTTATGATCTGGCATAGGGTTCTTCTATATCTTGAGATCCTGATTCCCAGTTGGTACTTCAACAGAGATGGTGTCATTCTCTATGAGGTCTTGGATGATATTCTTAAGTCTCATGCATTTTTTTAGTTTGTGTCCTTTGATTTTGTGAAAGTCATAGAGATCATTCTTGTTGTATCAAGATGGTTTCTCTAATGGTTCTTGGTAGTTTTCAAAGTTGGGTAATGTTATCAAATTTGATTCTACCAAATTTTTCATGATGGTTTCGATAGGCTTAGATAACTGTGTGTACTTGCACTTGGGATAGTTGTTCGTATTGGTAGTTCATCTTTGTTGCATCTCTATATTCTCGATTTGAATATTCAGAGGAGGTGTTGTGATGAGGCCTACTAAAGACCTCATTTTTACTAAGTTTATACATTTTTTATACTTTATATTTTGGCTTTAGAACTCATAATTTTTTCCTTTATGTATCAATTTATGAACTTAATGAGGTATAAATACTTAGAATTTGAATGGTCAATATGAATGCTTATTTTTGTTAAATGCATGATTGATGTGGTGATTAACCTATGAATGTTTCATATTAAGTGCACCTTTATGATGCAACTGGACTAATATTTATTTCTTAGCTGAATTTTAACTGTTTTCTATTTAAAAGTGATGAATGGATGACTTGTGTATGACTCATCCTCAAGTGAGTTATCTGTCAGCTGATTTCCTTTTGACTCATCAGTTTGGATGAGAGATCTACCAATGACAACCATAGTTCCACCAAAGCACCTCCAGTTCAGAAATCTTGAATTCAATGCCAACTCAAGACAGTTACGAGGATCTACACAATTATGTTCTTGTGCGCTAGGATATCTCTTAGACTAGGATTAAGTTAATTTCCCACTTGTCTTTTATTTTGAAATAAGAGCAGGATATTTATATCCAGCCCCAACTTAGTTGGATGTTAGATTGTATCAATTTTTTGAACTTTCTCATGTAATTTTTTTTTCTATTTTAAGTTAGAATCATTTTCTTTGTACTTCATCCCTATCTGGGCACATTCTATGGAAATAAAAAGAAGTTGATCTCAATTTTTCTTTTAATTTTTCTAGAAGTAGAACAGTGCACTTTCGGAAGGAAGATGTTCCTTTAGTTGTTAAGTTTATTTTTCACTGCTATGTTCTGTTTTCTATTCTATCTTAAAATTAGAATCATTTCATTTGTTGCGTGTGGAAAATAATCTTAGATTAGAGTTACATTTTACTGTTTATGTTTTCTATGGTTTATTTCTTAGTTAAAAGTTATTGCATATCTGAAATAGTGTAAATCATCATTTTAATGGATTTTGTGCAAAGAGGAACAATCACTTTTCAATTTAGTGAAGTGAGGAATGTAATAGTTTATTTCTAAAGCAATTAATTAAGTTTTAAATAGATTTCAAGATTCAACATAGTAGATAAAGTTAATCTTCCATTCTTTCATAAATCTAAATTGTCTTGAAATGAAACCTCTCTGTTTAAATTCCATTTTGAAGGTTATTTAGAGTAAATCAGGGAATAGAAGGATAATATAAGAATCACTTCCGATTAAATAGGTATAGCACAAAAATGCTCCTGATAGAGAAAAAATAACTCCAAAACGCTCCTAATCGAGTCGAAACCAACAAAACCCCCCCAAAACTGATCTGACTCTTGCCACAAATAGCTTTAGACACCCCTAGGTTGACATTAAAGAGATTAAATGAGTAGGAATTGTGACAACAACGACATCCTACCTTAATTTTTGGTGTCATTGTCGGGGATCATTTGGCTTCAAAAGAAAATATAAGCCTTAAGTGTCGATAAGAATCTCTCTGCTAGTTAATGAACAGGAAAAGAGATCAGTTTGGAAGATTTGTAAGAGGATATTTAGAAATTCCTCAAGAAGGATCCCAGTCTAGTACTACGGGTTCACCCTCCGCTAGGACAATTTCCACCCAGTCAGAAAATATGAGAGACAAAGAAGAGGAAGAGGAGGTTCCTAACATAACGTTTTATTTTCACATTGCTTTAAATGTGGCGAATGAACCACCAATGAAAAATATCTCACCCTCTATTTTACCTACATTTCGTGGAAAAAATTGGAAGATCCTGATCAATTTTTATTCGAGTTAAAAGTGTTGTGTCAAACTTAAGATTATACATCTGACAATCAAAAATTGAAATTATTTCAATCCACTCTTAAAGAATCAGCTTTACAATGGTTTATGGGATTGAATGCAAATTCAATAAACACTTGGGATGAAATGGAAACAGTCTTCCTAGATAAATATCAGGATTATTGTAGAGTCAAGGATAGGAAGGAAGAATTGTTTAAAATGAGGAAATTGAAAGATGAAAGTCTAGAGGAATATGTGGATATGTATCAATTTGTTCTGTAAAGGTGTGGAAATGGATTAGATCGAGAAATCAGTAAATCTATCTTTCTAAAATGCATTGATGGCAATTGCAGAGATGCCCTAACTTTTAAAGGAAAAGGAGATATTAATAAACAAACCTTTGAGGAAATTATTGATATTTGTAGGAATTACTCCAGAACAAGACCAAGTTATAGGAGAAGGAACAAGGGTTCCTTAGCTGATGTCTCCAATGTTATGGAAGAACTTGAAAACTTAAAAATATATATTCTCCTTCACCTTAGTTCTCAACCAAATAAAATAAAAATTGAACCTTTGTCCATTTACTATACTAAATGTAGTGATAAACATCCACTGAGAGAATGCCCTCTTAATCAAGTAGATCTATGTGAGATATGTGAAAAGAAGCACTCTACTAGTAAATGTAGTTTTCTCCCATAAATTAGGAACCAATTGAAAAAACTAGTAGAAGAGGAATTGAATTTTGTAGGACAAAGATAGTTCAACCCCGCCTTTGGTCAACCTAGAAATAATCCTAATTGGGGCTAAAATAAGTGGAGTAACCAATGGAATTCTCCTAGCTAATGGAACCCCCAATCATAGTGGAAATCTCAGCAAAATAAAAATTCCACCTCCATTTATGACAAGCCCTTGGGTGTAGTCATGGGGACAATCTGAATATTCATAAAGGAACCAACCTCAGTGGCATCCAAACCAATCTCAATGGTAGTAGAATCAAACTCAATGGCAGCCTAACCAGTGGCAGCCTAATCAAGGAAATAACCAATGGTAGAATCGAGTGCCAAAGAGACCCTGGAATCAAAATCAGATAACTAGAAAAAACTAACCTTCAAGCTCTAAACCAGTCAATCAGCCTCAGATACCTGCTTAGCTAGTTCCTAATCCTAAGAATGTTAAACCTCAACAACCTCCCTAAAAAAATTTATTTGATAACATTTAAATAGGGGATATTCATTTAAGAAATAGAGTTGTACCTGATGAAACTAAGGAAGATCAACAACAAAATTTAGTGTAGGAGATAAAACAAGGAATTAAGGATGATCATTTTAAAAAAGCACCATTTCCTCCACAATTTCACCAAGAACCATTGGTTGAACAAGTTGATAAAAATAATGATCTAGTTGACCCCGAGATTATTGATGAGCTTAAGAAAATAAAAATTGAAATTCCCCTTTTAAGATTTATTCGTGATATACAGGAAATTAAAAAGATAACCAAAACTCTGTGTGTTCAAACACCAGGGAGGAAAAAGAAATTGCCCACTACAATTCAAGTTGGAGGGAATTTTTTTGATGTCTTATCAGGGAAGTTAATTCTACTAAAGTATGGTGATCCAGGACCCTTGCATCAATGGTGTTGAAATTCAAAACATTCTTGTTGATCTGGGAGCCGTCATTAATGTTATTACTACTGAAACAACTGAAAAGAAGGGAACCAATAACACCAAACAATATCAGGTGGATCCTAGTACGGGTAAGACATGTGATCAATTTAATTCATTAGCAACAAGAATTATGGATTGGGATGATATTTAGAATGACTATGATCATCATGCCTACACCAAAGATAAATGCATCTACACAAATACCAACTTAAGTCATAAAAACCTGGTATGATAAGCTTGAAAAGAATAATAGTTTTTCTATGTCCACAAGAACTGCTATGGAATACAAAGTAGGTATTTTCGACTGTGCCACCTGGATGGAAACACTCAACAGGGGTATTTGTACTCCATCTAATTTGTAACCATGAGGTCATGGTTAAAAATATGAGGGGGAGAATGATGCGGCCCAGTAAAGACCTCATAATTACTAACTTTATATGTTTTTAATAATTTATATTTTGGCTTTATAACTCATAATATTTTCCTTTATGTATCCATTTATGAACTTAATGAGGTATAAAGACTTAGAATGTGAATGGTCAATATGAATTCTTATTTTTGTTAAATGCATGATTGATGTGGTGATTAATCTATGAATGTTTCATATTAAGTGCACATTTATGATGCAACTGAACTAATATTTATTTCTCAGCCGAATGTTAACTATTTTCTATTTAAAAGTGATGAATGGCAGACTTGTGTATGACTCATCCTCAAGTGAGTTATCTGTCAACTGATTTCCTTTTGACACATCAATTTGGATGAGAGATCTACCAACGACAACCACAGTTCCAGCAAAGCACCTCTAGTTCAGAAATCTAGAATTGAATGCCAACTCAAGACAATTATGAGGATCTACACAATTATGTTCCTGCACACCAGAATATCTCTTAGACTAGGACTAAGTTAATTTCCCGCTTGTCTTTTATTTTGAAATAAGAGTAGGATATTTATATATAGCCCCAACTGAGTTCGATGTTAGATTGTATCAAGTTTTTGAACTTTCTCATGTAATTTTTTTTTTTGTTTTAAGTTAGAATTATTTTCTTTGTACTTCATCCCTATTTGGGCACATCCTATGGAAATAAAAAGAAGTTGATCTCAACTATGTGCTTAATTTTTCCAAAAGTAGAACATTCCACTTTCAAAAGGAAGATGATCCTTTAGTTAAGTTTATTTGTCACTACTATGTTCTATTTTTTGTTCTATCTTAATATTATAATCTTTTCATTTGTTGCATGTTGAAAATAATCTTAGATTAGAGTTACATTTTACTATTTATGTTTTCTATGGTTTATTTCTTAGTTAAAAGTTATTGCAGATTTGAAATAGTCTAAATCATCATTTTAATGGATTATGTGCAAAGAGGAACAATTACTTGTCAATTTAGTGAAGTGAGGAATGGAATAGTTTATTTCTAAAGCAATTAATTAAGTTTTAAATAGATTTCAAGATTCAGCAGAGTAGATAAAGTTAATCTTCCATTCTTTCATAAATCTAAATTGTCTTGAAACGAAACCTCTCTATTTAAATTCCATTTTGAAGGTTATTTAGAGTAAATTAGGGAATAGAAGGATAATATAAGAATCACTTCTGATTAAATAGGTATAGCACAAAAATCCTCTTGATAGAGAAAAAATAACTCCAAAATTCTCCTAATCGAGCCAAAACCACAACCCCCAAACTGATCTGACTCTTGCCACAAATAGCTTTAGATACCCCTGGGTTGACATTAAAGAGATTAAATGAGTAGGAATTGTGACAATAACAACATCCTACCATCATGTTGTTTGCTGCAAATTTAGTTGAATGTTAGAAAATTGATTGTTGTTGGGTCTAGGTGCTTAGGACCACCTTAACATCTACCACACCATCATTTGTCACATTTTTGTTTTTATCCCAGACACGAGGTTTATCATTTGAACTGGTTGATGGGAAATTTTAAGCTTGATTATTTACCTATGATATTAGAGCTCATTCAATGTTAAGGGCTTGAGGGACAAGCTTTTCATAGGATGTAATGCACTACATTTTCAAGTGGAAAGAGAGATTAGGATCCAGTTTTTTTATGATGATTCCAACTTCTTGTTCATTAGGAAGGGTCCACTTTCTCTTACTAGATTTTTATCTCCATGATTGCAAGAAATTGGCGAATGATTCCCCTTTAGTTTGTTTGAGAGTGTATAGCTCTTCTAGACTAATGTCCATGCCAAAGTTGAAGGAGAAGTGATTGATGAATTTATCAGTAATTTATTGGAAAGTTTTGATGATGGGAGATACATGAGAAAACCAATCCATAGTAGGAATAGTTAAGCTTCGAGGGAAGAGAAACATTAGATATGAATCTTTATAGGCCACGTCCATACACATGACATTAAATTATTCGACATGGTCCATGAGATTTCCTATCCCTTTGTATTTATCAAACTTGGGGATTTCAAATCCAAGAGGAAATGGCACCATTGCAATGTTTCAGTCAAATGGATAAGGACATAGATTTTGTGTATGGGGCTTCTTTGTCTTGCCCATTCAAAGGTCCTGCATTTCTTGGGATATCACCTTGAGTTGTGAAGCTAGATCCACTTGTGGGTTTGGTGGAGGAACATATGATGGGATGATGGATGAGTTGTATATGGGATTTTGATATGATGGTGTGTTGTATGGAGTGTATGGTGGAGTGGGGTTATGTGAAGTCGATTAAGGTGTTGATGTGTATGTTCCTAATGCGTTTGGATTGACGATATTTTGTTGAGGGTTATAATAGGAACTTTGCTGTTATTTTTTCTGATGTTGGGAATTTTGTTGAGCTAGTAAAGCTTGTTGTTGTTGTTTCACCACAAGGGCTTACTGTTGGGCCTACTGTTGTTGTTGTGCCATGAGGGCTTGCTATTGGACCTGATGTTGTTGTTGTGTTGTGATGAATTTATATTGAGCTTGATGTTGTTTATATGTTGTGATGGCTTGTTGTTGGGCCTGATGTTATTGTTGTGTGACTAAGGATGATTGATAGGCTTGTTGTTGTTGTGCTACTAAGGATGCTTGATAAGCTTGTTTCTATTATTTTTTGTTTTTGTTGTTTCTATGTGGCTAAGGTTGCTTTCTATTGTTGTTGTTGTTATTGTTATTATGTGGCTAATGCTACTTCTTGTTGTTGTTGTTGGATGGATTGTTGATAAGCTTGTTGTGCTTGTTGAAAGGATAAGGTATGATTTTTCAATATAGGATCGATTGGTTATGGGGATATTTGCGATGGATTGTGGGCATTCATGTTTTGGATGGGTTGTGAGTTTCCTTGGCTAAACATTCCCTATAAAATGGTGGATTGATATAGATGAATGTAAGTTTGAGACCCCATTTGACTTTTCATAGTGAAGGGGACCTTGGGGAAGGATGTGGATGTTGTCACTAGATTTTGCAATGGTACCGACATGCTAAGACCTTGAGTCCATTAATTGAAAGGATTCCCTTGACCAATGCTTGGGATAATTCCTTGTGCTTGAGATGTGGTTAAGGTATTTCCTTGGGTGATTCGGGTTCATAACCAAGGTGTCAGTTTGGTTTGGATAGATGATAGATGGGTTGGAGGCGTTTTGCGACATCAATGGTATAGATGAGCCCATGGAAGGATTGGGTAAATATGTCCCAATTTTCATTGATTTTTGACTCTGTGATATAGTATTAGCATGCCCTTATGTACTATCTTGAGATACTTGGTCCATATTACTTTACATGATGGTGGGTACACTTGTGGTACTCATGGATGTGGATGAAGATGGATGTCCTTGATAGGTGGAGGTGGTGGTGGAGTAATGAAGGTCAAGAGGTTTATGCAATTGTTTTGAATTTTTATGGATGGGAGGAGCACCAAAGGTAGGTGTCCAAGTGGTTGTTGGAGGTGAGGGGTTGGTATCAAGGGTAGCCATAAGTGTATTACTTTCAAATGGGAGAGTTAGACTAAAGTCCTTGGAAAGATTAGCTACAAGACTAGGAGTAGATGTTTGATTTATCCCTGATAGTGGAGTTGTGAAGCCTTGTGCCAAGTTTTGTGCCATGAATGATGGAGAAATACGAGCTATGTTTTCAAAGGCTTGATGTTCCATGATTTCCTCCTTAGTGAGCTCAAAAGGATTTTTTGTGACATATTTTATCTCATATGGTCCTATTAGAGATGATGGTTATTGTGATGGTGTGACCTGTCTTCTTGGATCAAATTCTAGAGGATTTGGATCACTTGAGGTAAATGTGACTTTGGTTTTCTCCATGATTCTCTTGTATTGTGATATTGTTTTTACCATAAATTTTGGGTCACTGGTGGGAGAGTTGTGTTGAGATTTATAATGTTTGAACTCTGTAGCTGACTCAAATCTAGGTAAGAGGGATGCTCTAAATATTTTTGGAGCAATGATGATAATGGGGGATGAAAAGATGGGTGATATGGAAAGTGATCTTTGCAATCATTTTGGAACAACACTTTTGACTTGAGTTTGATGTTTTGATGTTAGGATAAAAGATGTTGATGAACTCGAGAATCTTTAGGGTAGACTTGTGACCTTCAAGATAAACTAGCTCAAGGATGATAACTAACTTAACTAGGTGCATGGAAAAGCATACATTTCACATACAACATATCTAAGTTAGAGGTTAGTTTGATTGATGTTTAATTCAAATGAGTATTGGTATGATCAAATTTTTTGCAAAGATAGATGAGGTGAAGGATGAAATTTGATGAAGGGGTGGATGAAATGTTTGACCCAATGTTTGAATTAGAGTGAACCTTTATTTTAGAGACCAAGGTAGTGATAATGATGCTAGATTTCTAAAATGTTCCAATCCTAAAGACCTAATGTTTGAATTAGATGTGAGGATAAATAGGGATGTTTAAACCTATTCTTCTCCTCCTAGCTCGAGCATAGTAGTTTCTTAAAAAATGGTAACGATTTCAGTAAAGTATTACAACCCACTTCTTGCCAAACTTTGAATTACGATATCTATGTCTGTGATGATGGGATGCAGGTTTTACTTCACGGACTTTGATTGTGTGATGGATCATTTAGAGAAGTTCAAGAGCATAAAAGCACCAATATTTTAGATAGGTTGATTATCTTGAAAAGGATCCAAATTTTGACCCATAAAGAACACATACATGTCTGGGTGTCTTCTAAATGCACATTCATAAAAGTTCACCAACAATTTGTTTTTATTTTGGTATAGTGTTGAAGTGCGGTTTGTGATTGCTTTTGAGCTAAGGTGCCTAAGATTGAAATGACGACCGGTAGACCTTATCTTGGGGATTCTAATTTTGTGTGATATCATTAAAGAAGAAGAAGATATTTATTATCATGCGGGAGGTGGTAATATGGTCCATCTAGCCAAAATATCAGCTCTTTGTTCTTCTTTATCTAAGATGGTTGCAATAATTCTTCGTTGATTAGATGTTTCCTTGGTTTCAAAAGTGAAAGTTTTCAAACTGCTGATAATATCCATTTGTTCTCCCTCAATGTATTCAAAGTATGGTTGAATGATAGCACCTGTAAGGTCAGTTTGTAGAACGGAAGTGATCGGTCTCCAAATGTTCATGTGGGGTTCAATTGTGTCAAGTTTATTTTTCTTAAGTGAATTGATTTTACAAACACTCATCATGATTATGTTTTCAAACTAAATTTTTATGTCAAAAAAATCATAATTTTCACAACATCCATTTCATGAAAATCATGAGATTAAAGTCATCATTGCCTATGTTGTCTTTGGAAAATATGGATTAAGATTAAGTCAATATATTTAGAAATCGCTAATGATAGAAAACCTTAGGACCAACAGTAATATCAAGGCTAAATCAAGAGGCATCCATATTTAAACCAAAGTGTTTGAAATTTTGAAGATAGTGAATGTTTGTTTTTGAAACCTTTTGGAACCAAGCAATGTATCAAACTGACTCACAATCACTTACAATCCTAGGTTCAAAATGGTTATACTTGTTGAATTCCCACTTGGATTTCTCCAAACACTAAACAATTCAAACAACTAGAGATTTGGCAACACTAGCTCCCCTCCATGGTACACACTTCGCAGGACCACCAAATCTCAAAATCCTTAAAATTTGAAGATCAAAAGGATTTTTCTATTTCTACAATTGAATAGTAAGAATGTGGGATGGCTTCAGAATGATCATTCTTGCACCAATAAGTATTAAGGATTTTTAGATTCTAGAACACATGTTCATAATATTGTCTTCTACTTTAGGGGTTGCAGTGATAAACTCCATCAATAGGTATCCCAAACCTCAGAACAAGGGATTTATGCATCATAAATATGATGGGGGAGAGCTATCATGTACTGCTCCCCATTTATCACAATTTACATTGCAACCACATATTTATATCATGGTTTGGAAGAACTTGGATTTAGTTCGTTACCGCTTGGGTCATTCCCTCCTTTTGAAGTGGGGAGGTAGGCCCTCTAAAGGTGAACAATAGAAAGGAAGTACATTTGTAGTTTTATCATCTTTGATTGCATGAATAAAGAGAGAACACACACCACATCTTTTTCTCACACTCACAAAGGGGGTTCAGTTTTAATCCAAATAAACGATGTAGGTGATTTTCCAAAGTGTTAAAACCTCCTTTCGAAGTGGGGAGGTAGGTCCTCTAAAGGTGAAGAATACCAAGGAAGTACATCTGTAGTTTGATCATCTTTGCTTGCATGAACAAAGAGAGAACACACGCCACATCTTTTTCTCACACTCACAAAGGGGGTTCAGTTTTAATCCAAATAAATGATGTAGGTGATTTTCTAAAGTGTTAAAGAATATTTATCTTTCTCAAGGTCACCAAATGGCATGAGAGAATTGCATACGCATTCACTAAAAATGTTGTAAATTAAAAAATATAGAAAATAGTTGTAAATTTTAATTCCACTTTGTGCATTCATATTAAACCCAAAAAGACAATGACAAGGGTTCAATTTTAGCTAGCTTTGAAAATCAGTTTTGAGCCCAAATGAAATCTAGTTGGTCCTAAGATTGTAATTTTTAAGCCCAATGGAAAATTAGTTATCCTAAAGAAGAAAGCATGAGCGTTGGGTTATAATTTCCCCAAAGCAATAACACTTTTTACAATTATAGAATTCAAGATAGAAGAGGATTTATTCATTTTGGCTCCATGTATTTCAACCTACAAAACCCTATTAGTCTAGCAACTAGAACATAGTTAGACGGGCATTTGTAATCAAATAAATCAAGGAAATTAAACAACATGCTAAAACAAAAAACATACAATTTCTTACCCTGTTTGGGCGTTGTTGAACATGATAGTGTCACAATTTGAAGTATGGGCGCCGCTCTGGTGAAAATAGGCGTCACTCTACAACAAAATAGTGAGCATGATCGCATCGGTATTTCATCCGATGCCAATACTAACAGTAGCATCACGATTTGAAGTTTGTCGACATCACTCTGGTGAAATTGGGTGTCACCGTTTAAACTTTTGATACCTCCAGATTAAATTGGCATCACCAAATTTAAATCACTATTGGTGCATTAATTCGGCATCGATGTTTCAAATTGTGCGGGCATCACTATATGGTGACTCTCTTTAAAAAGCATCATTGTTTGTAGTTTGGGCATCATTGTAACCTGAAAAACATCAAACAAATGGAATTCGAGCTAAAAAATTGTTAAGTTAACGGTCTTCCCTCCTTCTAGCACCAAAATGTGAGACAAATATTGTCAGGGTGGATAGATTACACTTGATCTATGATGAATTGAAGTATAATGAAGCCACTAAACCTCAATCTACCAAACAAGATCATTCAAATTCAAAGTTAAACTAAGTATTTACTGAAATTGAAAGCTACAAACTATGAAAATAGTTAAATTCATACTCTAACCCATTTGAAACTTATCCTGTTTTGAAATTGGTGTTGTGTTGATGTGGAACAATGACCCTTTCCCAATCCTGTGATCAGCGAGCCTATTTCAATCGATTCTATGGAAGAGAATCGATGAAACCATTATGATGAAATGGATTCAAACTTGATTTATACTAAAATGAACATGATGTGAGATAAATTAAACATGATTTTATGCTAAAAATTATCTAATTATACAATTTCTAAGCTAATATAAGCTACTTCTAAGCTAAAAGATGAAAACCCTAATTTATAAACAAGCTAAAATGGATGGATGGAAGCCATTAATGGATATGTTAAGCTATTTATGGAACTAAAATGAACTAAAATAAGTTAAAAATGAGTAAAATATGAGTGTGGATGTAAGTTAATTCAATAGCATAAGATTTTAATTGAAAGATGGATCCATTTGTCTCCAAATAAGGTTCTATTTATAGGAGAACAAATGAGAAATGGAAGGTTGAGATCAAAAATATCAATCAACGATCAAGGATGAAAGGAAGAAGAGACATGGATCATGGATTCTTATCAAAAAATGATAATGCATGATGGTATTTAATCAAGGGTTCACATTTGTTTCAAACAAACACATTTTTGACCTGCACACATAGGTCAAAGGTGACTTGTTCAAAAGATTAAAGGTTAAAACTTGCATAAGAAGCTAAGTGAAAATATCCCTTTTTCAAATGATGGAGGAATAAAAATATTCTTTTGGAATATTCCCATGGGTGAGGATAAAAGGAATTTTGCAAATTAAAAGAAATTATTAATTGTGCAAAAAAGGGATAAGGAATATTCCATGGGAATATTCCTCTTTTAGAGGAAAATTAGATTAATTATTGATTAAACAAATTTTAATCACACGATTAGGGGATTTTGAAGGAATAAAGTGATTTCATTAAATTAAATGATTTAATGAAAGGGGAAAGGTGAAATGACATTTAATTAAATAACTTAGGGTTTTTTAATTAAATTAAAAGACTTAGGGAATTGAATTAAATATGTTGATTTATTTAATCTAATTAGATGAAATTTTAGTGTGAAAGGGGGTGAATTAACCTGATTTGATAGATTAGATTAATAGATGAAAATGACATAATTAATTAAATAGCTAGGCTAATTTAATTAATTAAGCGAAAAGAGGATGGGTTTTAGATGAAATGATGTTAGTAAACCTATTTCGAGTGCCTAATATCGATCAAGACATTTTTCAGTGTCTACAACCATACCTAGTAGTATTCAACCTCACCTATAATATCATGTATCATGTGAAAGCCAAATATTAATAGTTTATTAATTTTAAACAAATTAGAATATAATCAACCTTTAAAGGATACAATAGAATAATAATAAATCTATCTCACTACACACATTCACAATCCCAATGTCCCACCGACTATGGATTACCATATATGGGTGACTATAAGATCATGATAGGCCAACTAATAGTGTTGACAAAAAAACCTACTACATGTAAAGGTGCAAACATTTGGATTTAGATTTAAATTTGGATGGAATTTTTTTAAATATTTCTAGCTCAAGTTTAGATTTCCTCCAAAAATTCCTTGGTATTTCCTTGGATTTAGGCAAGTGGTAATCCCAAAACTTATCAAAAAACTTGCAAAATCATGCATTTACTATTATCCTAAAAAAAATAATGACATTTTTCTTGATGCTAATAATTTTTTTGTAACCAAATTTACTAAAATGATAAATGCTTGAAGAGGAAATTCTTAAGAATCTAAAATTTTTATATATGTCTCATTTTAATTTTAATAGATAATAATTATTAACTTTTTACATACCCTATTTTTGAATTCCTAATATATAGATTGAAAATAGTTCATAACTGATATAAATTAGTTTGAGATTATGAAGGATAATACCCAATGAGAGAATAGTGGTATTGTAAAACATAAAAAAAAATATGTGAATAACTTGTTTTTGGAATATTAAGTTAAACTGGCTAGAACAAATGTATGTCTCAAAACTATGTTCACTAGCTTTGAGTTAATCCATTTGTATATTTTTAAAGAAACTAAAAGGTCACCACACCTGTTTCCACCTTAAAGGTTGAAATGGATAGCTAGATGAGGATAAAGTTAGTTACACAATTGAAATACACTAGAAAACTATTTAATTTTTGGTACCTCAAAATGGTGGGGTCATAACTCCCAGTTCAATAGGAAAAACTTGGACTAGTTGGATGCATTGAAACAATCCTGTACTTTATTTTCCCTCTTTTTTCACTAAGAAAATAATATCGTTTTCCTCTTATATATGATACATCTACCTAGAAATATCTATCCTTTTATTTTTCAAAGTATCCCTAATTGCTACCCAATCATTACACTGTCTCCCCTTGATTGATTCAATTTAGTGTTGCCTTAGGAATTTCCCAATTACCATAATCACTAGCTAAGAATTATAATTGTATTATCAATGGAAAGCCCAAATGACCAACACAATAATAGAAAATTCTATGTGAAAAATAAATGATAGACACAAAGAAGGGGAAACAATGAAAGAAAAACATACAACTACCATGTCAAGAGGAATAAATAGTCACAAAAAAATAAAGATTGTTGGAAGGGAAATAATGGAAACCCAGGCACCACCATTAGAAATAAACATGTGGCCTCTTGAATTTTAATGAGAAAAGAACATAAAAAACACATGTAGTAAAGGAATGGACAATAGAGATAAAAAACAAAAACACCATGCCCAAATTAATTCACCACCTTAAGAAAATAAAAAAGTTGTGACAAAAAGCCTGAAATAAAAATTACCAACAAAATAGGCTTATGTCCACCACAACATTAACAGTAAACTTTGCCACATTAATAATTATTTGGACATTAAATATTAGTATTAAATCCACTACTAATACATGTAGTCATTAATTATTTTATTGTTCAAAGGTAATGATAATCAATCCATTAACACCCTTGTAGTGACCCTCCAGATGACATTGCTATTTCAGTTGTTTTGAGTTGTTGTTAGTCGTTATTTTTTTTGAGACTATGTTGTTTTGATGCATTATGTCATGGATTACATGATCAATTGTGAAACTCAGTTGATGATACACTTGATTTTATGATCCTTTGTTTACTTTCGTGAGATGACATTATTATGGTGTACATATTGTTCTTGAATGTTTATGATGGTACTATGATGTAATTGATGTTATATGTTATGTCTTTGTGTCAATTCAATGAAGGAGACATGGTAGTAGTACTCATCCGTGAGTGCCTTGCTATGCCATGATTCTTCTTCATGGTGTGTCTTTTGATATATTTATCTTGTTATGGTTCACCGTGCATTTTGATGCAGCTTTCAGGTACATGCATTGACTCCACCTACTTCGTCAGGTTTGAGCGTGCCAAGGCCCAATGGATTTGTTGATGGGAGATAGTCTGGTTCTCTGCCATGAGCCATCGTTCTGGAAAGAACGAGTATTGTATTATTACCCATTTGTCTTGTTTATGTTTGTTCTATCGTGTTGTACGTTGTTTCGTCATGTCATTTTATGTTGTCATGTTTTATATTGTTTTGCTAGGATTAATTAAATGGTTTAATCGTATGCATTAGAATTATCAGTGATTTATTGCTTTATTAGAATTAAAGTATAAATTATCATGCTTAATTTGAAAGTGTATTTTAAATTATTTAAGGAAATAATATATATTGAGAATTATTAAAATATATTATTGTGGAAGAATAATTAGTTGAAATTGTTATGAATGTACAATCTTTATGTTTTCAAAATTGACAAATTATAACAAGCAGTTGTGATTGAATTTGCAAAAATATCTTGTTTTGATCATGATGTTGAAAAAGTTGAACTTGATGATTAAGTTTCATGCAAACTATCAGTTAAGTGGGGATTTGCATTGTGATAAAAAAGGAATGATATAGCATTGAAAGAAAATTAATTTTTGGGGACGACAATTGGATTTTCGAAAGAAAAAGTTTTATTTCCATGAGAAGATGTTTTTCTCTGTATTCATCTATGTTTGGTTGAAAAATTTGGAAAATTTTCGATTGGAGGCTTTTTGGTTCGTGCTGTGAAAGTTGGCTTCTCCGTTGTTCGAATTCGGGAAAGCTTACTAGGTTTTCTTCTTTTAAATTCTTGTATATTCTTGGATTGGAATAGGCAAAAAGGGTTGTTATATTCTGTTGGTATTACGCTGCAAAATCTTGACTTGGTACCTACATGCACAATAGAAAATGAAAACATTAATGTCCATTTTGATTGAATTATTGTGAAATAAATAAGAAAAGGAGAAAAAAATAAGCATTGTGGCTCTAGCTACGGATTTATGTATTCTTCCGGAAATGTTTTGAGTTGTAACATCTTGTATAAGTTTTACTGTGAAAACGGTGTTCACTGCAGATCTATTATTGTTGTCACTTCCTTGACCATGCTCTCCTTTAGAATCTTATATCGATTGTTTCTACCCTGTTGCATGTCTATTTTACCTCGGAGCGCATGTAATTTAGTTCATGGGCTTGTCACTGATCATCTTTCTCTTTGTTATCGCCTAGTTGCTTTGCCAAGCCTGGTGTGCGGTGTTACGAATTCGATGATATGAACTTACCCTTTTATTCCTTGCATGTGTCGCTTCCTGTATGAGATTTAGTAAGGCTATTATGTTGTTTTTTTGTTTTGAACAAGCTTGGACCTGGTTCTGTGTGTTCCTCTTTTTTTTACATTCATAAGGTTGCATTTGAAATTAAACCTTTTGGTGTTAATGTTGGCGACGATTTCTATTTTTGTGGCTGTGTTTTCTTTTAAAGTCGAATTTCCTACGCATATTTAGCCCTGATACTTGTTTGTGTCTGAGTTTTATATCTGGTATCTGTTCGTTAGTATCTGGTACTTAACCTTATGCGTGGTATGCAAGGAGGATGGTCAGATTACATTTTTTATACTTATATCTCAGTTGTCTCGCATAGGGTTGCGTTTGATTATGGTTCTTTCTTTTTCCTCAGATTTGAAGTATGTTTCAATTTAGTCTCTGAAGTCAAATCTCTGATCCATGCGTTCAATATTTATGAATCTATTTTGACTAGAATCATCGATGAAATTCCCTTAATAAATATGTTTGTGGTTGAGTATATATAGATATATCCTTTGTTTGTATTTATTTTCTTTTATGAAAAGATTCATTGATATCGATGAAATCGTACGAGAATGTAAAGATTGAGTCCATCGAAATCATGCTCTATTTAAACCGCATGTTTACCATTTTTGCATGTTAGAATTGTCATTTAGAAAAGTGGAGTTACCCGCACTTTTGTGTCTCCGAGGGCGGTGAGGAATGTCGTATTCTGTGTCTTGAGTTCATTGATTTTGTTTGGGCATTTCGACCTTTTGTCCGAGTCTACTCTATTATTTACTTTCTTCTCAGGCTTTGACAATATCATTCCATTAACCTATTCCTTATCTATACTATATTTTCTTGAACGTTTGTTCTGTGTGCTTCTTTAGCATGCAACTGATTACCTTTTTGTTATGTCGATATTTAACTTATCCTCTTCACAGCTGGGTTAGTAGGATTTCAAGTTAACTACAGTAGTATTTAGAAAGAGCATGCACATTTATGAAATTATGCCTGTCGCGTGACTTAGTGGATAACCGAACTTCAGTTATTTTGTGTCTTCATTTTCCTTCCACGTAAAGTGCTTGTATCACATTTTCTGAAATTAAAGAATAGATGTATCAATAAAGTAAATTGGACTATTTGAAATGTTTGTGGCTTATGAGGGAAATAAAAGGTAAATTATTCGACAGGAGAATGTGTTAGTATGAATCACGAATTTGTATATTTACTTAGTTAATATGTATGACTGGTTAATATCTACACAAGGTTTATATATATAGTTGGTTATTAATTAGCATTGGCATTGGTATTTAGATATTTATATATTTATTTTAAGGTTTCAAAAAAATGGTAAAATATATGCATTTATAGATTTAGATTTGGATAATAGTTATAATGAGTATATGTGATTTTAGTTAAATGAGTCTTTAAATGTTCAATTTTATTAATTATAGTTATTGATTTAAATATTATCTTGTGTCATCAAATTTATTGCCTTCTTGATCAATGAGTTTATAATGCAATAAAAAGACATGTATGATTTAAAATCATGAATGAAACTTGTCAATCTTATTTAAATGCTATTTGTTGGCATGTACAATACTAAGTGTGTTGGATGGTTATTTTGTGGAAAACCGTATATGCTTTGTTATCATTGAATTTTAAGGGTTTTCTTTTGGGGGTTGAGATTTCTCTTTTAATCATCCAGAGGCATAGTTTAGTATTTTGTATTTCTAAAAGGGATACTTGTTATCATCGTCTTGTATGAATTGGCCTTGAATTTTCCATGCATGTTGTATAGTTTGTGGCGGTTATTGTAATATCATGGTATCTTTTGATGGGTCTATGTGAATGGATGTTTTCATGTTGAATGGCTATGTGTCATTTTTTTCAGTGAGTTGTGCCTAGGAGGAGTGACTTCTGTTAGGGGCCGAACCTGAAAGTGGTTGCATGGGTAACCTCTTAGAAGTGTATTAACCAATGATAACTAAATTAAGCTTTTAGGGGATTGGGTAGTTAATATTTAACCATTCAGATAATATTTGCATCGCCTTGTACTTTAATGCTTGTTTAGGCTAAAGTATTTTGAGATGGCTTGGAATGGCTAATCAAACACTTTGTCTTTTTTGAGAAGTGTTTCGATGCCACATAAGTTTGTATAAGGGCTGAAAGTTGTTAGAGGTTGCTAGGGTAACTCTGGTAGAGGTTCGGTAACCTATGAAGACTATCCAGGGTAACCTATTACATTTATCTGATGACACTCCTATCCTTGTACATTTATTGGGTCTTTTGTGTAGAGTCACTTGTGATTATACCATTGCCTCTAGGAGTATGTCAGTTGTCATGTGGTTGTGATTTCATCATGTTGTCATTTGTTTATCGACCATGTGTTGTTTTTTATCTCTTTTGATGTATGTTTGACGTGAGGACCTATTACTATCTCCTAGCATGGGGGGTGGGCTTTCGAGCTCCACACGATTGGGAGGAATGTGCTTTTTCTTCCATTGGGTCCCCTTGTAGGTGATATTGTTTGAGATGAGTTTGTTCTTGACAGGTTCCTAGATGCACATTGTTCATGAAGTTGATCGTTGGATGCGCTCATGGACTTGGTCATCAGCTATTCTTATTCATATTCTTTATTGTACTCACTCATGATGTTACATGAGGTTTCATTGTATTACTACTTGTGATGTATCAAGATTTTTCACAATCTCATTTGATTATAATAGAGCTTGTATTGAAACTCTTACTGATAATGTATCTTTTTATGGTTTACTCCCATGATATTGTTTATGGTTCTTGATGAGTTGTACTTATTGTTTTACTTTAGTAGCATTGTTGTGGAACCTGAGAATGTTCTTGTTAGGTTGATGTTCACATGTTGTTATTAATGTTTAAAAAAAAAAAAAAAATCGGTTGTTTAGAGTTGTGACGTGTCGTTCCTTGGGTTCCACGACAGGGCGTTACAACCCTATTGACAAATTCATGGTTTTTATAGAAGCTATACCAATTACTAATAGAGTGATGAAGTCACATAGAAATAAACTAATGAAGTGAGTTACAGGTTGTTGTAAAAGTCACAAGAAAGCTTGTTGACAAAGATGAAATTATGTTTTCCTTTGCTACTAAAGTCAAGTTGGAATGTTTTTTCACCCTTAAACTCCTTTAAACATGCCGAAAGCCCACATGCCAAGCGAAAATTATTCTAAACCCACTTTGTTCTATTTTTGTGATACAAGATTTCTCATTGACCTGGATACTCTTATATTAAAAAGTTCACTCCTTTGTGGGTTGATTTCATGCTACATGGACTTGATCCTTGATGTACAATCTTGATTTGATATAGAGTAGACTCTTCTATATCTAATTTTCTATATTCTCCACTACATACTATTTTTTAAGGATTGGTATTATTTAAGAATACCTTAGGGAGATTGTTACATCATGGTGGAAAAGTTCTCTTGGATTAGTTCCCTCTTAATTAAATTGAAAATTTATGGTCAGGATAATGATTGACAAACAACATACAAGCATACAAGTGATCTAGATGTTGACTTTGATGCAAATTACTATCCTTTTAAAGATCTAAATCAAAATCTTCCTATTGAATATTGGACTTATATGATTTAGGGTTTTGAATGATGATTTAATATGTTTTAAATCTTAAATGAATTCATTCAAATACTAAGAAAATGAATCATCACAAGAAATATGTATTCAATTGGATCTCAATGGCTATGAGGAAAGAGTGGGAGCAAACAATTTGGATTTTAAATATTGAGATTATGGGTTAGAACCATGTCATGTGGGATTAATCCCACATGTATAAATGACCTAGGTTGGGGAATGCTATTTTGGGAATCAAGGTTAATAAATTATGTGAATATATGGAGATAAGTGTAGATAGTGTAGGGATAATGATGGATGTATGGAAATGTATGTAAGTGACAATGGATAGGGATTGGAGAATAAATTTCACTTGGTAGAAAAATATGCTACATGCCACTACATAATTTTATGTATAAAATATTTCAAAATGGTCCCAAAAGTAAATGGGAATTAGAATGGGTATATAAATTTCACCATAAATTTTTCCCCCACTTTGAGGTGCATGTGAATCATATAATTATCATATATTTTAAAGTAAGTGAGACGTCAAAAATATTCTTGTTAAAGTAAATATTTAGATATACAAATTAGATTGGGGCCATGTAATGTAACAAACCTAACTAGATATCTTCATGTGTGTTCATACTCAACATTCATGATTTGTAAGAGGCTACTTGTACCAAATAAAAAGTGAATAATGAGTAGAGTATTTCTCAAGGGGAATATTTTACAATCATAAATTTCTTTAACTATCCATGAAAATAAGAATGTAGAAGTGGGGTTCAGTAAAATTTTCCTATGCCAAAAAGTGGTGTGGTATATTGGGCACTACCACATATAAATGTGATTAAAATATGGAATATGACGTATTTCTATGTCATGAAATCAAGCTCCATATATACATTGTAATGATCCTCTATATTAGTACCTATAATTATTTGCAAGCTCAATTAAGGAGTGTTAGTGAAAGGGCCCTCTCTTTAATTTTTTGCATCCACCAAATGTAAAAAATTGAAGGAGAGGGAAAATAGTACATGAAAATTAAATGTAAGCTAATAATATAATATTATAATAATTTAGAATAGTGAGTTTCATGAATACATCATGTAACAAGAAATCAAGGCATAGGATGATCCATATTTATAATTATAGTCATAATTCTAACAACTCACTAATTATATATTCTAGAGATCAAATCCCTTCTCAACTCTTGACTATTTAAAATTAAAAATGGTTGAAAGAATTAAATTGGAAAATAATATAACACACACAAGACCAAAACATCTGACAAGATAGTTTTCCTCTAGAGAAAAGGTAATATGGGTGAAAAATCTAAGTAGGATATGCCTTCAACATCTCATTACTAATGAATTCTAATACAATGATTACAATTCCATAATAATGGTCTTTTAGGAATGATATAATTTATAAAATGCACCCCCTTGTCTCTTCTCTATTACCACAACCAAAAAACTTTTTAAATCCTTATCTTCTATCTATATTTGATATAAGAGTCACCTTTTCAGTTAACCAAACTTGTCAATGGTCTCAAATATTCCTTTTTATATCCCCTTCACTAACAATTAAAATTACCAAAATAAATGATTTCTGTGGTAGATGGATGATTGAAAATTTATAATTATCCAACCATTCAATAAAGCCATTGAATCACTTGCCTTTTCTGTTTAACAATCACTAACAAGAGACTAACATCAATAATCACAACCTAATTTAACAATTACCCTAAAAATTGTCTAATTATTTTGTACCTCACTACCCTAAATTAATCCACACAACCAAATAATAAAAAACACAACATTTTCATAATTCAATGGATGGTCAAATACCCAGATTATTATTTTTCCACTTCTATAAACTTTAGAAACATCTTGGCCACTCTTTAGCAACTTGTGTGAAACCTCTCTTTTATGCTTTATTAACCACCTTCACTCTTGTGTATCCATATGCCCCAACCTTCAACACTTTGTTACCCACATAATGGGATCTATAACAATTGAATCTCTTGTGTAGCTAAAACGAACCTTTGTAGTCACTATGAACTTTGTTAGCCTTGAAAGGATACTTTTCAACAACACGTCATCACTTTATCTAGCTCATCTAGAAATGAATAACTATTTTTAAAAAAATGCTTCCTTTGAAATGAAGCTATCTATTTGGATGAAAGGGTGGATAGGATGTCATTTTATCGAGATAAATTCTACTTCTTCAATTTTCCATCATGGGTTGGGGGATCTTCATTGAGAAACTAGGGGTGGGGAAGCCTGATAAATAATAATAGTTTTTTGAAATATCTAAATTTGTGTCACTAATGGTTCTCAAGAGATATTTTCCTCACTAGATATCTCTACATGAAGAGAGACAACAAATTTACCCATGCATGAAGGTTTTGAAACTCTACTTTAGGTTTTCAAGGACTAACCCCTGAGATACTTAGACAAGGGGCTATTATTACCAAGGTTTTTGGCTTTGTGACTCACACTGTAAGCCAACCCTATTATTTTTTCACAAGAGAAAAATACTCAAAATGGGTTTAGTTATATCCATAGAATGAGGAGAAGACAAAGGGCAATCAAGTAGATCTTATGCTTGGAATATTGACATTGATAAAAAAAAATATTTCATGTTTAGATAGAGAAAATGTTGAGTGACTCATATGTCCAATTTGGATGTGCACTATCTCCTTTTAATTTTCTCAATAAACATGATAAAGCCTAAGGGGAGGCTATTTATGTCCAAAAATTATACCATGAAAAGGGTAAACCAAGAAAATTCACCCAAATAGGGACACATAGACCTTTCTCATTAGAGATAAAATATATAATGAATGGTCAGAAAACAAGCAAGGAAGAGAAAAATGAGGGACCATGTTTGAGAATAGCTTCAACATGGTCATTTTCAACAAAATAGGTGGAAAAACCTTTGGTAAGTTTTTGCATGAAATCATGGAAAATCCCATGTAGGAATTGGACCTTGGTGACCTAGTCTTTGATCATGTTTTTAGGGGTGATCCTTCCCAAAAAATATCCTACTAGAGTAAAATTATCTAATTAGTGACATGCATTACCAAAATATAAAATTGGGAGAACCAAATTTAAAGGTGTTTTAGTGGACATACCTAATGGAGCACCTTGATAAAAAAACTCCCTTAGTCTCTTGAGCAAGGGAGTCATTGTCATACATCATTGAACCTTCAAATTTAGAAACAACTACATAGTTATAGAAGGTTAAGAACATTCAAAGGGGTAGGAAAATGCCATAGTTATTGTAGCTTAAAAGGTATGATAACAAATATAGAAAAATAAGGACAACTCCTACTTAAGAAGAAGTAGTATGACATCAAGAGGACACTAATGAAAACCCTAGCCAATAAAGCAAATTTTTGCACTTTAAGTTAAAGTTTTATTTCTAAATTTCTTGTAGAGTATACAATCAAAAATTTATCTTAAAATATTAAATGGAAAAGGTACAACACCAATTTATACATATATATTTTCTAACCATATGTTTCCAAAGTTAAACAATGATACCAAGTGTTACAAATTATCAATTAATCTAATTTTGTATCTACCTTTTTAGTTTTTAACCTATGCATTATTAGCTATTATTTCTATTTTAAAATTTAAAATATTCACAAATGTAATCTATATGGAGTGAGTTTTATTTATTTTATGTTTGACAAAAGTAAAAATATATTGATATTATATGGTATATTTTTAAGAAAATTAGAAATATATGTGTATAAATATAACACTTCTATGCTAATCATTGCACTGAAAAAAAATTAATCAAGGGAGTCCAAAGTGAATGTAAAAAGTACAAGGTATGCAATTTTTATCTTTACATTTATAGAAATATATCAAATAATTTTTGTATGATGGTTATATAAATTAAACGTTATTTAAATAAATTTCTTTCATATATATATATTTTTTCAACATAACATAATTAATAATTATGAGTGTTATAACCATTAATACTACTAACATTAATATATTAAATATATATTTAAAAAATATTGATGTTAGTCTAACTACAAGTATGTTGAATTTATCAAATTAATACAAAAAATATTGAAATTAATATCTCAATATATTTTATTTCAACTACTATATATATTAATACAATACTAATAACTTAAACCGAATAACTCTAAATAATTTATTAGAAGCTATAAACAAATTAACCCAACTCATGCCTTATTCAAATTCATTTGAAAGAAGGTTCAATTTAGATACCTCTACTAGGAATAAAGAAACAACACATTTTGACCATGCAACATGTTTAAAGCTCTTCCTACCTTCTCTCTCACTGGTTTAAGAAAGCCCTATTAAGCAACACACAACCATGTAAGGATTTTAAAAATAATTTCAAAGAGTTTATTAAAAGGCATGCAAACAAATTAATCCAACTTATAAGCTATAATCTAAAGATATACCTCCACTAGAAAATTAAAAAAATAATATGTTTGATCATGCAACATGTGGAAAGCTCTCTCTACCTCCTCTCTTATTGACTAAGACAGTCGTATTAAACAACATAACCATATTAATTCTTTTAAAATACATTAAAAACAAAAGAAACACTAAACAAAATACAACATTGTTAAATTATATATATATATGATTACATTTATTCAATGTTAAAGATATATTATTGACTAATAAATATAAGATAATTATTTATCACATTTTGATAAGAACAAGATTACTATTGATTAATAGATCATTCAAGAAAGATATTTAAATAAAATATTTTTATATTAAATAATATCAAAATTACAATTAAAAATAATTATAAAAAAATGAAAACATTAATATAAGACAAAATAAACATTTAAGAATTAAAGATTAACATGCAAAATAACTGATCATAATCACATATACTTATGCATTAAAAAAGACTATAAAATTTATAATATCATTAACAGTAGCCAATAGAGAATATCTTTACATTTAAGATTACTCTAAACTTAATGTCCTGGAATATAAAAAAATCAGTGGATATGTCAGATGGGCGATCACAATCACTGCACTTTCTGCCATGTCCAAAAACACCATGTGCTCGCCACTTCATCAACTGATATGATATGAGGAAAACGATAGATACTCACTGCTCACCACTGTGCATGTTTGCATGCAACAACAAGACGTCATAAAGACAAACAGTGAGCATATATATAATGTGTATATTCACTGCTCACCACTGTGCAGTTGTATGCAACAACAAGATGCCATAAAGACAAACAGTGGGCATATATATAATGTGTATATGCGACCCCAAAGGACAGACCTGTGAGTGCCAGCTTTTAGTTGGTAGCTGAATCTTGAGATTGGTTCATGACACGTAGATTTCCAAAATATATCTGCCAACATGCGAGACAAAATGCAACTGTTCTTCACTTGTGATGTCACTTTGGTTGGCAACTGAAGAAACCAGAGCAAAAGCAAACTTTATACGGTGGGACAAATGTTCATTAGCTAAATTGTTTTCGTCTCTTGATTGATCTAACAATTGAAACGTGTATGGGTAATGACAAATCAATCAAAGCCTGATTTGGACTCCATTACAAAAGCATCTTTTGTTCTCAGTTTTCTGTCTCGTCAAATAAATTCACAAATATCACATGACTCTCTCATGCTGGAGTTTCATGTAATTTTGATTTGGGAATCAAAACGGTTTTAGAAAAATTTACCATCAATAATTCATCATCAGAAAATTCATTGTCAATAATTCACCGTCAGATAATTCGTCATAACAAATTCATCTCGTGGAAAATTCACCACCAGCAATTTATTGTGATGGATAATTCATCACATATACAATTAGAAAATTTGATTTATGATAATAAAAATGAAAACATTTTTCATTATAGTTTATTTTATTCTATTAAACCAATTATACAAAAATATCAGTCATCTCTATTATTAATGTGGTCAAAATTATTCTTTTGCTAAAAAAATCTCAATGTGTTTGAATTATATATTAAAAAATGTTAATGCTTGGTGGTGAATTATCCAGTGGTGAATTGTTGGCAGTGAATTTGTTTGAAGCCGATCAAAACATATCAGTTGTATTTGAGTCTTCTATGTTCAATTAAGTATTTTGTAAGTAGTCTATGTGAAGGAATATGAGATTTCTTTAGGTTTAGTCTATGTTAATTCACATGTGCTTTTATGATATATATATATACGATTAGTTTAGATTATTTAAATTAAAAAAGGTAATTGGAAAATAAAAGTATTGGTTTATTGTAATGATCTTTATTCATGACATGTAAAAGAACTTTTTTCTTAATTTTAGGTTAGGAATAAAATGTATTATGTTGTTTTTTATTAAGAAGGTAGAATATGTTTTGAAAGGTTGTGAAACCCTTTACATTAATCAAAGAAACAACAAAAGCATAACCAAAATATAGGAAAATATTAACAATCACAAATACCAACTAAACAACCAACAACACAAACAACTTAATACACTACACATAGAAAGAAGAAAGCAAGATAAAACCCCAATTACATATGCTTGAGAATTTCCATAGCCTCTAATTTTTGCTAGTAGAAATTCTCATGTAGCTTGACAAAATCCATGAGGTTCTTATTCTCCTCCTTGCATACATTTTCTTCTTGATGGCTCTAGTTCTAGTGTTGGGACCAACCTTCTAAATCTTTTCCATAGGCACAACTTTGTCATCGACAACATGAATAACATGACCCTCATGTAGGTCCTTCAACTTGCAAGTAAAGATTTTGATACTAGTAGTGTTGTTATGAATGGTTCATAAGTAACTTTGACAACTGTGTCACCAAAAATTGTAGCCTATGACACTTTTCATTCATTTGGACCCTTGCCTATGGATTTTGAACCTTTTTGAACCTCTTTCTACCCCTTTTCCAAGCCTTGTGCCAAAGTGTTGTAAAAAATATTCATGCTTTCCTAGCATTGTCATCACTAAATCAACCCTTTCTTATGCCATAATGACCCCTTAATACACAAATAAGTCATATCTCAGTGTGTTTTGTGAGACAATCCTGACAAGCAATAATAATCACACTTTAATCCCTAAAAACCAATGAAAATGGCCAAGGTGGACTAGGTCGCCACCTTGGGCAACTTAGTCCCATGTGGCATAAAATTAAATTTTAACTTAATATTCTTTCGAGATTTTGTCTCTAAAACCCTAAGGTCAGCCTGTATAGTGTTATTTCAGGAAAATTAGGGCATAACTTGTATAAATAAGCCTAAAACCCCTAATTTCTCATTAGACACACTCATTGTTCACAACTCCTCATCTCTCACCTCCCCTTCTTCTCAAGCAAGCTAGGGTTTGAGTAGTCTAAGTCAACAAGACATCCCTCAAGAAGCATAAAAAGGTTGAATCCTCCATTGCTGCAACTCAAGATCAAACATCATGGCAAGGTAAACTCAATTGTTTCATGGTTCTTTACATTTCTATCTTCATTTGGTTTAATCACTCAAAAGGGGCTTGACCAAGGTAAGCCCCCATAACCTAACATTCAACATTTATTTCTCTCTTTGTGTGATTTGCAGGTCTTGTACGAAGATTTGGCAAAGAACCAAGGTGGAAGAATACTCAAAAACTTGCCCAAGTCCTTCAAGGTTAAAGAAACCCTACTTGAATCTTGGAAGACCTCCATAGACCAAAATCTTCACTTTCAGGACCGGACACCTAGAAGAGTAGAGAACACAGACCTAGGGCTTCATATTCCCTCTTTTGATCTTCAAAAATTCAGAAGAGGACTAGGTTGCCTCTTTGGGTGACCTAGTCCGACTGAATCTATTTTTTAGGGATTTTGGTAGATTTGAATACCCTTTCGGCTAAAACGGGCTTCACACAAATTTCCAGAAAAAGGACTAGGTTTCCTTGATTGGCACAAGTGTCCCTTTCAAATTCTGCATCAAATTCAACAAAATTTCTAGCCTCTACAAGTGTCCAGGTGCACACCTCTTCAATCTTATCCATTTATGTAATAGTTTGTTCATATTTCTTAAGTTATCTTGTACATACTTTCATATCACAATGTGTATTAAAACATAGTTGCATTCTTTAGATTTTACATTCATAGTTAGTTTCTTGTATTCATTTCTAGCATTTAGCCACATTTCACACACATCACAACCCCATATCAACCCCCAATCCAACTCTTTGAATGAACCCTAAAATGAAAAGGTGTGAAAGAGAGTTATTCCACATGTTAGCTTCTAGGTGAAAAACCCTAGAAGCTCATTGGGGAATCCTCTTTCCCTGCATTCTTTTTGGTGGTTTATTTTTGTGAACTTGACATTCTTGCACCCTTCTTTTCTGATTTTGAGTCCATTTTCATCCTAGGTTTGCATTGCATTTCTTCTTGCATTGTTTAACTTGCATTCTAGGGTTTCACATTTTTGCATGCATGAAAGTGTATATATTTTGCATTATTGCATCTCAAATCATTTTCATTCATCCCAAATTTGCACCTACCTTTCTTCTTCTAGTCATCCAACATCATACCCATCCAAAAAGGCTGCAAATTTTTGAAAATACTAAAAAAACCCCTAACTGGGACTAATTCATCATTATGGGTGACCTAGTCCCTTTCTAGATTTTTCACTGTCTGTTACAACACCAAAAACCTCATTTATGTGGTTTCTTAGGCTCCTAGTTTTATATCCTATAAGTTTGGAAAGTTTTGGGAACATAGGTTTTATCCTCCTAGCTCAAAAACAACATTTTAGGATGGTCATTCTTCAAATATTTCATCATTCAATCTGAAAATGCTTCCCTTTCTACAATTCTCCATCACATTCATAAAAGTACTTTTCACTTTTGCATATATAATGTTTATATTCATAAAAAATTGCATTAGTTTGTTAAAAATGATTTTCATTCTAGCATGTACATTATTTACATTCTTAAACCTTAGCATATATTGGATAAAAATGTTTTGTATTATTGCATATGCATTATTTATATTGCTTCAACATTGCATAAAATGGTTACATGTACTTTTTTTTTTTAATTCAGACAATGTTAGTAGCTTACATAACTAGACATGTTGAGAAAACTTCAATATCCCCTCCCTATGAGAATGTTGTAATGGATGAAGAGACAACGTTGGACATTCCTAATGATCATATTAGTTCTTCTCCTAATATCTCTCCCCTTGATGATGAAGATATTTTGTTAGACGAACCAATCAATGAGAGTTATGAGAATCCTAGTAGTTTCTCTCCTATTACCTCTCTTAGTGGACAAGACCTTAAAAGCCAAGACAACACAAACATAGCTAATCATGACAATAACACTTTTTTTTCTCCTCCTATTTCTCCTTGTTGTGAAGAAACTACTTTGATGGTAGAAAATACAATTAGTGAAGGTCATGATACTCCTAGTTGTCCCCCTTCACCTCAACACATCCTTATTGCACAAGAACCTTCAACCATTGATCCTTCCCCTATTAGTGATGAAGCTCTTTTAGAAGAACCAACCTTTGCTTCTCTTGAACCATTCTTTTTTGTTCTCCTAAACACCTTCCTCCTAGGGAGGATATCATGAAAAATGGTAAGGATAACATTGACAATAATAATATTGTATCCTTCGAAGAAAATAAAGAGACACCCTAGGCCTCTCCCTTGCTCAAGGATGTTAATATTATTCAGCCTCAACTCATCCTTTACCCCCCTTCCACCAAACCCAAACCTGAATTTATCATGTACCCACCTAATAATAATGTGTTGCAGCAACCGGGTCATAATACCGTTACTCATACACATTACACCCACAAGAATCCATAACCACAACCATCACCCTCAACTCCTTTACCTTTACCTAATCCTATCTTACCCGTTGCCCCTCACCTCCATTCCCTTCTTAGGGAGTATGACATTGTTGATCAACTAAGGAATACTCCAACAAAAATTTCCTTATGGGATCTTATTCAAGTCTCCCCTCACTACCACAGCATGATGCAAAATTCCCTACAAAAAGTTCCTATCCCTTTTAATGAGCCATCACATGACATAGCAACTATTATTCTAAAACTTAATGCTGACATTATTTTTCACCAAAGTGAGCTCCCTCCTTTGGATGTACAAAAAAAAAATGAAGCTTTCATAATAATCTCTCAATACAAAACAAAAGGGATCAAGATAACTCTTGTAGATACTGGCTCTACTCTTAATGCATGTAGTGTGCACCTTTTGGATAGACTTGGTATTGATAGATCCCACATCACACATGATTCTCTCTCTATCAGAGGATTTGACAATGTCACTAAGAAACTGCTCGGTATGATCACTATCCCTCTTATAGTTGGAATGGCCACATTGGATGCAAAAATCCATGTTATGGCTCATTAACTTTCATACAATCTTGTCTTAGGTAGGTCGTGGATTTATGCTATGAATGGAGTGCCTTCCATTCTTCATCGAAAGATGAAGTACATCTATAACAACAAATTGTACACACTTGATGCCAATCCTAAACCTAATAGTTGCTTACACATTGACAAATCCAAAGAGAATCACTTCAACACCTTAACACCAACCACCCAAGTGGAACCTGTACAACAAGAATCCCTATCTGATGATTGGGGTTCATTAGACTTCACCCCTTCCTTACTAGGAGACACCAAGATCACCAATACAAACTCCAACAAGGGAAACATAGTCTTGTCAACACAAGACTTGGCTGATCCTTCGAAAGCCTCTACCTCAACCACTTCAACCAATGAAGCACATAAAAAAACCTCACCCAATCCAAAAAAGATGAAAAATCTCTATGGAAAAGGTTATGAGCTTATGAAACAACTTGGCTATAGTGGAAAAGGTTGTGGTGCTAACGAAAAAGTTATCCACAACCCTATCGAGCCTAACACACCAACATCCAACCATGGTCTTGGTTATTTTCCTTTAATCGAAATTACCAAGCCTTCCCTTCACACCAACCCTATCCCTCACCACCCTTCTAACCCAAACTCAGAAAGTTATCCTTTGAACCTACCAAAAGACTCTTTGCTTAACACCAATGTCATCTTGCAATCCACTACTAATTCGGATTTTACACACTCCTCCAAAGGAGTATACACAATCTCCCAATCTCTAGCACCTTGCAAAGGTATGACATCTTATATTAAGCAAGAAACTTCCTTTGTCACCCACTAAAGGATCACCTTCTACCCTTGATCAAGAGAGTATCTTGTTGAGACTCCTCGAGGACCACTTACTCTCCCTTCCTCCTAGAACTTGAAAGAAATGTTTCAAAAAACATTCATTTTGTGCTTACCACTGAGTTCATGGTCATCACACTAATGCATGTAAGGCCTTGAGTAAAAAAGTTCGACATCTTAAGGATTTTGGTGTTCTTCCTTATGTGGGGGCACCTCACTCCTCTAATTGATACCAATTTTCACTCTACCTTGCATATCACTCTATCCTTTCGACTCACTCTTGTCCTACACTAAGTGGGGGCAAGAGGTTAGTTAGCCTTCTCCCTCAAATGTCACATTTCATTTTCTCTTTTGACTTGTCATTAACCTTTCATGAACATATACGAGCAAGCTTGGGATGTGGATGACTTGTCTTAAGATTGACTCGCATGTGACATACACTTCTTTCATGTTGCAACTTCTTGGAAACATATGACTCAACATAGGGCTTTTTGAACAAGCTCTCATGTCCTCTTCCTCCTCTTCTAGTTTAAAAAAATTTCTCAGAGAATGGTGTGCAACAATTCCTTTAAAGTGGGGGCATACATCACCCCTCATATTTTCATTGTGTGATCTTATTTTTCTTGCGATTCCTTCTCTTAGAAACATTACACACAATGTTGCTCAGGATGAGAGATCTGCATTTTTCCTCATTTGCATACAAGATGAGCGCTTGCCTCTCTTGGATACAATATGAGTACATTTCACTTTTCCTCTCTTGGTGATATTACACATAATATTTCTTAAGTTGAGACATCGCATGAACAAAGAAAAATCCCTTTGAACACAATCATTTCAAAACATCATTTCCTTTTGTGGTGCCTTATCAAAGTTATCATGAGGTATAACTTTGATATGGTTAAGCAGGAAGCCCAACCAATGGCATGAATTTCCCATAGCCACCCTTTGGGACAACTCACCCCATGGATGACCTGATGTTCTGTGGCCCCAGAGTGATCAAATCTTCTTTTGGGACAAATTGCCTAGATCTAATCCACAACTAGCTAGACAAATGGTCGAAGCTTGATCCAAGCCTTTCCTTATTATCTTCATTTTAGTTCTTGTCATTGTATGATCATGCATCTCGTCTTACTGCAATGCATTCACCCTTGGATGTGTCTTCTTTAGTTGATGTCGATTTGACTTAGAGTCTCAAATCCTTGTGGGCTTGACCATCATCTTCTTCTTCTTTCCCATTCTTCACCATTTCCATTTGGATACTTTAGTGTGAGTTTGAAGCAACTTCATCCTCTCACTAATGTGGGGGCTAAATGTGTCACCAAAATGTGTAGCCTATGACACTTTTCACTCATTTGAACCCTTTCCTATGGATTTTGAACCTTTTTTAACCTCTTTCAACCCCTTTTCCAAGCCTTGTGCCAAAGTGTTGTAAGGTGTTGTAAAACATTTTCATGATTTCCTAGGCTTGTCATCACTAAATCAACACTTTCTTATGCCATAATGACCCCTTAATACACATATAGGTCATATCTCAGTGTGTTTTGTGAGACAATCCTGACAAGCAATAATAATCACACTTTGATCCCCGAAAACCAATGAAAATGGCCTAGGTGGACTAGGTCACCACCTTGGGCGACCTAGTCCCATGTGGCATAAAATTAAATTTTAACTTAATCTTCTTTCGGGATTTTGTCTCTAGAACCCTAAGGTCGGCCTGTATGGTGTTATTTCAAGAAAATTAGGGCATAAATTGTATAAATAAGCCTAAAAACCCTAATTTCTCATTAGACATACTCATTGTTCACAACTCCTCATCTCTCACCTCCCCTTCTTCTCAAGCAAGCTAGGGTTTGAGTAGTCTAAGTCAACAAGACATCCCTCAAGAAGCATAAAAAGGTTGAATCCTCCATTGCTGCAACTCAAGATCAAACATCATGGCAAGGTAAACTCGATTGTTTCATGGTTCTTTACATTTATATCTTCATTTGGTTTAATTACTCAAAAGGGGCTTGACCAAAGAAAGCCCCCATACCCTAACATTCAACATTTCTTTCTCTCTTTGTGTGATTTGCAGGTCTTGTAGGCAGATTTGGCAAAGAACCAAGGTGGAAGAATACTCAACAACTTTCCCAAGTCCTTCACTCAAAGTTTGGAAGACCTCCACATACTAGAATCTTCACTTTCAGGACTAGATACCTGAAGGAGCATAGAACACAGACCTAGGGCTTTAGATTCCCTCTTTTGATCTTCAAAAATTTAGAAGAGGACTAAGTCGCCACTTTGGGAGACCTAGTCCCACTGAATCTATTTTTCATGGATTTTGGTAGATTTGAATACCCTTTTGGCTGAAACAGGCTCCAGAAAATTTTTCTAGGAAAAGGACTAGGTCACCTAGTTTGGCACAAGTGTCCCTTTTGGATTCTACATCAAATCCAGTAGCATTTCCAGCCTCTACAAGTGTCCAGGTGCAAACCTCTTTAATCTTATCCATTTCTATAATAGTTTTTTCATATTTCTTAGGTTATCTTGTACATACTTTCATATCGCAGGGTGTTGCCACAATAGTGGTTTACACTTTTTGGGAGCTCCTGATTTTTGCTAAACTCACATATTTTTAGAAAATATAATGATTTAAGCCTTGAAAATTTCCTTTTAAAGGATTCCAATTGAAGAGGGTTTGGTCAAACCACATTAGACCAAGCCCCCTTAGATAGAACCCCACTAGTTTTAAACCATACCTATAACGAAGTCTCCTTTACACCTATCAAAATGCTGATAAAAAACCACTTTTGATTTACCTTTTGGGGGATCAAATAAATTCATTTAAAATTTATTTATTGTAAGTATGTAGTCCTTATTATAAGCTTCCAAAATATTATAATTTTTGTGACTAGTGATCTTTAAATCCTCTAAATCATATAAAACAAGATGCAAAACAAGAGGAAAAGAACACTAACAGCTCAACAATTAGCCTAGTTGGATTCAAAACAAAGAAAGATGAAAATAAAAACTGATTATACCTTGTCTTGAATCGATCCTTTGGTTGGCCCTTGATGTAGATGGAAATATGTGCTCGTTGGATGAAAAATCTGATACAAAGTGGTTGAAAATCATTGGAAGATACAAATGACTAAGATGAATGGGGAGTGAATGCAAAAGTATGTGATAAAAGCTTATGGAATGCAAGTATGATGGCTCAAATGTCTTAAGATCATAAATTTGTTACAAAATGCATGAGGTCACTTAAAGCATGTAAGAGGGGGGTATTTATAGAGAAATTTTAATTCTCTAGAGAATTCAATGGCGAGGATTGAGCCACCATGGCCAAGATGGAGGGCTATGGTGAGTTGCGGACTCACAAGCCCTCACATCTTGTCATGTGGAAGATGAAGTGTCACAAGGACACATGAGGTGGAAGATGACATGTGATGGAGGTACTTGCAGTTGCCTTGGCATGTGACTGATGTGACCTCTCAATGATCACATGGGGAAGGAAAAAGCTTTGGGAGAATAAAAGTGGATTTTAAATTCACAATGATTGGGAGTATCCTAAGGATAAGACAAGGTCCTCAAAGGGTAAGTTGAGAAGTACCTTGGATAACACAAGTTGCTTATAATAGAAGGTTCCTAATCCATGTGACTAATGTGACCTCTCAATGATCACATGGGGAAGAGGAGATTCCTTGGAAGAATAAAAATGAATTTTAAATTCACATGACTGGGAATAGAAGGTTCTTGGCTTCATGTGACCTGATGTGACCTCTCAATGATCACATGGGGAAGAGGAGATTCCTTGAAAGAATAAAGGTGGATTTTAAATTCACATGGGGAAGACAAAAAGGAATTAAAAATTCCTTGGGGAATGAGAGAGTTGATTAGACTGACTAATCAATGATTAGAAGAAAATTAGTGTCTAACGAAGATTAAGAGCCAACTTGCACAAGCTGGAGGATGTGACACATCCTAATCAAGAATTAGCCATGTGCACATCTCTAATGATGGGATTAGGAGATGGATTAGGATTAGGGAAAAGGATGTGACATGTGGGGAATTAAATAAATGTCATTTATTTATTTCATTTGATGAAAAGGAGAGTAAAGGGGGTAAGGTATTTAATCATTAACTAAATATCTTAGGGATTAAAGAGGGATTAAGGGTATTAATTAGATAATAGAAATATTACCTAATTAACACGAATAAGAAGATGTTTAGATGAAAAGGGATAAATTTGGACAAATGTAAGTGTCCAAATTTGGATGTCTTCAATTTTAATTAAATTAAATTTGATTATTAAATTTATTTTTTATTTCTTGTGAATGTAGGTTTTTCACTAAAAATCAAGCTCTTTGTTCTGCACATGTGGAAAAATAGTAGATTATCAAAATAAAATTTTGAAAAATATTTTTAGGTTGGGTATTGATGTCCCATCAAAAAAAATAAAAATTAATTTTGATACATATAGAAAAAGTTATGTTGTATACATTCTGCATGTGTCTAAATTGTAATTGGTTTGACTTCGAAACTTGATTAAGGAAAAAATATCTAATTAAACACTATGAAACCAAATGAACTGGTTAGATATCGTAGTTACAAATCTAAATTCAAAAAAAATAAAATTTATCCTTCATACAAAATAAATTATGTTGTATACGGCGAGCATCACTCTTTAAAAATGTTGTTTATTGATAAAAACTAGTTTTTGAAGGAGATAAAAAAAAAAAAAAGTGCAATCTGATTCCAAAAATTTTGAAAAAAAATATATTTAGAATCTTTAGACAAAACTTCACAAATCACTAGTTTGCATCATCTTAAAATTCCTCATAGTTTAGCCGCTATAGGAGCCTGAAAGTGAAGATTTAGTTAAAAAAAATAGTTCAGTGTCCAGTTTGCCCAAAAATTGTAAACCAATATTGTGGGATCACCCCACAATGTGTATTAAAACATAGTTGCATTATTTAGATTTTACATTCATAGTTAGTTTCTTGTATTCATTTCTAGAATTTAGACACATTTCACACACATCACAACCCATATCAATCCCCAATCCAACTCTTTGAATGAACCCTAAAATGAAAAGGTGTGAAAGAGAGCTATTCCACATGTTAGCTTCTAGGTGAAAAACCCTAGAAGCTCATTGGGGAATCCTCTTTCCCTACACTCTTTTTGGTGGTTCAACAACATGCTTAAGATTATCTTTAATTGCCAAGTTGACCATGTTCTCATTTTTTAAAACAAATAAATCTTTCTTAATTTTTTTTATCATAAGAATAAATTCCCATCCCTATATAATGCTAGCATCCTCCTCCTCATGCATATTATTTTGACAACCAATTTTCTTGTGAATAACAACTAATTTTCTATTTACTCGATTGATTTCAATAAAAAATCATTTAGTCATAGTGTGTTGGGAGGTAATGGCTTCCTTAATGGTGGTTAGGATTCTATATAGCTCCTCTCTAGAAGAGGCATTAGCCATGAGAACTAAGAAATCACCAAGGATATTTGAGGTGAGGTATGTGATCCCAAGGAAGGAAACCTCAACTAAAGGCTCAAGAATGGGGGTTTTCCCTAGTATGGTTGCTATTTGATTCTCAACAAGGATATCTACGAAGCCTTTCTCAATCCCTTATTTATGTTGTAAATCTTCTTGTGTCTTAGAATATTCAAGCCACACAATTGTTAATAGATTGGTTAAAATTAAATCTCAATGGATTAAGAGGAAATCCTACTATCTTAGGAGTAGGTTGTCTAATATGAGACCATGATAGAAGGTTAGTAGGTACAAATTCTAAAAAAAATATGGATCTAATAATAAAGTTGAAGCTAATTAGGATTAGTCTAGGTTAATTCATATGTGGTTGTATGATAACAGTTTAGATTGATTAATTAAAAAGTGTAATTGGGAAATAAAAGTATTGAATTATTGTAATGATTTTTGTTCATGGGATGTTAAAGAAGTTTTTTCTTAATTTAAGGTTAGGAATAAAATGTATTCAATTGTTTTTTATTAAGAAGGTAGTGTAGACACTTAAAAATGTCTTGAATGATATCATGCACTCGAATCTGATGTACTAACACCGTTTCATCCTAAAACATATCCTCTTTTCGCTTAATTGATTAAATTATCGCATCTATTTAATTAATTGCATCATTTTCATCTATTAATCTAATTCACCTCCTCTCGTACTAACCTTTCGTCCTATTGAATTGGATAAATCAAATTATTTAATTTAATCCCCAAGTCCTCTTATTTAATTAAATAACCCTAAGCTATTTAATTAAATAACATACCACACCTCCCTTTTTCATTAAATCATTTATTTAATGAATATCATTCAATTCCCCTAATTTGCATAATTGATTTTTTTTTAAATTATCAAATTACTAATTAATCTAATTCTCCAACTTGCAAGGGAATATTCTTTGGGAATACTCCTCCTTTGCATATTCTTCCAAAAATGGAATATTCCTTCCCCTTTGCACATTAAAATTTGGTTTTAATTAGCTAAATGACTAATTTTGCTCCAAAAAGAGAATATTCCCATGGAATAATCTTTCCCTTTGCATCCTCAACCCTTGATGGGAATCCATGATCCATGCCTCCATTTTCCTTCCATTCTAACTGTTGATTGATCCTTTTGATCTTGACCATTAGTTTCATTTTTCCTATTCTATAAATAGAGCTTGCATCTATTGAATAGGGATCCACATTTTTAGAGAAAACTTATGTTGTTGAAACTCATCCATCCATATTTTAATAGTAAACTTATGCTATTAAAATCACTCTCATATTGCATCCATATTTTTTGTTTTAAAGGCATTTTAGGTTAATTTATTGCATCATATTAGCTTAGAGTATCCATTTATGTATTCCATGGCAACTTGGTTGCATCCATTTAGTATATTTTGAAACTAGGGTTTTAATCTTTCAAATCTTGCATACATTTAGAATATCTTTAAACTCACATCGATCATCTTAGCATTCATCATGTTAAAATATCTCTCATCACATTTTATCACACATCTCTCATTGGTTTTGTCAATTCTCTTCAATAGAATCGATCAAAACAAGCTCATTATCCAAGGGATTGGGAAAGGGTCACCATTCCACATCAATGCGACACCACTCCCCCAATAGGATAAGTTTCAATGGATTAGAATAGATGTTTGTGAAGCTTTCATATTTTAATATGTTAGTTTTGGTGTCTTCTTAGCTTAGTTTACATTGAATGATCTTATTAGGACTGATGCATAGTGGCTTAAATACGCTTGGAATCCTCATGGATCAATTGTAGTTAGCCTGTACTACATCGACGGTCACATTTTTGTGCTAGAAGGAGGGCTTGAACTAATCAACTTGATAAATTTCTCTTTAAGTTTTCATTTTGCTTGTATTTATAGATTCAATGACGCTATTAAAGATTCATTGATGCACTTTAGATGTGTTGCTATATAGCGATGCATGTTTAATTTAGTGACACATAATTAATTTCACCATCACCTATATAAATAGCGATATTAGACTCATTTTTAATCTCAACATGAATTTTAATCTAGTGACGCATTTGAAATGGCAACACATTTGATATGGCAACACATTTGACATCATTGTTTACTACAGAGCGACACATCAAGTTTTTCAATAGAGTGACACACTTTCGATATGGC
Organism: Sequoiadendron giganteum; assembly: GCA_007115665.2. Taxonomy (NCBI): domain Eukaryota; kingdom Viridiplantae; phylum Streptophyta; class Pinopsida; order Cupressales; family Cupressaceae; genus Sequoiadendron; species Sequoiadendron giganteum. The sequence continues at coordinate 443,050,257 of CM021105.1, forward strand.
AACACATCTAATGAAATTCAATGACATAATTGATTTTAGCATCATGATTTATTGGTAAACTAAACTGAACTTGAATTTTGACATGTGTTTTAATTTTTTGGTTTTATCTGGTTGCTAACATTCACTAATTTCTCATTTTTTTGTGAGGCTAATTGGTTTTGCAGGTTTGGGCAACAAAATTTGAAGTGAAGGAGCATATCATCATTTGAATATAATTGTAACAAGTGTTTCAACACTTATGGGGCAATTATAACCCATTTATGATGCTTTATTTCACATTTTAGGACCAAACTAGATTTCTTTTGGGTTTCAAATGAACATTCAAATTGGCTAAAATTGAACCCTCACATCATTATGCTTGCTGGTTTAAAATTGAACAAAATAATCTACATAATTCATTTGGTGCTTAAAACAAATTCATTATGCTTGTCAAGGTTAAAATGAACATGTGTCTGATTTGCTTGTGTATGCTTATTGTGTGTATCCCCTCCCCTTATGCTTCATGCGGTCTTGGGTGAAGAGAAACACACAAGTATAGTTTTCTTCTTGGAAGCACCTATCCTCTCCCCTTGTTCCTTTTGGAAAATCTTGGGTGATGAAAAATAATTTTACATTTCAAACATGTGTTACCTTTAGTGGGCCTACCTCCCAACTTGTGAGATGGAACGACCCAAGTGGTACTTTCATTTTGGTCCACTATAGAAATAGTTGGTGTGATGAAATTCATTAACTAGCTGGTGTAGTTAAACTATACCGGTGAAAGTCTCCTCTAGTATCTGTGTGATACTTTAAAAGTATTAAATGTTTTTAAGGGATGGGAGGCCTCTTAATTGAGTGAATTCGCCACATGTATAACACCAATTTATCCTAAAATTATGAATTATGAACCTTGTTATTAGTGGCTCACCATTTCCTCTGAAGTGTATTTTGAAGTAGTGCATTGGAATAGCACTATTCTAAGAAGTTACTTACCATGTTTAGTTTTTGGTTAAGGCAATAAAGAAAATGGGTAAGGGACTCCTTTGCTCGACATGTCAAGAAATTACATTTCTTTGACATAGCTTATTTTTCCATTCCATCTTCATGGATTAATCATCTTTTCGGGGATGATGGTAAGCCTACTAAGAAACACACACCTAAACTAGGATTCTTCATGATTGTGAGTCAGTTTAATACTTACTTTGTTCCAAAAAAATTGCAAAAAAACATGAACAAGTCTTTTCAAAATTTCAAAACCCTTTGGTCTAAGTATGGATACCCTTTTAGAAAACCTTGATATTGATACTTGTCCTAAGGATTTATTCTTAAATACTTCTAAATATTTTATTTTACATCTCAATCCATACTTCCCAAAGTTAACCTAGGTAACTATGCCCCTAACTTCATCCTTTTCACAAAATGAACCTTGTGAGATGAATGATGTTTTTGACATAGGTCCATTAGTTTGAAACTTAAGAAAGGCAACTGTTTGTGGTAAAAAGAAACTCATTTAATCAAGATAAATTGATAAATTGAATACCACATGACCATTTGGCATCCAATTGCTCCAGTTGAATAACCAAACCTTACACCCCCTATCATTCAACCAAAATTTTAACTAATAGAAGGAGAACAAACAAATATAATTAGTAGTTTAAGGAGCTTCACATTTGAAACAAAGGAAACACCAATTCATTGGAGAAACATAGTATACATCTTAGACAAACAAGATGAACAAGCCAATATTGTGGCTGGAAGGCCTATATTACCACCTCCTATCTGGCAATAAATATCATCTTTTTCATGATCTTGTGCTTCTCTAAATGATATCTCAAAAACTAAAAATCCTCAAGAGAAGGTCTACATGCCTCTATTTCAAACTTAGACATCATAGTGCAAAGTATATTTGGAGACATATCTTAAGGAATCACTACAATCGAGATAGATCAATAAGGAGATGTTTTCTACACAATTTCATAGATGAACTAGATCTACATATTTCACAAGAACTTCTTCTTAATCATTGAGTACTTAGGGTTTGAAAACTTTAGAGGTCTAGCATATTTCTCATCACCTTGGTCTTGCAAAACAAAGGTTCACTCTAGGTCAACATTGGATCAAACATTTTATCCATCCCTCATCATATTTCATCCTTCACTCATCAAACTTTTGAACACACCATCACTTTGGACTTAGAAATATATCAATCCAAACCCTAATTTAGCTACTTTGTATGTGAAATGAATCCTTTTCCATGCATTTAGTTAAGTTAGTTATCACTTTTGGACTATTTTATCTTGAAGGTCACAAGTCTACCCTAAAGATTCACGAGTTCATTAACATCCTTTATCCAAACATTAAACTCTAAAGTTCTAGTCAAAAGTGTTGTCCCAAAAAGATTGCAAAGATCTCTCACATCATTCACCTTTTTCATCTCCCATTATCATCATTTCTCCAAAAAGACTTAGAGTGTCCCTTTTACCAATATTTGAGTCAACTAGAGAGTTTAAATATTACAAATATCAACATAACTCTCCCATAGGTGACCCACGATTTACGGTAAAGACAAGATCACAACACAAGAGAATCATGGAAAAAACCAAAACTATATTAACTTTAAGTGATACAAATCCACAAGATTTTCATCCAAGAAGTCACGTTACCCCATCGCAACAACCCTCATGCCTATCAGGACCTTTTGAGGTAGAAGACATTACAAAAAATCCATTCGACTAGCTTACCACAGAAGAAATCCTTGAGTATAAGAAAGAACATCAAGACACAGAAAAAATAACTTTAATCCCCCCATTATTTTCAACACAAGGCTTGACACAAATCTTGACTTCATCTACACTTCCATCAACTCCACTGTAAGGGCTAACTCAAACACATACTCCTAGTCTTGCAACTATTCTTGCTAAGGACTTTGGTCATACTCTACCTTTGGCAAGAAATACACGTGTGGGTACCCTCAACACCAATCCCTCTCAAAACACCACTTGGACACATACCTTTAGTGTTCCTACTATTCCTGAACACCCCCTACATCAACATCAACCACTTAAACTTCATGAATCGATGACCACCTCAACATATTGAGGGTAAACCTCTTCATCCATCCCCATAAGTACCACAAGTGTTCCCAACATCACACACGATAGTGTGGACCAAGTGTCGACAATAGATCCAAAAGGTCTTGTCAATACCCTTATGCAAAACCAGACCTCAATGCAACAAGGGACATCTTCATTGAATCCTCTAATGAGTTCATCCATCCAATTGGTTGTCCAAAACACATCTATCCCATCCACCACCAACCCAAATAAAAACAAAACCTTGGTTACAAATCCCATCAACTAAGGTAATACCTTGGCCACATCCTAAACACAAGGAAATCCCCAAAACATCGGTCAATGGAACCCTTTCAATAAGTGGAATCAAGGTCCTAATGTGCCATTTCCATTACAATACCTAATGGCGCCATCATCATCTTTCCCCTCGGTCCCTCTCATCATGCAAAATAAAATGGGACCTCAAAATTACATTCATCCATCCCAATCCACCATCTTACAAGGAATGTTAAACCAAGGGAACCCCCAACCTCTCATCAACAATATGAAACCCACACAAAACATCAACTCCTGAAACTCATTGTAGATATGCCAAAAACTAACTGATCCTAAATTGCAAGCACATGCCTTAGCTTTACAACAAGCATAATAAGCTTATCATCAAGCCACACAAAAACAAAAACAACAAGTGACCCTAGTAGCACATCAATAACCAAAAGAATCCCTAGAATCACAACAACAACAACAATAAGTAGCCTTAGTATCACATCAACAACATCAATAAAAACAAGTAGCCTTAGTAGTATAACAACAATAGCAAGCCCAACATCAAGCAATAGTAGCCCAATAACAACAACAAGCACACCAAGCAGCCTTAGAAACACAACAAGTAGCTCTAGTAGCCCAACAATAGCAACAAGCCCAAAAACAAGCTGATCAACAATATGCCCAACAACAACAACAACAATAGGGTTTATACTATAACCCTCAAAAAACATCATCAACCCAAAAATGTTAGGAAAATATGCGCCTCCACCAACATCACCATAAAAATATCCCACACCACCATACTCACCATACAACACCCCATCATATCAAAATCCCATCTACAATCCATCTGCCATCCCACAATATGCAATGTATGATCCTCCACCAAACCCACAAGATGATGTAGCATCGCAACTTAAGGCGTTAACACAAAAAAAGTAGGATATTCATATGGGAAAAATGAAGAAGCCCCATACACAACAAAACCTATGCCCATATACCTTTGACCAAAACATCACAATGGTACCATTCCCTCTCGGTTTTGAGGTCTCCAAATTCAATAAATACAAAGGGAGAGGAAGTCCTATGGACCATATCAAAGAGTTTAATATCATGTGTATGGAGGTCACCTACAATGAATCCTATTTGATGTGCTTCTTCCCACGAAGCTTGACATACCTAGCCATTCACTGGTTTTCTCAATTGCGTCTAGGTATCAAAAATTTCCAAGAAATCACCCATAAATTTATAGACCACTTCTCCTTTAACCTTGACATGGACATGAGCATAGAAGAGTTGTACACTCAAAAAAAAAAACAAAGGGGAATTTTTTGCTAATTTCTTGCAACGATGGAGGCAAAGAGCTAGCAAGATAAAGTGGCCTATTCTCGATGAGCAACAAGTGGGGATCATTATAATGAATTTTGATCGAGATATATCCTTACACTTAAAGATGTAGTGCATTACCTCTTATGATGAGCTTGTCCCTAGAGCCCTTAACATCAAAAGAGTTCTAATCTCATAGAGAAATAATCAAGCCTACAAAGACAACCACTCATCAACTAATTCAAATGACAAACCTCATTTCTAGGCTAAGAAACAAATGTGACCAATGATGGCACCATAGATTCTAAGGTAGTCCTAAGTGCTCCTAGGCCAAAAAACAATCAAACAGCTAACGCTCAACCAAAAATACAACAAACAACATCACCTCAAAACATTCAGGTCAATAACACCGAAATGCAACAAAGATGAACTCCCAATAGAAACAACTATCCAAAGCACAAATATACATAGTTTTCAGAACCTATTGAAACTATCAAGAAGAAATTGGTAGAGTCAAAGTTGATAATGCTTCCCAATTTAGAAAATACCAAGAACCAAGGGATAAACCACCCTAGTACAACAAAAATGATTTTGTAACTTTCATAAAATCAAAGGACACAAAACATCAATCTGTATGAGGCTCAAAAATGTTGTCCAAGATCTTATTAATAATGGATACATATTTGTTGAGGTACTAGTTGGTAACTAGGATATCAAGATATACAAGAACCCCATGTCGAATCACAACAAAGGAAACAACAATGGAAAAGGTAAGGATTACACAAACATACAACATGTTTATTCCAATGTAGTCACTTCCTATGATAGCTTCATGGTCATTATCACCATTAAAGGGCCTAGTGTGGAGTGTGGAGTCACCATGTGATATGGAAAAAGTCACCATCAAAGGAGCTCCATCTCAACCTAGGACACAACCTACTTTTCTGACACCAAACCCTAGCAAGTACAATCTCCTAGATCTGCTTAAGAAGACCCCTACATAGATATCTATCTTGGAACTATTGAGGATATCCCCCACACATAGGTAAATCTTAAAGAAGGCTTTATCTACATCATAAATCCTTGAGGATATTGATATAAATCATTTTCAAGCTATGGTAGGCCATATCACTAATCATCTTCTCACCTTCTTGAAACAAGACCTACCATCGCAACCATCTCATAATTGTTCTTTACACCTTCAGGTCATTGTTCATAAGAGCAAGGTTAAAAGAGTCTTAGTACATGGAGGTTTTGGTCTCAACATTTGTACCCTACAACTAATCAATAATTTGGGTATTTAGAAGATGCGATTGAGAAAGCAAAGAGTACAACCATCAAAGCATATGATGATCAAGAACAGGTATCACAACGCATCATCACATTACCCATCTAAGAGGGACCCATCATTGTAGAAATTGCATGCCAAGTATTGGACCTTGATCTCTCCTACAACATCTTGCTTGGTCCACCATGGATCCATGCCCTAAAAGTTGTAGCTTCAGCCTATCACCAATGTTTAAAGTTTCCTTTTGAGAATAGAGAAGTTACCATCCATGGAGATCCTGAGCCCTTTTACTACTGCAAGAACCTCGAGGCCAAGTTTTATAAAATACCCTAGATCCCTAAAAATGATGAATGGCCTACACCGTCTTCCTCATTTTTTGACCCATCATCCCTTTCATCGACCTCAGAAACAAAAACACCCATTGTGCATAACATTCTTGACATCAAAGAAGTGATCCAAGATGATGGTTGTGGAAACTATAAACTAACAAAGGATAATTTTGTGTTGGGGGAGCTGCCTCTTTCTCCCAAATCTCATGTAAAACCCACACCTATCAACAAAGTGTTTGAAACATTAAATATGGTAGCTAAAACCTTCACCAAGTGGGGGATTTGAACAAAGAATATGTCAATGAGGAGGATGTCTCTAAATTTCTCTATCAAGATGAACGACCTATCCCTGTTGTTCCCATGGAAGATGACAACAAAAGATTTTATCTAATGAAGGTATGAGGCTATAACAAGAATGAGAAAATAGGACAAAATGACGATGGTTTTCTAGAACCTATTGTTCCTAAGAAATTTCCAAAGAATATTGGCCTAGGTTGTACTACTAGCAAGGTTACCCTTCTTTGCAAAGGTACTTATGCTAAAAGGGTTGAGGCTTCCTCTTGGTTACTAACATCATGTGATACTACCCTAGATGACTTCCCCCTTGATGTTGCTAAACTATTTGATAATAACTCTCTCTTCATGATATCCACAACATCTTTTACCTCAAATGACTAAAAAAATGAAATAAGCCTAGTATATCCCCAACTAATTGACTGGGACCAACAAGGACCATTGATTCTAGATTTATTTGAAAATGACAAAGCGATCACATAATTCATGGGAATCCATGACAACTTACCATGGGTAGACCACAAAGCTAATTTTGATATAGAGCTAGACATAGGGGCGTACTAGAGGAAGATGATTGAATCCTTCAATCACAAAATGGACAACATGCAAATAACATGTAGATCTTTGATTCAAAACCACACTGCGACACTTTATGATCCTTGTAGACATGGAAAATATACAATTCGATCCGACACACTGGATCTTGATTTACTAATACCCTTTCATCATGAATCATCTCCTTTGCTAGTCATTTAAGCGAATAATTTGTATTTGATTAAATTCATCACTCTTCATCTCTTAATTAAATAAAGCAACTTTATCTAATTAAGTCATCATCTCCTATTAATTAAATAAATCATTTTATTTAATTAATCCCTAAAGTCATCTCATTTAAATTAAATAAATCTTTATTTGGTTTAAATCCAACATCATCCCTCTTTAATTAAATAAATCAAATCTTTATTTAATTAAGTCGTTGATCATTTTCCTCTCATTTTGATTTAAATCAATCCTAAAATCTAAGTCAAAATAGTCAAATCACCTAATCTCTCATTAAATTGATCAAATCTTGATTAATTTAATCTCAATCACTAAAATCCTCTAGAGAATGCAACTTGCACAATAAATCAATTACTTTGATTTATTTAATTACCTATTTTCTTTCAACATGGAATAAAAGGAGGAAAATTCCTTCAAATTTGAATTCAAAATCCAAGTGGATGGGTACTTCCAACAAGGCATTCACTCCTCTTACATGTCCTTGAGCATTGAGCCAAGTGACATGAACTCCATTTCTTTCTCCCTCCAACATGTCACATTCAAATTTCAAATTTGAATCTCATAGCATTTATCATGCACATTGACCAAAATGTGCTCATTCCTCCTCCAATCACATGTGGACAAGTGGCCTTCTCTCATTGGCTGGTCTTTTGTACCACATTGCTCAAATCTTGTTCATTCTTCCAATTTGAAATCTATAAATGAGAGACTCTTCCTCTCATTCTATTATCTAAAACTTGAGCAAACTTACTCTACTCAACTTCATCCTCAATGCAAGATCTTAGCTAGGTTATTGTAGGTTTTCTCAAGAACTCATCTTGCTCTTCATCAACAAGGTGGATCAATCACTCATCAAATCAAAAAGCTTACAAAGGAGTTGGGAAAGGGCTAATTTCAACATATCAATTGGCACCAACTCCCCCATGGGATCAAGAGGTTTCATGCTTAATTAGGATTTCACTTGTCTTTCATGTTTTATTTCTTCATTTTCCTATTTTAAGCTTTGTAAATGGATTTCATGGAAAATCCTTCTTTCATCTTGCATTTTGATCCAATAACATTTTTGTTTGTTGTGTTTGTGTAGGTATGAACAAAGGGTTCACATTTTGGCACTAGAAGGAGGGCATGAACAAATTCTAATCACATTTTTTTGAAAAATCTATGTTTTTCTGTTTCTTTTGCAGGTCTCAGGAAATTGCGCCGCATACAGGCTCGTGACACTATATTGCACCACTCCCGCAGGTGTGGCGCTATATCACACTGCTTCAAATCCAAACTGTGCAGCACTTGCTTACCGCGCCATTTTTTTTTATTTCCAAACTTCACCATGGATCTTCTAGTCCAAACTTCACCACACCTAGTCCCGCGGCACTGTATTACACCATTTTCAGAGGAGCGGCACTATATCACACCAAACTTTTCCTAAACTGCACCACAACCGCTTTCTTGCTCAAATTTTTTCAAAAATCTCCAACTTTGCCGTGGATTTTGAGTTGCAAACCGCACTACCTGTCAAACTCTTCCACAGCCATGCTCTCTATTTCTATAGAGCGTCACACTCAATAAAAAGTGTGGCTCTATAGACTGTCACATCTGTTCCAAACTACGCCGCACCTGCTAACTATGCCACTGAAAAAATAGTCAGAAATTCAAATTATTTTTTTAACATGTGGCTTTCCGTTTTTTAGATTTTTGGATTATTGACCTGTTTGTTGTTTTTGTACTCTTTGGTTTTTATCATCTTGTAGGTTAGGACAAGGAAGAAAGCGAAATGGAAGGTTACATCGAGGCATCATTCCCATCTTATATAAAGTGTTTTTGAACACTATAGTGTTGTTTAACACTCTAGAGAATTCCAAATCTCTTTCAAAGGATTTGTCACCTTTCATGCCTTAGAAAAAACTAATTTTTCTTTTGGGAATTAAGAATAACAACACAAATTTCTTTTTCAAAAGTTTGCAAAAGGGATTAAAAAGAACCTTAGAAACAATCTACTAGATTTGGTTTAAGGTTTAAAAATTGAACAAGGAAACTTCCACATTTAAATTTGGTGCTCTAAAAAGATTCATTTTTCTTTGTGGGATGAAAATGAACAAGTGCTATTTTATTTTGTAATTATTTATTCAAGCTAATATCATCAAAAGGGTGTATGCGCTTCTCTCGCACCTCACGATGACCTTGAGAATCAAAATTTCTTTTGGTGATCTTAAGTTGAATAAAATAATTGCCTCCACATTTCATTTTTTGGAATTAAAATTGAACCAAACATGCGAGGGTGAGCACAGTATATTGCGAGTGTTCTCCCTTTTTTTTTCAACGAAGGTTGATTGAACTGCGAGATATGCTAGCTTTCTATTGTTTATCTTAGAGGGCTTGCCTTGTGGGAAAAATTAATCACCTAAGGGAACGACCCAACCGGGAACACGATAAAGCCAAGCGACTTCCAACCAGTATATAAGTGTGGATTCTCGAGGAAAGTTCAAGAATTGCGAGGATTATTCTGTCGAAAAGGGTAGCAATGGTCTCTCACCGCATGGATAGTGCCCCATGAATAGAATGCCCAAATTAAAACCTCTTGTTTAGAAAAGGCCAAATCCTATCTATTTGTTGGTGCAAAAGGTCATATCCTTTGAAGCCGCCTCATGTTATACATGCGGTTATGTTGTAGAGATGAAAAGTATGCCATGGGAGATTTATGGGTACTGATGCTTGATTGACCGAAGAAGTGAGTGCACTATAAGGGGGAGACTATGTGGTCAAGCATCTAATCATCCACACTGAATATGCATAGCTGGATTCATCCAAGTGGGAACCCAACAAATACTGTCTTTTTAGCCTAGGGTTGTGCATGTTATTGAGACACCTTGCTTGGTTCTAAAACATTGAGAAACAAACATTCACAAAAGCTTTGAAATTTCAAACCCTTTGAGGAAACAAAGATCCTTTAACGAATCTAAGTGCTCTTGCTTTCCCTAGGGATTATATCCTTAGAGGTTTCTAAGTGCTTGGGTTTTATCGCCATTTGTTTCACCAAAGTCCACACTAGGAAATTTTTTTCCCTAATTTCCTTGATTTCCACATAATGGACCTTGTGGGATGAAAATAAAGTAGGACATTAAACATGAAGTTTGAACAATAATCAAGAAAGTTGTTTTGGTAAAAATAACTCACTAAGAAGAGATAAAAACAAATTGGACCTCACATGTGTTGTCTCAAATGATTTCCTGAAAAGTCAAAATTCCAAAACCAAGATTCAAAAGGATTATTCTAAAAGCTCGTGAGGAGCATCTTGAAATGCTTCTTGAAGTTAGAGAAAGATTGGTGTATAATTTATATAAGAAGGCTTCAAATAATAACCCAAGTTTGTATGCATTTTATTATAAACAAAATCTTGAGCTTTTTGAAAGGTTTTCTTTTCTTACATATGAAGTAAAGCATGTTCTATATTACCTTGGTGTTGCAATCCAGTCCTCTTAGGTTCATCTAGGATCAAGTAAAATATTTCATCTATCCCTCAACCATCAAAATCAAATCCCATCTCACCAACAAAATTTTGGGACTTTGGAAAACATCACTTATGCTAGACTTCTAGGAAAAATCAACATCACCTTGTTTGACTTAACACACCTAGTCAAATTATCAATTCTCTTGAGCGAATTTACCCCTAGGATAACACAATTTCCTAGGGTTCACAATTTCATCATCAAAAATCACCTTGTTTGGCTTAACACATCTAGCCAAATTATCATCTTGTGTACACGTTTTCTCTAGGATAACACAACTTCCTAGATTTTACAAGTGAATTATCACTTTGTTTGACTTAACACACTTAGTCAAACTATTCGCAATCAAAATCAAAATAAAAAGAAGTCCTAAAGTCTAGCATTGATCCAAAGTTCCTAAAAATTTCAAACACCCATATCATTCACCCCTCTCATCCTTCATCTCATCATTGGTCCTAAACCCCTCATAGGTCCACAAGGTCAAGAAACAAGAGGAACATGGAATATAAACTTGATTCATCCATCATGAGTAATCCAATTCAACCAAACTATCCAAGTCTCGCAATGCCAATGGATTATCAAAACTCACATTTATACAATGCATACATGAGAACATTATCTCCTACAAACCTCAATGGTACAACAAATGTGAGTTTTCCCAATCTAAATTTTGGAACATCTTTTCCTATGGTAGATTTAAATCAAAGTCAAAACTTACAAATCTGTCAACCAAAAAATCAAGGCATGAGCCTTCCCCCTTTACCAACCATCAATAAACCAAATCCAAGAAACACCCTCTTCATAAACCAAAGCATCATATCAAATCCTCCCATTTTTCCATCGATATCACTACAACAGGTGGCAACCATCCAAGAAACCCCAACAATCAACACCATTCGCAATCCACCACCACCACCACCAAAACACAACATGAAAAATTCATTCTCTATCATGTTGCAAGTCACTCATCAAATGACACTCCAAAACCAACAAGCTGCACAACTAGCTGCTCAGTAAGCACAAGCACAATTAGCCACCCAACAAGCTACACAAGCTACACAAACCGCACAAGATGTGCAAGCGACACAAGAAGCCCAACAAGCACAGGCTCAAGCTCAAGCCCAACACCAAGCTCAACAAGAGCAAGCACAATACCGGTCACAATTGCAAGCAATCCATCAACAAGTGTATTAACAAGTCCTACAAGAGAATCAAGTGCAACAATGAGCATCCCAATTATGAGCCCAACAAAAATATTTGTTGTCACAACAAAATCTAGACCAACAATAATCTTTGTTGGCACATCAACATCAATACCAGCAACAAGCTTTTTTGGAATAACAACAACATGACCATCAAAAAGAATTGTTGGCTCAACAACAAATGCATGAATTACTCCCTCAGAAAATCTTGTAACAAACCCCCACCACAATCATTGAAAATGATGATCAAGATCCTTTGACCAATGATCATGTTGAAAATATCTCTACATCACCTAATGAGTTAGAGGACATATCCCAAGAATTTATTCAAAAGAATGATCAACATCTTTCACCAAGGTCTAGCAATGATCCTTTCCAAAACACATGGACATCCTTTGACCTCATGACATTTGAGCAACATCCTATGCCTAATGAAGATATCCAAGAGCCCTTTATAGGCAATCCATTCTTTGAAATTGACCCATGTCAAGAACTTGATCCAAAGCATGTCGAAAGCCATTCCAAAATCATTCGAGATCAAGAATTTTTATCTCCAAGCTACTCCAATAATATAATGGACACTCTCCTATCTATACAAGATGTCGAAAATGATGATAATATCCATATAGCACATACTCCTCCATCTACCCATGAGATGCTTTGTTTGGATGGACACATAGATGATCTTCATTCAAAACAAGATTCTTATACTCTTGACATCATTACCAAGGAACAAGATTCTCCTACTCTTAACATTTGTACACATGATCAAGATATAAAGAAATGCAGAAACGTATCAGAAATGGGTCATGAAGAAGGCTTATACAAAATCTGTGAATTAGAAACATCATGTGAAATCATATCAAGAATGAATCATGAGGAATACTTTTACGAGGATAGTGAATCATCAATACCTCTCGAAGAACCATTAAAATCTAATATTTCACAAGATCAAGCCAAAGAGATCAATCAGGGGGTTATCTCAAAGATAGAGGATCCTATCACTTATAAACTTGGATCACTTACCTTTCTTAGAGAAAAATACCTCATCAATAAGGAAGTTGTCACTTTTGAAGATCCACCACAGAGCAGAGAAGGAGTAGCACCTTGACTCCAGGGTAAATCATATCATGTTGCACTTAAAATGTTTCAACAGATGAATTATCAAGGAAGAGGATTAGGCCTACATGAACAAGGTGTCCTAGAACCAGTGCATATTGTTGGAAATCCTAAACATCAAGGCCTTGGTTATTCGATAATCAAGGGATATAAACAAATCAGTGATACCTCTATAAAACTGGGGGCAACTTTGTCTCAAGAAAACATCAACATAGGGAGCACGAAGAATATTTATGATGAAAGCAATGCCAATACTACAGCCATCCATGTCATGAATCTTCATTCACCCATCACCCCATCCACAAATTGGGACCAACATCAAAAGAAAGATTTGAATCGAAGCATGAAGAATGTCATCAAAGCAAAAGAAGCTAAGAAGCATGAAGGACAAATCAAATACAAGTGGATACCAAATAATACAAATAAGTACTATCCCTATCAAACTCCATTAGTCAAAGAAACAATGGGGAAAAATCAAAAAGGGAAAAGTATCCATCAAAAATGTCCACAAAGGGAAAAGCATGCTTCTCAAGTGACATAAAAAGTATATCAAGTAATTGGTTGTAATTCCATGCACACTTCCATATCCATCCATAATTGCTCATCTTCCCAAGTTTGGAGAGTTAAAGGTTCCAAACTATCAACTAATCCATCTTTTCTTCCTAAACACACTCCACCATCCATCCCTCCATGCATAATATCCAATTCTCACATTGACCATGTGTTGGCAACAACCCTTCATCATAAGGATTTAGAAGGAATTCTATCACAATGTGCGCACAAAGATGGAGTTAACTCTGGTATCAGCAAAGAAGATTAGGGATCTCAAAAGTTGCATTCAAGTGCACATATCTTGGCAAAGAAACTTCTTTGAGCAAGATACCGATGGAAAATTATAATAGAAGTATCTACATCGACACCACCAAGTGGTTCAACATGAGCTTAAAATATTTTGCAAAAAAAAATCCAAAAAAATTAGAAAAAGGATTGAAAATAGTAAAGAAAAAAATCGTCCTCTAGTGAAAATTGCATGGGCGATGCTTTGGGAAAGTACCATGATGAAAACCTGGCAAACAGGTGTCATATGTAGAATTTGTTAGGGTAAAGGTCTTAACTTAATTATGTTGATTAAGTTACCTTTATTCCCTTCTTAAGATTTCATGTTAGTTTGCATAAAGTGACATTTAATAATTATATTAATTATTAAATGTTATCCTATTAGGGCTTCTATTAGGGTTTTTCCTATTAGGGTTTTATTAGGGTTTGCATGATCTCCTTTTTATAAGGATTGATCCCATTATATTTCATATAAATTCATTCTCTCATTCTCTCTGATATATACATTTTCAGTTTTCAGAGAACCCTTGCTTGCTTGTCTCCATCTCTTCTTTTGTGACAGGTTATTTGCATGCAGGTGATCTTTGGGATTTGTGGTGTTGTATTTTATCAACTCCTACAGAATCAAGCATTTGTGTGTGCCAGTTCAGTTGAAAGCATCTTATCACATCCATAATAAATCCAACATTCCCTCCATCTTATCCATAAAAAATTCGTTCATCCATGAACCATTTATCCCATCCATTTTCATATGTCTGCATCCATAATCCAAGTTACCTTGATCTTGATAAAATTTTGGTTCACACTTTACACTTGTTTATGGTGAACATATTGACATGGGTCATTTTCATTGATCCTATCCTACCCAAAGCTATCTGAGCCATGAAGCACTATCCAAATGAGAATTCCTCTATTTGAACCCCTTATCTTATCACAAGATAATCCCTGGCATCCTTTGCATGTTTATCATACCCATCCATCCATCCATTTATCCAAGCATCCACCCATAGCATTCCATACATTACTAGACACTGGGGGTAGATATTTTCATCTTGCTTCGGTAATAAATATTGATCTATATCCTCCAACTTATGTGGTGATCTAAACATTGGAAAATGTGAAATCAAATTAACCAAGCATTTGTAGAAAAAAGGCCAAAATCCAAACCACTAGCCCATGGCATATTTTGACAAGATGATGTTCTTTACAATCCATATCAGTTGCATCTAATGTGTATTTCAATGTCACATCAAATCATTCAAACAAATTTTGTTCCAAGCCAAGCTTCCAAATCGTGATCAATCAAATCCAATCAATTATCACCTTGTTTAACTTAACACACTTAGTCAAACCACCCTCTTGTGCATGAGTTTACTCTAGGATAACACAACTTCCTAGAGTTTACAAGTGCATTATCATCTTATTTGACTTAACACACTTAGTCAAATTATCCAATCCATCATCAAATTGTTTAACTTAACACACTTAGTCAAACTACCCTCTCCTATATGAGTTTACTCTAGGATAACACAACTTCCTAGAGTTTACGAGTGCATTATCACTTTTGTTTGACTTTACACACTTAGTCAAAATATCAATCCATCAATCTAATCAATCAATTCCTAGCTTGGTTTTCAACAAAATACAAAAATAGAGCACTAATATCATCACATATCCATATCCAAATCATCAAAACTATACGAAAAATTAAATAAAATCCAAAACACATCAAAAATCTAAAAAATAAAAAATAGAGTCGTCTTGCCAAACTACGTCATCTCCGAGCTTGAACGTAGGCAAGGTTTATCTTTGATCATCCCCTGATACATTTGAGGTCAGTCATTTAGGCATCCTTCACAATGGAAATCCATTTTCCCATCTATTTTATATTTGAGGTTAGTCCTTTAGGCGTCTGCCATAATGGCAATCCATTTTCCCATCTATTTCATATTTGAGGTCAGTCCTTTAGGCATCTATTGCAATGGCAATCCGGTTGCCCATCTATTTCACATTTTAGATTAATCCTTTAGGCATTTGTTGAAGTGGCAATCCATTTTCCCATTTATTTCACATTTTAGGTCAGTCCTTTACGGCGTCTGTCGCAATGGAAGTCTATTTGCCCATCTATTTCACACCCTAGGTCAGTCCTTTAGGAATCTGTTGCAATCTAGCAATCTGTTTCCCTTCCATCTCATCATCGAATCAATTCTATCATTCGTCTTAACTACGTCATCTCTGAGCTTAAACGTAGGCAAGGGCATCCTTGATCGGCCCCCAAGATACAAAATACCAAAAACATCTGTAAAACACTTCAAAAATGTCGAAAATAGCTTCAAAATATTCAAAAAATTTAAAATGGTGCTTTCATCTCATCCCGCTTTCACCCGTGATTATCATCCCATAATAAAATCAACCATCACCTTCATCCTTTGGTGAAGCAATCAGAAGCAAGTCTAGTAGGTTCCAAAGTGAACACCTAATTGTCATAAGTCTCAAGTCCCGGCCAGTAAGCAAGCAAGTTGATCAACTCAGAGTATCAATAGCTTATCACCCAATCAGTCTCACCAAAACCTTGATCACAACATGTCCTAGGATGTATCCTTCCCATGATGGACATAAGCATCAAGTACCCCCCAGTAGTTTAGCCTCGGCTAGTGGTACGAAGAACATTAGCTTGTTTATTTAATTTTTTCCTTGGCCTTTGTGACTTATCTTATTTTGTGCTCATTTCAAGGACCTCTCGATGATGCCTACACAAAATAGGTTTAGAGAGAAAGGAATGGGTCAATGATCATTATCTTATTTATCTATTGCACTTGTGGGATACACTTGTAAAATAACCTATCCATCCATCCTTTGTTTGGTTTGTAGGGAGGATGTTTTATGTATCTTGTTGACCACATAGGAAGGTTTTCTTTTCTATGTTTTGGCCCAAGATGTTTAGAATGTCTAAACTACATCCTGAATAAGGCTTTGTATTTTAAGTGTAAAGAAGAATACTCCTATCTGATGGATGAGTCAAAGTCCATCACACTAGGTACAAAGCCATCCTGGTCCTTTATACCTTGATGCATCATACCTATGTGTGTTATCAAACATAAAGTAATTGGCCCTTTGAAAATCCCAACTCCTGGTAAGAAAATCATCATCATCATCATTCATAATGTAGGCTTGTTCGATCCTCCTTCCATCCATCTTATTCTTCTTATTCTTCTATATTTACTAACATTTCTATCTAAAGTAGGTGTGGGATATCAAAATATACATGAGGCTACCCATGCCCGATGACTGTCTATATATCATCAGAATTGTCTACATCAAATAATTATCTTTAGTCCTTTGATCAATAGAACCACTGCTCTCTCATTTTATTGTGATATCGATTGGAAAATCAACTTTTCCGCTTGATTTATTGAGGGGGCAGTATACTAGCATAATCCTTCTACTGGGGCAACAATGGGGCATTTGAAAAAATCAACAAAATTTTGAACTTTGATCATAGCAATTTATTCTTTGAATCAATGCAACAAGTACATTGCTTCAAAGAGGGGCAAAAAGTAGACATGAAAAATATACAATTCGATCTGACACACTAGATCCTGATTTAATAACGCCATTTCATCTTGAATTATCTCCTTTGTTAGTCATTTAATCAAATAATTTGTATTTGATTAAATTAATCACTCTTCATCTCTTAATTAAATAAATCAACTTTATCTAATTAAGTCATCATCTCTTGTCAATTAAATAAATCAATTTTATTTAATTATTTCTATAATCCCCCTTTTAATTAAATAAATCATTTTATTTAATTAATCTCTAAAGTCATCCCATTTAAATTAAATAAATCTTTATTTGGTTTAAATCCAACATCATCCCTCTTTAATTAAATAAATAAAATATTTATTTAATTAATTCTTTGATCATTTTCCTCTCATTCTAATTTAAATCAATCCTAAAATCTAAGTCAAAATGGTCAAATCACCTAATCTCTCATTGAATTGATCAAATCTTGATTAATTTAATCTCAATCACTAAAATACTTTAGGGAATGCAACTTGCACAATAAATCAATTACTTTGATTTATTTAATTGCCTATTTTCTCCCAACAAGGAATAAAAGGAGGAATATTCCTTCAAATTTGAATTCAAAATCCAAGTGGATGGGTACTTCCAACAAGGCATTCACTCCTCTTACATGTCCTTGTGCATTGAGCCAAGTGACATTAACTCCATTTCTTTCTCCCTCCAACATGTCACATTCAAATTTCAAATTTGAATCTCATAGAATTTATCATGCATATTGACCAAAATGTGCTCATTCCTCCTCCAATCACATGTGGAAAAGTGGCCTTCTCCCATTGGTTGGACTTTTTTCCCACATTGCTCAAATCTTGTTCATTATTCCAATTTTAAATCTATAAATGAGAGACTCTTCCTCTCATTCTATCATCCACAACTTGAGTAAAATTACTCTACTCAACTTCATCCTCAATGCAAGATCTTAGCTAGGTTATTGCAGGTTTTCTCAAGAACTCATCTTGCTCTTCATCAACAAAGTGGATCAATCACTCATAAAATAAAAAATCTTACAAAGGAGTTGGGAAATGGCTAATTTCTACATATCAATTGGCACCAAATCCCCCATGGGATCAAGAGTTTGCATGCTTAATTAGGATTTCACTTGTCTTTCATGTTTTATTTCTTCATTTTCCTATTTTAAGCTTTGTAAATGGATTTCATGGGGAATCCTTCTTTCATCTTGCATTTTGATCTAATAACATGTTTGTTTGTTGTGTTTGTGCAGGTATGAAACAAGGGTTCACAATCCTAAAATAGTAAAAAGAAAGGATGTATCCGAAGGTGAAAACCTATTTGAGGCACCCAAGGACGAGGGATTCAATCTCTCCCTTAGTACAATGCATCGAAAAAAAGTTAGTAGTGCTCGTAGAGAAGGCTACCCCAATAAATGTGGGAACAAAAGAAGCACCCAAGATAACTTTCAATGCCAAATCCTTGTTGGATGAAGAAGAGAAAAAGATAGCAACATTCCTGAAAGAGAGAAGAGAAAATTTCACATGTTCATACATAGATATGCCAAGGACTGATCCAGAGGTGGATGTGCATCATTTAGCAGTTTATCTTGAAGCTAAACTAGTAAAGAAAAAATTAA
The DNA here is from genome assembly GCA_007115665.2 of Sequoiadendron giganteum. Taxonomy (NCBI): domain Eukaryota; kingdom Viridiplantae; phylum Streptophyta; class Pinopsida; order Cupressales; family Cupressaceae; genus Sequoiadendron; species Sequoiadendron giganteum. Next base: position 443,069,425 of record CM021105.1, read on the forward strand.
GAAAGATGCACCATTAGATAGCACTCTTGGTGAAACTTGAGTTACAAAAGCTTCTTGACATTGGATTCATTCGACCAATAGATTATCTTGAGTGGGTTTCCAACTTGGTACCTATCTCCAAACCCACTAGGGGCATTAGAATATGCACAAATTTTAGAGATTTGAACAAGGAATATTTGAAGGATGATTTCCCTCTACCTAACATCGACATCATCATGGATTTAATAGATGGAAATGAAATGCTATCACTCATGGTTGGTTTTTCAGGCTATAATCAAATCATGATTGCCAAGGAGGATCAACACAAAACTGGATTCACTTGTCTATGGGAACATATTGTTGGAAAATGATGCCATTTGGGCTAAAGAACGTAGGAGCGACCTATCAAAGAGAAATAACACTCATATTTCACGACATGATCTGCAAAACAATCAAAGAATATTTGGATGATATTTTAGCTAAGTCAAAGAAAAGGAGTGAGCACATAGAAGTATTGGGACCCATCTTTGATAGGCTCGAAGAATATAATGTACAGTTGAACCTGAAAAAATTGTGTCTTTGGGGTTACTTTGGGGAAAATTATTGGCTACATCATCTCACAAAGAGGGATACAAATTGATCTAGCAAAATTAAAAGACATCCTAGACATGGAACCACTAGAGAAATTGAAGCAAATGAGAGGGTTACAAGGAAGATTGTAGTCCATCAAAAGTTTCATAGTGCAATTGTAAAACAAAATCCACCCTTTCTCAAATCTTCTCCATAAAGGAATAACTTACAAGTGGGATGAGAAGTGTGATCAATAGATCAAGGACTACTTATTGACACCTCTAGTGATCATGCTACTAATACTGAACAAACCATTAGTCTTGTATATCTCAGCAACATCAGCAACACTAAGTTCTCTTCTAGCACAACATGATGAAAATTGAAAGGAAAGAACTATCTATTACATTAGCAGGACCTTGGTGGGCTATGAAATGAAATATTCATCCATTGAGAAAGCATGCTTAGTAGTATTTTTTGCTTCAACAAAGCTCAGACATTACATGTTGTCACACCAAATCAAGCTTATAGAAAAGATCAACCCATTGAAATACCTGTTATCTAAAGCAAATCTCACTAGGTGAATGGTGAAATGGTTAATGATCCTAAATGAATTTGACATAGAGTATGTGGAGCGTAAGAAAATGAAAGGAAAAGTGATCACAAACCAACTAGTAGAATAACCTATCTATGAAGAGAACCCGTTGATATATGAATTCCTTGATGAATCAGTGTTCCTTGTCAATATAACCAATCAGTGGAAAATATACTTTGATGGATTGTTTACCCAACATGGATTAGGGGTGGGTATTATTTTTATCGCTCCTCAAGTTGATTGCATTCCAAAGTCATACAGGCTATTATTTCCATGCACTAATAATATATTTGAGTATGAAGCCCTGATAACAAGTCTAAGGATAGTACTCACAATAGGTTATCAACCAAGTTAATGATGACTACCAAACTAAGGATGATAAATTCACTCCTTACAAGAAGATGGTAGAAAGTATCAAGGAAATTTTAATAGACATAAATTTTGAGTAGATTCCTCGCATGAACAATTGAGCAACAAACACTATGGCAACAATTGGATAATTGTTAGATATGTTGCACAATGTTCTTCAATGTAAATTCTTGGTAGAATAACATCTTGTACCAGCTATATGAGAAATATGTGATCAACAATTCTCTAGAAATTATAATGGATGGGAGCAGTCACGGGCGTGGTTATGGGCGGGAGAAAATGAAGTTCGAATTTCAAATCAATGGATTTGGATCTGGAAGCGAAGCAAGATCAGATAATCAATAGTCGAATTAGGAGCTGCAACCGAGTCAGAAGCAAGGTAAGGATGACCAGGATGATGTGGACTCCGGTGACAAAATACAAGTGGACCCTGGGGGAAAGGAAATTCTAGCTTCTTTCTCTGCTACTTCTCCCACCGAAAAAATTGAGAAAGCTAGTGGGGGAGTGGGGACCACTGGCGATTTAGGAGGCAACTGCAAAACCTAGACCTCGCTATTCGGGGTAAAACCTAATGGAAAGTCTTCCTTCCCTCCTGTGCAAAATATCTCATCCCCTGCTAGAGGTAAGTTTGCTATTTCAATTCCTGATCTGATTATTGACCATAACATAGCATTAATGGAACGAACCCTGGTTGGAAAGTTTATGGGTCCTAGACCAAATATTGAAGTGGTCAGGGAATATGTTAAAAAAAAATGGAGAACCAATGGGAAGGTCTCTGTTGCTACTCTTCCTAAGGGTTTTTTCGCTTTTGAATTTACTTACAAAGAGGATATTACGGCTGTGAGAGGTGGAGGTCCCTGGGTGATAGGCAAATCGTCCCTGACTCTAAAGAAATGGTCTTCCCATTTGGTTCTATCAGACTCTATCTTTGAGAATGTTCCAGTCTGGGTTAGACTACCAGGTCTGCCCCTAGAATATTGGAGTGAAGACATCTTCTTGGGTATTATGAGCTCCTTTGGTGAGCTCCTTTTGATTGACACAATGACAGCTACTAGAAAGAGACTGGTTTTCATGAGGATATGTGTGGGGGTTCCTAAAGAAGCAAATTTACCCTCATTGATAGAGATAAAATCTAAGTTGGGTTCCTGGGAACAGAGTATAGAATTTAAAACCATCCCGTTTGTCTACTTCAAGTGTAGGAAATCTCGTCATTGGGCGAAGAAATGCCCTCTTAATGTAGCTCTAGAGAAAGATAAGCCAGTTGAATTGGGAAAAAAAGAATGGAAAAAAAAGAAGAATGACTCTGGAGAAGGAAGGAGGGAGAATAAAGAGCAAGAGCTGGTTATTGAAGCTAAAAATCAGAAAGACACCTCAGAGATTGAAGTGGTTTTGGAGGAAAAAGGTGAGGTCCCTTTTGAGCCTCATAACCCAAAGTCTGATCCCAAGGAAAGAGGTTTTATCGAGGGTACTCTAGCTGATGAAGGAGATTGGATCCTGTCTCCTTCCTTCTCTCAAATGACAGTCCCATCTGATAGAAATGAAGATATACTGGGTTTGGAGGATATCCCCAGTGAGGGCCTATCCTTGGTCTTGAATATCCCTCCTCTCCCCCTATTAACTTTTTTTCCCTCACCTATGGGTGTGGAACACCCATTGGAGACCAGCTCTGCTATTGGGGTTTTAGAATCCCTTGAAAAATAGGATCACTCTACTAACCTTTCTAGCAATGCCTTGTGTTGTCAAGAGAATGGTAACATGGACACATTACCTTGGGAAAAAAGACTACCAAACGATAAGGATTGGGAATCTAGCAGAGAGATGGACAATCAAGATGAGACTGATAAAGAAGAGAATATATCAAAGAAGAAGCCTAGAAAAAACAAACAAGGGAAGACCCCAAGTGGCATTTCCACCAAATTAAGAGGCAAGGTAGATTGTGGTGCAGCAAAAAACTTAAGAGGAAAAAAGTCTTTGAAAAAGAAAAGAGAGCTGAATATTTTTCAGGATATAGCGGATGGATCTCAGAAAACCATCCCGGAGTGTCTTAACTCCCCCGGTATTTAATGAAGATTATGTCCTGGAATATAAGGGGACTCAATAGCCCCCACAAGCAGGATGTTCTTCGCAACTTTGTAAGATATCACAAACCGGATATTCTTCTGATTCGGGAAACTACAATGTCTAAGGAGAAAATTGTAAAAATGAAACTCTTTCAATACTACTGTAACCAGGGTAATAATTCTAATGGTGCTTCGGGTGGCATTTTTACTTTCTAGAACTGCCACAACATCAAAGGAGATCTGATTCTGGAAGGTACAAATCACATAGTTACTAGATTCACTCATATAAGAGATAACTTTAGTTGGATTCAAATGAACATTTATGCTCCTAATGGAAAAGGTATGAGGAAATCTTTTTGGCTGGAATTAGCCTCCATTAGAAGGATTTTCAATAAAGAAGCTTGGATTTTTATGGGGGACTTCAATACCCCATTAATGAATGATGAGAAATTTGGGGGATCTCAGATCAACTTAGAAAGTAAAGAGGATCTTCAGAATTTTATTGATACTCAAGGGCTGATAGATTTGGATCTTCTTAGAGCCTCCTTCACCTGGTCAAATTGCAAAAAGGGGATGGACCTCATACAGGTCAGATTAGATAGATCTCTAATTTCTAATCACTGGTATTTTGATTACTATTGTTCCCTTAAAGCACTCACTAGAATAGTTTATGATCATTCCCCTATCAGCTTTACTGTGGAGCCTATAAAAAAAAAAAAGAATACCCCCTTCAGATTTGAAAAAATATGGATGTCCCATCCGACTCTCAAAGAGGAATTAAAGAAATGGTGGAATATAAGTATTCAAGGAACTGCTATGTTCAAAATCACTAAAAAATTAAGGGAAGTGAAATGTAATCTTAAAAAATGGAAAAAGGATTCTTTTGGGAACATCTTTAAGATCAAGTCTGAACTTTAGATGGATCTGGGAGCAATTCAACTCAAAATGCAGAATGAGGGTTACTTGAATGATACTAAGGAAAAAGAGAATGAGCTCCTTACGAAGATGCATGACATTATTGGGAAGGAGGAGGAGTTTTGGAAACAAAGATCAAGAGCTCTTTGGCTGTCGACTGGAGATAGAAACACAAGGTATTTCCACCTTTGGATTTCTAAACACAGAACTGTTAACAAAATATCCCAAATAGATGTGAATGAAACCAGTTTTGTGGAGGAAGAGGATATTAGGATGTAGGCGGGCTCCTTCTTTAAACTTCTTTTGTCAGCTAGCACTAAAATAAACCAGAATGAGCAACATCAGCTTGTGGAAGCTATACCAAAAATTATCAACTAGGAGAACAATTCTTTTATGACTGCTATCCCCACCAACGAGGAAGTCAAGCGGGCTGTCTTTTCCTTTGATGGGAATAAATCCCTGGGGCCCAATGGTTTTCCTTTGTTCTTCTTCCAATGGTTTTGGGAGATTGTTGAAGAAGATGTGGTTAATGCTGTTAAGGAATTTTTTGGAGCCAGATGTCTTTTAAAAGAACTAAATGCAACTTTCTTGGTTCTCATCCCCAAGAAACTTGGAGCTAACAACTTTGAGGCTTTCAGACCTATCAGTCTATGTAATTCTTTATACAAGATCATCTCTAAGGTCTTAACCTCTAGATTCTTAGTTTTTTTTCCTTCCTTGATTTCTCCTCAACAGAATGGATTCATCCCTGGCAAACAAATTTTTGATTCTATAGTCTCGGTTCATGAGAACATTCACTCCCTTGTTGAATCTAAGACTGAAGGTTTCCTATTAAAGCTTGATATATCAAAAGCCTATGACAAAGTTGACTGGATTTTTTTATTTAAAATTCTAAAGGCCTTCGGCTTTAATAATAAGGTGGTTCAAATGGTGGAACAACTTGTGTCCTCAACTTCCATATCGATTATGGTCAATGGCTCCCCAACCTCCTTTTTTCAGAGTACCAGAGGTCTCAGGCAGGGTGATCCTATTTCTCCTATTTTATTCACTATTATGGCCGAAAGCTTAGGTAGGAACCTGAAAAAATTGATTGACTTTAAAGTTATCTCTGGACTCAGACCTTCCTTGGGCAACTTGGTGTGCTCTCATCAACAATTCATTGATGATACTATGCTCATATGTCAAGCTTCTATGTCTGAAGCTAAATCTATTAAACAACTGCTTGACAAGTATGGGAGAGCTTTAGAACAGCTGATCAACAATCAAAAAAGCTCGCTGTTCTTTTTCAATATGCCGGCTCATCGATAGACCAAAATTGCCAATATTCTGGATTGCAAGGTGGAATCCCTTCCTACCACCTACCTGGGTCTTCCTTTAAGTATGAAACCTCCTGATGCCTTCTGGATTTCATTAGTGGATAGATTTAGTAAGAAGCTTGTAGGATGGAAAGGTGCTCTGCTTAGCCAAGCTGGAAAGCTTCAGCTCCTCAAAGTCTCCTTTAGAATCTCCCTATCTACGCCCTGAGCCTCTTTAAGATCCCTACCAAATATGCTGACACAATTGAAAAAATTCAAAAAAGATTTCTTTGGTTGGGTGTTGAGGAAAATAAAATAATTCCCTTAATTGACTAGAATCTAGTCTGTAGACCTAAAAAGAACGGCAGTCTTGGGTTTAGGAGAATCAGATCTATTAATAAAATCCTCTTGGCTAAGCAAATCTGGAGAATTTTCTCCTCCTCCGGGGAGTGGATAGATATTATGGCTAGCAAATATTTAGATAACAACTGCTCTTCCATTATTAAGAAGGACCCCCACCTTCTTCCAAGAGGATCTATTTGCTAGAACAATTTAATTATTGGAAAAAAGATTATGGAGGAAGGAATTGGTTGGCAAGTGAGAAATGGTAATAGTTCCAAATTTTGGGAAGACAGATGGCTTTTTAAGGAACCCTTGATAAATATCAATCCCTTCAGAGATTGGGATGAGAATTTCAAGGCTAGGTTTGGTACTTATGTGAAATATTACAGAGTGAATGGTAATTGGGTGGACTTAAGCAGAGTTAGTCAGGCCTTGGTCCCCATCCAAACTACTTTGCCAGCTGTTAGACTTAGCTCAGAGCAGTTGGAGGACCATGAGGTCTGGATTGATGATCCCTCTGGTAATTTTTCTGTGTCTTCTACTTTTGCTAAGATCACTTCTTTGGATCATCCTCTTTTTTGGTCTAAAGCTTGGTGCAATAATCTGATACCCAAAATTAACATATTCTTTTGGATCTTGCTTCAAAATAAGTTGCTTACGATTGACAACTTGTGTAAACAGGGATTTCAAATCCCTAATAGGTGTTGGCTTTGTAAGATGGATGTTGAATCTGTTAATCATTTATTCCTTCATTGCTCTTTTGTTGCTTCTCTTTCGGAAAATTTTAACAGGTTATGGAACCTTTCTTGGGTCTTCCCGATGCTCATTGAAGATTTATTTTCTCAATTGAAAGCCTCAACAAGGAATCCCTTACTTAGATTTTTCTGGGAGTTATCCATTCCTCATATTGCTTGGGGCATCTGGAAAGAATGCAACAACAAAAATTTTAGGGGCAAAGAAGCCTCTGTGGGTTATGTCTTTGATAAAATTGCCAAATCTCTGAAGGAAAACTTCAGTGCCATGCCCCAGAAGGATAGGAAGACCTTGAATGCGGCATTCTCGAACTATGATATTTGTATTGCTAAGGAATGGAACATATTTTCCATTCTGTCTAGCTTCACTATGAAGGCTAAAAGGGACACGGAGGGAGTTTGCTGGACTTTTCCACCTAATGGGTGGATCAAAGCTAACTTTGATGGTGCGGCTAAAGGCAATCCGGGGGTGGTGGGCTGTGGAGGAGTTATAAGGGATTCATATGGCAACTTCATAGGTGTAATTGCCTCTCCTCTTGGCTCTCAAACTAATCACTTCACGGAGGCGGCCGGTGCTTACCATATTATAAATTTAGCCCAAAGTCTCAATATTAAAAACTTAGGGCTTGAAGGAGACTCCAAAAACATAATTGACTGCTTCTGTGGCAAGTCTCCTCCCTCGTGGACCATCAAATCATGGATCGATGAAGCTAAATTGAAATTGGTCAAGTTTGAAAAAGTTAAAATAACACACGCCTATAGAGAAGCCAATGCTATTGCGGACTTTTTTGCTAATGAAGGAGTTAAGAGTAAAGAAGTGTGTACCTGGCTTAATAACAGCGATCTAAATATCAAAGTTTGTGCCCTATTAAACTATGATAAATCACATGGTAAGGCATCGTGTTATCCCTTTAATGAGGACAGGCTGGATCTTTCACATCACAATCATTAGATTGTATGGGACCGAGCTCTGTGGAGTAATTTGCAAGTTTACTCTGCATGCTTTGTGGGTGCTAAGATTTGGCGGGGCCAATTTTAGAAAGGATTGTGTTTGGTTCTTCCTCTTTGTGTCAGCCAATATTGGTGGGGATAGAAAGCAAACTGAGTTGGATAGCTATGAAACCCACATGAAAAATGCTAAGGTTTAGAACAAGATAAAGAGTGGAGGACTTATTCCTTTTCTGGAGAAGCTTCATGGTTCTGATCTGGAGGCTACGAATCTCTTTGCCAAAAATTGGCATGATGGTAACTTGACTCTATTCAGTAGGAATGTGGAGTTCAATGAATATCTAATTGCCAAAGTTACGAGATTACCCACTAATGGGAAGAATTTTTTTAGGGATAGAGCTTACTCAGATGAAGCTGTTATCAGATTCTCCAAAAATGACAAGGAAAAGCAAAGCTTGGTCAAAATTGCGAATAGTTACTTTGATGTTGACTCCATAAAATCTATATGGAGAAAGGTCCTTCATGCCATTATGGAGTATATCACGGTGGACGGGAATTTTATGAAAGTATATGGGTACCACTTTGCCCTCCTCAACCATTTCTGCCACAAGGTAAGGGTCTCTATCCCCTACTATCTCTTTTGCTCTTTGAAGAAAAGTTTGGAGGACAATAAACAAAACCCCTAAAGATTTCCTATTCTTCATACTGGGTTAATTAGGCTTATTGTTGAATATCTACATGTGCCTGCCCTTGCTACCTCAGAAACTAACCCTGATGTTGAGAGTGATAATACTGAGCCCAGTGGCTCAAAATATTTGCCTAACCCTAGCCCGGGCCCAAAAGCCCCTAGTTTGCATGCTGGCCCTTCTAGGGAACCAAGTAAAATCGGAGTTGAGCTTGAGCCTGACTATCCTCCTCCTAAGATTAGCCCTGCTGGCAAGACTACCTAGGCTAAAATCCTTGTCTCTTACACCGAAGATTCCTCTAAGTCGGAGGAAGTTGATACCAACATTTCTGAGCGTTGTGTGGACCCTTTACCGGATATACACAATGTCGACAATTCCCCTGTTAACACTAGTAAAGAGCCATCCCTTGATTTTCTCTACCTAGATAAAACCAATTCTGAGTCCCATTCTAAACTCTTGGATTGGACCTTCTCTGAAATCAATGAGCTTAAAATTAAAAACTGGTCTCTGCAAAGTAAGATCAAGGAAATGGGTGTAAAGATTGCTGAAATAGGTAAGAAAGAAGCGGTGCATAGTAATAGGTACATTGATACCAATGCTGAGTGCTTAAGGAATACCATTAGAACTATCACGGAACAAAACAACCGTATAGCAAGACATAATGCTATAATTATTAATACAATGACTGAAAAGCTTGACAAAACCCAACAGGGATCTCTGGTGGTTGACCTGGAAGATACTGAAGATAAAAGCCAGGACACGGATGGTGGCATTTCTAGAAGAACCCATGCCAATTTGAAGCGCAAGGCCCCCTTAACCCCGAAAATGGTTCAAACCTTTAAAAAGGGGGTTAAAGATATGCAGGAAATGGAGGCGGAGATAGAGACTGTCCTTAGGTCTCTGAAGTAATGGTTGGTGCTTTCTGTGTTCTTTCTCTGCTGTCCCTTTTGTTTCTGACCTTCCTGGTCCTTTTTGCTTGATTGCTATTTGTTTTTTCTTTGGCAGCTATTTTTGTGGTGGAACTTTGGTGTTCTCTTCTCTTTTTTGTAAACTTTGTGGTTTCGGGTCCCTGTGAAACTTGTTTTACCCTTTTATCAAAAACATCTTGTACTAGCTTTCAAAATCCCATAATCTAAGTTTGTGTGTTTGATCATTGGTCTTGGTTTCCCATTGTATCATGATATATTCACCTACCTTAGTAGAGGAACCCTCCCATCCAATATCACCTCCAACATTAAGAAGACCTTTGTTAAAACGCATCCTGATTCGTGATCCTAGGTGATACCTTATTATCGATCGAGGATACTAGTATGGGCTGATCACACTTGATCCAAGATAAATCAAAGCATAATGTAGCCACTAATACATTGAAATGTCTATTCTACCCCATTTGAAACTTATCTTGTTTTGGAATTGGTGTTGTGTTGATGTGGAACAACAACCCTTTCCCAATCCCATGACTAGTGAGCTTGTTTCAATCGATGAAGTTGCTGTGATAAATGGAAAACATTATATTTATGCTGAATTGAACATGATGCGAGCTAAATTAACATGATTTTATGTTAAAATTGATCTAAATATGCAATTGCTAAGCAAAAAAATTCAAACCCTAATTTATAAACAAGCTAAGATGCATGCATGGAAGCCATTAATGGAAGCTTAAAGCTATTATGCAGCTAAAAATGAACTAAAATATGCTAAAAGTATGCAAAGTATGAATGTGAGTGTGAGTGATTTCAACAGCATAATTTTGATGTTGAGAAATGGATCCATTTGTCTCCAAATAGTGACCTATTTATAGGAAAGAAAATGAGAAATGGAGGGTTGAGATTGAAAAAGCTAATCAATGGTCAAGAATGGAGGAAATGGGAGGCATGGATCATGGATTCTCATCAATGGGTGAGAATGCAAGATGAGACTTAATCAAGGGTTCCCATTCCTTCCAAACAAACACACTTTTGACATGTTTAAGAGGTCAAACTTTAACTTGCTTAAGAGGTTTTAGGTTTAGCTTGCTCAAGAAGCTAAGTGAGAATATTCCTTTTTTCAAGTGATTTGAGGAGAAATAATATTCTTTGGAATTTTCACATGGGTGAGGAAAAAGGTTATTTAGTTAATTAAAACTAAATTAAATTGTGCAAAGGGGGATATTCTTTTTGAATATTCCTTTGCAAGTGGGAGGAATTGGATTAATTAGATAATTGTTAATTAAATAAGGTTTAATCATACAATTAGGGGATTAGAAGAATTAAAGTGATATTCATTAAATTAAATGATTTGATGAATGAGAAAAAGGTGAAATGACATTTAATTAAATAATTTAGGGTTATTTAATTAAATGGGAAGACTTAGGGAATTAAATGAAATATGTTGATTTATTTAATTTAATGAGATGAAATGTTAGCGTGAAAGGGGGTGAATTAACTCGATTTGATGAATTAGGTTAATAGATGCAAATGACATAATTAATTATATAGTTGGGCTAATTTAATCAATTAAGTAAAAAGAGGATGGGTTTCGAGAGGAAATGATGTTAATATACTTGATTTAAGTGCATGATATCATTTGGGACATTTTTTAGTGTCTACATTTTCCCCCTCTTTTGAAGCGAGGTACCTACTGCTTCGGTTCAATGATTGATGCTCTTTGGATTAAAAACTGTTGCTTAAATCAAAAAATCAAAAAATTCTCATTTTTAGATGCCCTACTACTGAAGGATTAAGTTGATTCCCTACACCCTTGAGAAATCAGGTGAAATTTTTTAATTTTGGGTTGATTTCTTGACAAAGGTTAAAAGTTTCCCCAGGGATCCAAAAAGGTTCTAGGATGCAAGAATCATGCCAAAAACATAAAAAAAGATGCAAAATAAGCTTCAAATTGGAAAAATTGGTGAAAATGATGATAAACCCTAGCTTGAAGGTTAAATTAGGGGAAAAAACCTCTAATTTTAATGCATAAATAGGCCAAGAAGGGTCTTTTACAATTCATTTGTGTATTCACACCTTGAGGATTCTTGTTATTTTGAGTTTTGACCCTCTAACAAAATGGTGCGATGAGAGCTCCCACGACATATTTTTGATCGAGTTCGAGAGTACCAGAGGCTTCCAGACGTAGGACCACGGGTATGTGATTGAAAACCTGATTTGAAATTTGACTTTTTGATGCATTTATTGCTCTTTGAAATTTAAAATTTTGTGGCATCGCTATATAGTGACGCCCATTTAAGAATCAATGACAATAAAATGATTTTTAGTGATGCATATGTTTATGGTGACACAATTCACAATTTAGAATTAGGGTTTCCAGTTTTAAATTACGATGCATATTTATATAGCGACGCACTTCCTTATTTGAAAATGACGGTTAGGGTTTCCAAAGTTTAAATCATGATGTATATGTATATAGCGATGCAATTTGTGATTTGTAATTTGAAATGACTTTGGGCATCGTAATTTGGAATTTGAAATATTGTGATGATATTGTGAATAGCGACGCTATTGTGATTTTGGAGCTGAAAATTCCAAACTAAGTCAAACTTTTTTATTTGTTTTACATCATGTGCTTCGTGAGTGCATAAGGTCATTGCATCACTGATGTCTCATGAGCAAAAGCCCACAATTTTGTATATATTGGGTGATTTGTCCAAGTTGTTCCAGGAGCACTTGGGAGAGATTGGCTTATGGTATGTTGCATATGTGCCCATCATCTGGACACATCTAGCTATGATGAACGTGTTGTGCGAGTGATGGCATAGTGAGACTTCGTCATTCCACCTTCTGATAGGAGAGGTGATAGTGACATTAGAGGACATATGGCAGATTTTGTGTTTACTGATACATGGTGAGCACATGATTTACGATGTTAATGTTGGATACGATACTTGTCATGAGGTGATGGAGATTGATCACATCATTCTATCCACTTCACAGATCGACCTTGAGATGTATAGAGGTCGAGTGCCCAATTTTAGATTGATAGTTACAACCATCTTTTCAAGTTAGGTTTCTCTAGACTGACGAAGTAAAGGGTTGAGCCTAGGATGGGGCTTGGCATAGCATAGGATGTTGTACATGAGGAATTTTTTTGCATGTGGGATAGTGATGTTGGCCTCGTTATATCATGATATGCTTGACTTCATCTACTATGATGGAATATCTATTGGTGCAGGGGTTACCCTACTTCACATTTGGGCTTGGGAGCATATTGTTGCACTCCAACTGATTGTATAGATGATCGATGTTGAGCCAGATGATTTTTTGGTTTGGAGGTACAAAGGTTCCATCACTCTATAGCATACAAGGCAACTTGGTCTTCCATACTAGTGATAAGTACTTGATGATATCATAGTGTTCAGATGGAAACCCTGGCCATAGATGCCAGTGTGGTATGATGATGTTCATCAGCTCCACTTTGCTAGATAGACCCTATACATGTAGGGTTGAGAGCACACCATCATAGAGAAATACCTTCTAGATAGAGTGGCTTGGTATTTTGGTGAGCAACATGATAGTCTAGATGATTCCTACAGAGCTATATTCGCGAGATCTACTCGGGAGGTTCCTACATGGGGACACACTATTCGAGCCCCTAAGATGGTCGAGGGTTTCTGATAGTTGTTGGCATGACCATGGGCCTATGATCAGGGTTAGGTAGATTAAAAAATGATTCCTACATATGATTCTTGGTTTACACCCTAGTGTAGGTTGACTAATCCAATGGGTGCTCCTCCACAAGGAAGACCCAAAGGGAGGGGAGTAGGTAGGGGAAAAGGACAGGGTGGCCACAATGTTTAAGATGTATAGATTCCAAGGGCACCACCAGTGGGACAAAACCTCCTATTCAGTAGCAACCATTTTAGCCACCACGTCCAGATCCTAGAGATATACAAATTCAACAACTACAACAATAGTTGCAAGTTCTTATAGGTGAGTGGGATTAGGCCTGCCAACATATTTTGGTTATCACTACTAAGTGAGACTAGGCCAGATAATAAGTTGTGTACATAATAGCAGAGATAGATCATGCGAGGTAGTAGGTACAAGCTATGACTATTGAGAGAGATCAGGAGATTAGGTGACGGTAGCAGATATAAGTGATGATAGCAGCTACCCAGGGTAGGACTATATCTGCCAGGTTGTACAAAGAAGCTATGACTGAGGTAGCCTATTATAGGATGTATTACCATAGAGATTTTCCATAGGAACTCAAACAACCTAACTATTCATAAAGGAGTGATGCATGGCCCAGGGTTGAGGATCAACCAGAGAGACATGCTGGAGAGGGGAGCATCCATTAGGGCTAGCTCGAGTGTACATACACTTTTTGATTTTGTTGCCCATTCTTTGATACAGATGTATGTTCATGATCAACTCCTTTTTGATAGCCTCATGGATATTCTACTCATGTTTGATATATATACACTAACTCAAATATTGTACCATGACATTGATTTTTTGATATATATATGATACACATATAGATTCAATAGGATGTGTTCATCTTATCTCATGCTTATGATTTTATGAATGCATATGATGTGAGATGTGGCATTCTTATATTTTATCATGTATGAATGCAATTTTATTTATGATTATACGATGATATGCACTGTAATGCTATGGATGGATGCAATGTTACCTCTTTTTCATTATCTTTTCATGATATGTTATGAGGTGAACGATATGATATGCAAATCTTATGGATGCATTTTCTTTTTGTGTAGTTTTTATGCATTTTTATGATGATGAGATGTATGCATATGGATGGATAATGTAGATTCTTATGCTCATAATATGATAATGTGATGTATGTGATGCAACGATTTAAGATTCTTAGAATAATAAATCTATATTATTCGTCATAACATAAAAGACAATGATTATGCAAGATGTATGATGTGATATGCTATTATTTATGAGATGTGTGCATGTTGATGATGTGTGGATGTAGGATGGTGCATTGATGATGTTTTTGTTGACTGCCATGGTACCAGGTTAGCGCAGAGAGAAGATAGAAGAACCAAGATGAATAACCATTGATTTTGATGATTGATTCAAAAGATCCAACAATTCTATGATCCACCGAGACTTTATCAGAGATGATGATGAGAAATGCATGATGATAATGAATGTGTGATGGTGAGTTGCTCAAATCTTGGGATTTGGATTTTTCATCATTCCTTATTGTTTGATATAACACATAGACACAATGCGGCAAGGTATGAATAACCAAGACGACGTTGTATCTAGTGTAATGGACTTTGACTCTATAAACAAATAGGATAGTTCTTGTTCACATCTTGACATACAAAAACCTCATCGAAATTTAAGTTAGAAGCTTAGAATATATTGGAACAAAGAATACACAATATTCAACAACATACTCCAAACAACCTTCCTACACACAACCAAGAAAGTATGTGCCAAGATTATTTTACAAGAATACCCACAAGCACAAAAAATGAAAGATCATGATCGATGCCCCATTCCTTTATCTCTAAATAATTTTGATAAAAATTATTGAGAGGTCCTCAGAATGGGTCATGAAGATAAATCAGAAGAAAAGATCAAAGAAAAACAGTTAGTGTTATCTATATCTCTTTGTCATTTAACTTAGCTAAGGTGATTCCTGATACTGATGTCCATTGCAGGAAAGATGCATGCTAGGACATAGTGATCAAGGGGTTGTTTGATGTTGGGATGATGATGAGATTTATGATAAGCCGCTGATACAAACTTCACTAAAATGTTTACTTATGATCTAGACTTTAGATTTTTACACTTAAGTTTTCACTTTATGACTTTCTATACTTTCTTTCTACTTGCTTTGCCAAAGGTTGAAGGTGACAATCAATTTATTATGGATGAAGGTTTATTGTAGGTGCAAGTGATATGGGATGGATGGTTTTGGTTTTTTTTTTTTTGGAAGATTTCAATATTTTTGGTATTTTGAAAATGTTTTGAGGATGTTTTCGGTCTTTTTGAAAGTTTATGTGAATGTTTTGGTTTTCAATTAGTTGATTTTTGTTTAGAGTTTTCTAAGATATTTGAGGCTATTTAGGTATTTTGATTTTTTTTGGGATTTTCTAATATTTGAATGTTTAGAGCTTTTTGAGCTATTTGAATTTTTAGAGCTTTTCGATATTTTGCAAATGTTTAGGGATTTTTAGGATATTTTAATGTTTAGGGATTTTTTGAAGTTTGACCAAGAACCTAACCTAAAAGACCTATCCTAGGGTCCTTAGGGGCTGATCAAAGATAAGCCTTGCCTATGTTATATACGTAGAGACTACGTAGTTCAACCAGCTTGACTTATTAATAGATGGTACATTAACAGATGAAGGCATGTCAGTTTATTATGACGAACTCCTAAAGGACTGACCTGGGGCATCTTTAGGGCACATCAATGATGGCCTTGCCTATGTTCAAGCTCAGAGATGAGATAGTTTGATAAAGGAACTATTTTTAGATTTTTGATGTTTTGACCTTTTAAGGAATTTTAATGTTTTTTGTATGTTTTGGATTTTTTCCTTTACAAATTTTTGAATGTTTTTGGATTTTTTGAAGAATGTTTTATGGTTTTTTTGGGGATTTTTGATGAGATTACTTAGGATATCTATAAGAACCCAATATGATCCATAACGAATTGCCCCTAGTGTGACACAATATACTACCTCAATATCGGTAGGGAAAATTGACCTTAGGAATATGCCAAGTAGTACTAAAGGGGATACGATACTTCACAACATCAAGCTATGATAAGGACACAAATGGGTGATGGAATAAATAGGTTGAATGATGAGGTGATGGATGGAGGGTGATGCAAAGGATGATAGTAGAAATAGCCAAAGGTAGATGGAGGTGCTTTATTTATGTGAGGTACTTTTTTTCCAATTTTTCACCAAGGTACTTGCCCAAAGTGCCACCAAAGTGGTTTTCACTAGAGGACGATTTTTTTCTTTACCTTTTCAATCCCTTTTTTCCATTTTTTTTTTTATTTTGATCATTTTTTGACTTTTTTTTCTATTTTTAGATTTATACCCTTCAAGAATAGGCATAGAACTTTTTAAGATGCAAGTTGTTAATTGGCTCCTACAAGGGTTCACCTTCAGGTGTTGATAATTTATATGCTCCTAATCCATAGCTTGTTGTGATGACAAAGGGACCCAACCAGTTAGGCTCAAAATTTCCTTTATTGTCTTGATTTGGTAGATTCTTTTGATTTTTCTTTAGGAAAAGATCCCCTACCTAGAAAGAAAGACATGTGATCTTCTTGTTATAGCTTTGATTCAGTCGGTTTTGATATACTTGCAAGTGATTGCGGGAGTCAAGATGGCACTCTTCTAGGAATTCTAGCTCATTCAACTGAGAGACTCTGTATTCTTCATTGGTGATCAAGTTTTGTAGTGACACTTGCAGTGATGGGAATTCAACCTCAATAGGAAAAATGGATTATGATCCATAAACTAAGGAGAAAGGGGTTGAACATGTGGGTGTGTGTATATTGGTTCGATAGGCCTAGAGAGCGAAATTTAATTGCAAATGTTGGTCATGGCCAACTTCATTTACAATTTTCTTCAAGATCTATAGGATGGTCTTGTTTGTAGCCTCAACTTGACCATTTCCTTGTGGATAATACGGGGTAGAGAATTAGTATTAGATGTTGAATCTTTGACATAGCTCTTTCACATCCTAATTTTTGAAGGGTGTTCTGTTATCTGAGGTAAGGGTTTGCAGAACACCATAATAGCAGACTAGGTAATTCAGGATAAACTTGGAAATTTTCTTCCCCATTATGTAGGTCATAGGAATGGCTTTAACCCACTTGGTAAAGTACTCAGTGATTGTTATGATAAAATTGTGGCCATTAGATGAGGTTGGAGTGATTTTTCCTATGACATCAAGTCCCCACTATGAAAAGGCCAGGGTGTAATCATCGGTTGTAATTCTTGAGCTATAGCATGAATCAGATCTCCATGTTGTTGACACTAGACACAGTTTTGCACATATTGATGAGCTTCTCTTTCCATAGTTGGCTAGTTGTACCTCATCCTCAATAGTTTCTTAGCTAAAGTCATACCTCTAGAATGGGAATCGCATATGCCATCATGTACTTCTATTAAAGCTATTAACTGGTTAAGACACTATAGTAATGTCCCTTCGATGCTTCGGTGGTAAATGGTATCACCTAGGATCATGAATCCGGATGCCTTTTTGACAAAGGTCTTTTTAAAGTTGGAGTTCAACTTGGATAGGAGGACTTCATTGCTAAGGTAGATAAGTATGTCATGATACCATGGGGATCTAGGACCAAAAATGACACACATGAATTACGATTTAGGGATTTTGAAAGTTAGTATGAGAAGTTGTTCTACCAGGAATTCACTTTGAAGGATGTTGTTCGACATGTCTAACAATGATCTGATTGTTTCCATAGCATTTATTGCTTAGTTGTTCATGCGAGGAATCTACTCAAAATTTATGTGTCTGAAAAGGTATTTAAGATTCTCTACCATCTTCTTATAACAAGTAAGCTTATCATCCTTAGTTTGATATTCTTCATTGACTTGATTGATAACCAGTTATGAATCTCCATATACTTTCATCTCTTGTATCTACCACTGACCTACTATCCTTGGACCTATGATTACAACTTCATACTCAACAATGTTCTTAGTACATGGGAATGATAGCCTGTATGAATTTAGAATGTAATCACCTTGCGGGGTGATGAAAATAATACCTACTCATGATCCATGTTGGGTGAAGGATCCATAAAATTACATCTTTCATTGATCTATGAGATTGACTAGGAACACTGATTCATCA